>OY856187.1:162894816-163290193 GCA_963693315.1 Diogma glabrata
AAAATAAAGATATGACGGGTAAATCTGCAGGCGACAATAGCCAGACAATAAAGTCTTTCACATTATGGCTAACGTATTCGATGTTAATAACTAGACTGTAAATTACTAATATTTCTATGCAGAAATGAGATCCATTTCTATACGAATTTTAATTAATGTATGTATCTATTCTACATATATTCTACTCTTAGATTATAAAATATACAGGATAAGCAATATTTTATATATTTTGTGTATGTACACTATAAAACTATAAAAAAATTGAAGCTATCTTTTAGGTTTAAATTTTATATTGAAAATAATTTCCACAAAAGAAAAGGCTCCTGTAAAAATAACCACAAAAATACAGGATCTCTTTCCATTTATAGAAAAAAAATATATTATTATTCTTTTATTGCCATAAAGAAGTAACTGCCAAACAATATATATTTTAGTTTAATTTCATTCTTAATTAAAACAAAACCAGAAACAGTAAACCATCAAACAATATCCATTTCACTCTAAATTTAGTTTAAATGAAAACAAAACCAAAGCGTCCATGATAAAATTTTAGTTGGGATCAAATTTCCAGTTTTAATATTATCAGTTTTATTTAAATCGAAATACTTTAGAGAAAAATAAAATAAAAGTAAATAAGTTTGAGCATTTTCCGATCGGTAATTATGTAAAATACCAAACATCTACATAAGTATGTTATTTCGTAGGAATGTTTGGTCAAGATATACGCACGACCTTAATGGTCGGTGGCTGATGATAGCACACTTCATGAGTCACATGAAATGCCAAATTTGTATGCACCATCAAATCTTAATGTCGCTAGATCAAACTTGATAGAGTCATTAAATATTGATTTAAAAACCATCTTAGATTGGGGAGTTGCTAACAGTGTTGAATTCAACACAAGTAAAACTCAAGTTTGTCATTTTTCTAGGTTATCAACACCTAATCCGTTTTTATTAAAGTTTGATTCAAATGATCTTCAAGAGAAAGAATCTATTAAACTTTTAGGAGTTGAGATTGAAAATAATATGAAATGGAATTCTCATATTTTTAACCTAGCTAAGAACGCTGTTTAAAAATTAGGATTCTT
Organism: Diogma glabrata; assembly: GCA_963693315.1. Lineage (NCBI taxonomy): Eukaryota > Metazoa > Arthropoda > Insecta > Diptera > Cylindrotomidae > Diogma > Diogma glabrata. Next base: position 162,895,907 of record OY856187.1, read on the forward strand.
GGGTCGTTGTCGTAAGGTTTTTAATAGCGAGCAGCTTCTTTTAATATATAAATCATTTATTCGTCCCTGCATGGAGTATTGCTCTCACATATGGGGTGGAGCCTACATAAGTAGCTTAAAATGTCTTGATTCTATACAACGGAGAGCTGTTAAATTGATCGGCAACTCGACTCTTACTAACGAGCTTGATTCCGTGCAACATAGAAGAGACGTCGCTGATTTGACGGTATTTTACAAGTATATTATGGACGAACGGGCGTCTACGGAGATCAAATCGATTTTGCCTGAACCAGCAAACTTCGCGCGTTTCACCAGAGCATCAATAGCAGCCCATCCTTTTACGGTTCAAGTGACAAGGTGTAGAACTGTCGCTTTTCAACGCGATTTTTTTAACAGAGTTTCTCATCTCTGGAATGCCTTACCGGCGTGGGTCTTTCCTGATAATTTTAATCCTCAAAACTTTAAGATCAACGTTAATAAATTCCTGAAAGAAAATTGAATAATACTTTCGAACCCTAGTTCCCTAGTTAGCATGGTATCTTCGGATATTCAGAGACGTTGATCTATATTGGTTAACACTAAACATGCCTAACATTGAATAAAAAAAAAAAAAAAAAATAAGTCTTAGCTAAATCGTCAATAAGAATTATCTCTGAAACAGTTATCACGCCTTTTTTTGACAAGTATAAACAAAGATTTAACTAAATAAGAAAACTTATTTGAATCTAGATGCTTTATTTAACCGCCCAATCGCGATCAAATAACCCAAAACTAGTTAAATTGAGAATTAAAAAAGTTATCGGAGAATAAATGTTCAAGCAACCGGGCATAATGATATTTAAATTTCTAGGCTACTGTGTCGTTTAAATACAAATAATTAAATTCGCACACCATTACTTATCATGTGTATTTTATAATCTAAGATTCTACTGCATCCAGAATACGAAAAAATAAATTTGCTTTCTAGAATAATAAAATGTTTACGATGTTTATAGAAAAACCCGGATTTCACGACAAAACCCGGTTTTTGTCGGTTTTGTAAATATTAACAAAAAAACCGGGTAGCCGGTTTCGGTTTTATCCGGTTTACAAGCCCTAGTTCTAACCTTCCTTTATAATATATCAAATTTATAAAGAGGCGTTAATTCGTGTTCTTCAGATATTTAATTTTAAAGATTTTTAGTCCGATTAAAATTCTAATTGTTCATTATTTTCTCGAACTTCAGTGGTAGGAATTTTGAAAGTAATATGAATTTTTGATTTTGTAATTTTTTCTCGAAACGCTAAATGTAGTAAACGCTAAATGTTTTTGAGTAGTTTGATGATTGTATCTCTTTTCACTAAATTATGTTAATTTATGATCTGTTATAATTTTTCGTATTGATGTTTTAGTTTTAATAATAAAATAAATTTAGTAGTATTTAAATACATGTACTTTAACAAAGAGTTTTATTTTTGATATACATCGCTGCCTAAAACTAAAAACAATGTCCTCATAACAGTTATATGGAAAACTATATTAAGAACCTTAACAAAAACCGAAGCCTTGATACCTCAAAGGTGTGAGATTTCAGCTCCTCCATATTTTTCATCTATAATAATATCAACTACAGCAATTTCTTTTTAGCAATTGGTTATTCTAATATTATTGTCAACAAGAGCAAGCTTTGATCAGTTATTTGAATCTATTTTATTATCAACAACATCAAAGATTGATCAAGTGATTACTTTACTATTATTATCAACAACCATAGTTTTGAGCAGTTATTTAAATCTATATTATTAACAGCAACATCAAGTTTTACTTGGGTATTATCTACAACATCCAATTTTTATCAATTGATTACGTCGGTATTATTATCAACAACCATAGTTTTGAGCAGTTATTTACATCTGTATATTTTTATCAAAAACATCTAATTGTACTTGGTCATCAGTATTATCAACCACATTTTTTTATACGATTAATTGAAATGAACGGCTAAGACCTATCAAGGTTCTGTGGAGTGGGATCTTCTTTCATCATGGGGTGAGGCATTTATTTATTTTGATATTTTTAATTCAAATGACTAAAGTATAGTGTTAGTGGGGATGGATGTGACGGTCTTGGCTTCTTAGATGCTATGGTCGTCAGAGCCTCGTTTGTTCATTTTTCCCCTTGGTCTGACTTTATATGCGGAATGCGTGCATTTCAGGTAATTTGTGCTGGAAATTTGGATATTCTTTTTTGGACTCACGTGATTGAAGCTAGGCGGGACGCAAAATCTCTAGGAGTCCTATTGTTATTCTTAACAATTGATCCAGTCTCCATTACATCTCGTCTTACCCTACTCAATCTTTAGTCAAATTTTTGACAGCTTTTGAAACATTAAAAAATACTGACATTATTCTAAACGACATCACGAATGCAAGGTAGCTTAGCCAAGAGAGTTAATTTTTTTTCATTACTACTTACTTATCAACTTTGTACTATTCCTTGTAGTGGCTCAAGTTTTTTTTAAAAATCCTATTGAATATTTCAATTATGTATGTAATATATATTGTCCTAAAAATTTATACATCTGTATTTTGACAGTAAAGTTTATATATGGCTATGTAAGTATAACAGTATGATATGAAAGAAAATTGTTTTAATATTTGAAAGGAATGTTATTTTGAAGAAAATTTTTACTTAAAATTTTGATGTTATAATTCATTCATTCTTATGTTATTTGCATTCCAAAACTTGATTCGAGTATGATATCTTAACATCGATTTTCCAAAAACAAGATTATCAATAATTTAATTCCTGTTTAAATTTTCAGATGATTTTGTTGACTATAATACAACAGAAATATGTATCACAATATCAAGAATTTTAACTTATAGGCTGAGAGCCAGTGACCGGCAGACTTACGGTATTTTAGCAAACTCCATATTGATGCTAGGTATAGTTTTTCACCTGCCGTAGTTGAAATGGGTATTCACTATCCCCGCCGATGGTTCCTTTGGGCGTGTCCGCAAGTCAAAAAACGTAAAAATTGACTTCAAAAACGTGATTTCAGCAAGTCTGCCGTTTTAATATCTTAAAGTATACAATCTTTTTTTAGTAAAAAATCCAATGGCAGACACCTAGTCCGGTTCCGAGTATTTTTTTTTTAATTTCAAAGTTTTAAAATTTCATGAAAATTGACTATAAAGTAAATTTTCATGACTATAAAGTAACTTTATACATCACAGTATGCGTCAAATCCGGTAGTTCTGATTTTTTGCAGACTTGTTTATGATGTTGGCCTAATGAATAATCCAAGTTTGTGACCTCGAGCGCCGAACGCAACTTTGTCAAAAATCAAAAAAACCGCGAAAAAATCGTTATTTTTTCAAATTTTGGCGATTATAACCCTAAAGGACTAGTTTTTTCTTTAAACTTTCTTAGGACGGTTTTAAAGTAGACTAAATTTGCTACAATATGATACTAGAACTGTCTCTGTAGACCCAATAGTTTCCGAGATTAAGCCTCAAAAATCGAAAAAATCGTTATTTTTTCAAATTTTGGGGATTATGGCCCTAAATGACTAGTTTTTGAATAAAAAAAGTAGACTAAATTTGCTACAATATGATACTAGAATTGTCTCTGTAGTCCCAATAGTTTCCAAAGTTGAGCCTTTCAAAGTTTATCATTTTTTTAACTTCGCAATATTTTGCAATATTTTAGACATTATTTTAGTCACTCGAAAATTCATTCAGAACGACAGAATTGCAAAAAATTGCGGATTTCGAAAAAAATGATAAACTTTGAACTGCTTAATCTCGGAAAGTATTGGGTCTACAGAGACAGTTTTAGTATCATATTGTAGCAAATTTTGTCTCCTTTACAACCGTCCTAAGAAAGTATAAAGAAAAAACTAGTCCTTTAGGGTTATAATCGCCAAAATTTGAAAAAATAACGATTTTTTCGCGGTTTTTTCGATTTTTGACAAAGTTGCGTTCAGCGCTCGAGGTCACAAGCTTGGATTACTCATTAGGCCAACATCATAAACAAGTCTGCAAAAAATCAGAACTACCGGATTTGACGCATACTGTGATGCATAATGTTACTGGACTATAGAGTAAATTTTCATGAAATTTTAAAACTTTGAAATTTAAAAAAAAATACTCGGAACCGGAGTAGGTGTCTGCCATTGGATTTTTTACTAAAAAAAGATTGTATACTTTAAGATATTAAAACGGCAGACTTGCTGAAATCACGTTTTTGAAGTCAATTTTTACGTTTTTTGACTTGCGGACACGCCCAAAGGAACCATCGGCGGGGATAGTGAATACCCATTTCAACTACGGCAGGTGAAAAACTATACCTAGCATCAATATGGAGTTTGCTAAAATACCGTAAGTCTGCCGGTCACTAGCTCTTAGACTATTAAATGTATGTAGACGGGAAACTTTTTAGTTTAGAATTCTATTTCTTTGAATCGGCATGCGAGTAAATTTTGCATTTTACCCAACTATTTCCTCACTCTACTTCTTTTACTCTAGATGCCAGCGATCATCTAATATCTGCATTGTCTTGTAGCACTTTTAGTTTAGATCCTTACCTAGTTAGTGAATTCTAGTGCCTTTTGATTTCAATGTGCTCCGATACCTAAATAATTGGCATGTAGAACTTCTCGGGAATTCCATTTGGAGATGTAAGGCAGCTTAGTGTCAGGCTTTAACGTCATTTCATGTACATTTAGCGATTTTATTGCAGATTGCCTGACCATATAGACGTCGTTAAGATTAAATTATGCTTCAATAATATCAATTGGCTTTATTTATCCCAACCATGGGTTGAGGTTGAAGGCGTCTGGAAAACGAAAAAAGAGATTAATATTTAAATGTTTAAACATTATCTTCAAATTTAGAGCCTTCCGTAAAAATTTGCGCTACACCCGTTACCATCAAGTTTTCATAGCTCCTGTTTCGCCTGGAAGGTAAGAGGGTTTCCAGATAATTTTCAAGGTCCAGTCTGAAGAAGAAACCGCACCTATTCCAATCTTTCCTCAAGGGTATGAGAGTACTGTACCCCACATGATTGGTAGTCGTTTGCCATATATGATGAGGCCAACCAAAACGAGTTTTGGATGATCTCCATTTTGAGGGTGACACTATCGTTATTACTCTAGCTGGAAAGTAATAAAATATTTTAGTTATTTGTAGCTAAAATGCGATAGTTTGTGCTTACGTAGAAAAGTTTATAGCTGGAAGGTCTGTGCCCGGATAATAGGTTAGTAGATACCTACAATTCTTGAATCAATACGTTGTCGTCACCGGTGATTGAGAGTTGTGGTGGGCTAGAAGTACCCCCTATGTGGTTTTTAAGTAGTGAAGAATCATTTTCAGCATTTTTCGCGACATTTCACAACCTATGTAGTGGTGAAGTATCAGTCACTATCCCCACTTGATTCGAATAACATTCTCAAGTTATTCATGAGGAGTTAGTTAGCTCAAACAGTATTCGAATTCATGGTTAGTATGCGTACAACGTCGTGTCACATTTTCTTGTTCCTTGTCCGAATTTATTAAAAATTCCACAACGATCTTCTGTGGAGGATCTTCACCTATGAGTCAGGTTCGTCTGTAGGAAAAGGCTCCATTGACGAAGGTTGAGCTGTTTTCAGAGCAAAAATTTACCTATGCTGCGGCAGCCATTGTAAATCTGTCTATTATATATGGTCAGGCTGGCAAGGGTCTTTGTGTTAAACCCTAACTCCGTGGAACTCCAGACCTCCGTGTTAAACCCTCCGTATTAAACCCTAACCCTAAACGATATTATTTCGTATATCAAACTAAAGATATATTTTACAATCAGACAGTGTTTTGTTACACCCAGTATTTCAACACAGTGAAAGTGAGTAATTTAACTTAACTCAAAAATAAATAATGTAAAAAGTATAATATCACAACCCTAAAGAAGAATATTAATGAAGTTTATGGGAATAAATTAAAGCATATTCAATTTTTTGTTACAGAATCGTCTGCAATTTATGATTAGGTATAAAATTGTTAAGTTTTAATCGCATTATGTCACCTTTAATAAATTCGAGCATCTTGAAGCTGAGCTGATATGTTTCTTATTTATATTTTATCAATTTTATTATGTTTTGATAAAAATATTATATATGTTAATATATAACTTTTACTGTAGAATTTATATAAAAATCAATACGCGATGTTTGCTTATATTAGAGGAGATATGAAATATTACCATTATTCTGTAATAAATGAAAATGTTTGTTTGTTATTTATATGTATATTTATACATAAAACTAGTGACATAGCTAAGCAGTGCTACATTAAACGTATATGGTCGTGACTCGAGAAAACTACTTCCATACTTTTACAAAGTAATACGAAGAATTTCCATGAAAAGGAACTTTATGTGCTGTTGACTTTTTTATCTTAGTTATCGAGATAGAAGCCTTACGAAATGTCATCGAAAATGAGTCTTTTTGTCACTTTAATCAAACGGACGCTTTTATTATACAAGCTTGAATTGCTCTAATTTTTATTGAATAAACAGATTTTGTTGGATTAAAAGCCTTCACAAGTTTCATTAAAATGTTTATAGCAACAATAAAAATTAAAATAATTTTTATATATTTTTGGGTTTATGAGGGCTTATAATAATATCCATTATTATCTAAAAATTTATTTAACATATTAATATTCGTTGTTGATTAAAATAATCTATTTAATCAGACAAAATTAAAATTCATTACAAATCCTTGTTGTTTATTAAATACATTAATACCACATGTTGTGTTGTTGTTCTAAAATGCAAATTATGTTAAAAATTCATAGAATTGAGTATTTGGGTTATTGAAACTGTTTCCAGTTTTATTTTGCGTCTGGATTTTAAGTTGTATTCTTTATAGAAAGAAAAAAGGAAGAAGTCAGACATTGTAGTAGACCGTAAACGTCTACCAGTTGGTTGTGTACGCAATACTGTCTTCACCCCTCGCTAGCTCATCAAAGCGTGAATTCTTTCGACCAACCGCCTTACAAGAAAATTTACAAGATGTATGAGCCGCTATACCACAACTCTTCCTTTATTACACAACTTAACAAATCATTAATATATATTATTAATTAATAGAATAAAACTATTAGTTATATACATTAAAATTTATTAATATGTAACAATAAAAAAACAACTTCCCTGAAAATGTTAACGATGAGGGTCTAGCCTATACTTTCCCTTCATGGGTCAACTGCAAGCTATTACGTTGCAGCAACCAAGGTATAATCCAATGAAGTTTATCCAAATGGCATGTTTTTAAATCTTCCCCAAATTTAACTCCAATTAGCGATTCTTTCACTGCACTCTAATCACGATTCTGCCAATTTTCTTATTCACACTTCTGATTTTGTAGCATTATAACATAATTTATAACATTGATTCGTGGGGTATAGTGAAAAAGGAAACACAAAATATTCAAATGAAAAAAATAGTTTTTTTCTCTTTTTAATCAAGAATAAACTTTTAAACGTTATAATTTATAATCGAGATATTAAACGATACAATCATATATTTTTAATTTCCCGTAGTTGAGTGGAAAATAATGAGACTCAAACATTTAACTGCTATTTGTATCTTTTTTCTTGGAACTTAAAATTAATAGTGACTAAAATACATATTGATTTTGATTTATGTTAAAGCTTCTACATCATGCTACACTGAACTACAACACACAACTCATATCATACTTGTTGGTACCACTTCCAAAAAACACTACCAACTTGCTGTTACATCTTTCCAAACTCCAACTCAATCCTGCCTGACTAGCTAACTCCCCAACTCAATGCTATAATAAAACCAACCTAAAATATTATAACAAAAACGAAAATCTGTACTGCACAAAAATTCATTCCCACGATAAAAAAATTCATTTTGTTGCATTTTTCCTTTTATTATTTGTGAAATGTAAAATAAACACGAGAAAATTGTGTTAAACTAGTAACAAAAACAGAGGTTCTAAATAACAAATGTACTTAAGAATTTAATAAAATTGAAAACGGACTGAATGAAAAGTCTGAAAATATGGATAAAGACATTTTCGAATATTGCGATACTATCTACGAGGAAGAAAGTTACAGTTCATTTGTCATAATGTTTGATGGCCATTACTGGACAGGAGGAAGTTCGACTTCATAAATTCGTCCTGAATAAAAAAAATTATGAAGCGAAATGGGAGACGGACTCAAACCTAAGCCCCGAGAAAAATACACAGGTTCTACAGACTGCGTTAGCCGGGCCAAACAAAAAAATTACTAAAGGAAAAAAAACATAACGACAAACGCAAAATAAACTTAAGCAACAAAAAAGTATATACACAGAAACACAAATCAAAGAATCACCTTGAATAAATGAATCTTTACCACAATAGAAAGCAAAAAAAAACAAATTAAACTACAAAATTTAATAAACAGATGAAAATGGAGTTTTGGAAAAGTGTTTTCGTGAAGTCTATTGATGACCCGAAGACAGAGACGGTCTAAATATGGCTTAGCATTTTCAGGCGCTAGCATTTCCCTTCTCACTGGTCCCTGGCAAGCGAAAGACACTATCGGAACATCCTGGGCTGAGAATAAATTTTTTTATTGAAATAACATGTTCGAATACCATGGCAGGTAGACTACTTGAGCGTAATATTTGGTGATCATGACTTCGTTGAGAACCAGCGAACATGGTGACATAACCATGGTGGGATTACTTAAAATATGTTTTAAAAATGGAAAACATGACCACAGGACACAAGCTGGTCCATGTACAAACCGTTCATTTTCTGAGTGCACAAATTACACACTGCAGAGTGCCAGAGAAAAATTAGGATTAGAAGTCATAATGACTAAGAATATGTCGAATGGATGGATTGGAAAAAACAGAAACTAAAAATTAACAAAACGTAAAAATAATCTTTTTCAAAGAACCCAATTTTATAGGGACCAAAAGAAAAGAAAATTCCAAAATAATATTAAACCAATTGCGTTGGAGCTTATCAGACATAATCGGACCGGGATAAACTGCCCTAGAACGAACTGGAGAACAAAACAAATCTAAACACATCTAAACCAAACCCAAACACATCTAAAATAAAATACAAAACTATGCAGTCGATTTGATGGGAAAACAAATTAAAAAAAATATCAAACAACCAAAAAACATTTTTAATTTTGAAATTCTAACAAAAACTCAAAATTTAAAAAAAATTCTATTTTAAAATAAATAAACTTTTTCAGAAAACATTATTTTGTAAAAAAAAACCAAAAAAAATTATAATAAACTTGAGTTGGAGGTTGGTAGTTGGACGCAGTAACTGAAGTTTGGCACGGATCGAGCTGGTACTAAAATGATCGAGCTGATACTAAAAATTAAAAAATTAAAAAAACACTCTAAAATTTAAAATACTTTAAAATATTGAAAAATCGTATTTATATACGATATAAATTACGATATTACGATAATACGTAAATTCGTATTTTTAACGAAACAATAAAAATTTCAAAAACAAAACTTTAAAGAAATTAGGAAAATTTAAACATAATTAAAAAATCCCAAAAAACAATCAAAAACATTCTAAATAATCAAAAATACTAATAAAAGATCAATTCAAATTTTGAAAAGAAATCAATATACGAAATATTTCAAAAAAATATCTAAAAATAAAACTTTTAAGTTTAAAAAAAAAAAAATCAAAACAAATTAAATATAACAAGCAAATTTAAAAATTACATCAAAATTAGAAGTTAAGAAATATTTTAAAATTATTACAATTAATTTAAAATATTGAAAAATTAAAGATATACAAAATATGAAAATATTTCAAAATTACAAAACAATTAACAATTACGAAAAATTTGCAAGTTTCTAAATTTCATTTCTCAAATTTATAAATTTCAAAAATAATATTCCAAAAATTAAAACTATCAGAGAAATTTAAAAATTGACAAAAAATTATAAAAAATTTTAATAATTCCAAAAAACCACTCAAATTTAAAAATTCAATAAATTTCCGAAATTTAAAAGAAAATACAATCCATGTTTTCAAAACAATACCGAACCACAATATTTCAAATAAAAACAAATTAAAATTATTTCAAAACTATTAGAATTACAAAAAAGTTCAAGCGGCAGGATGTCCGTTAAAAATAAGTAGATTAGAAATGTGTACAAATAGAATGTATCAGATTAGTTTGAATAAAAAAACTAATTACAAACAGACATATATCAAACCAATTTTAAAAAGAAAATCAGCTACATACATATAAGCAAAACTACATTTAAGCAATTTTGGAACGTTTTAACAAACGAAAAAAATATCAAATCTACCACAGAATATATATGGGATAATGTATGACAATATATGAAAAACACACTGCAGGCCTATTTCTTATCATACGTTATGCAAATACTACGAAATATCGCAAAAGTCAATTTCTAAGAAAACAAATACTGCGACGCTGACGCATAGGCTAATTTCACCACAGCTCTAGAAACAATATGTTCTGAATATGTAGTAAGCTAATATCCATTAGCCATTGATCCATTTTAGATCAAAGAAATTTCCTAATTTTCATTCCCTTTTTCTTTATTAATGTTATAATCAATTTTATATTAATTTTTTTCTAAATGTTAATTGTTTTTGTTCTAAATTTAAAATTGTTATAAAATTGTAATTTAATATGTTGTAATTATAAGGGGATATGAAAAGATATAAATAAATAATAAAATAAATAATAAATAATAATACTTCAATTAATGGCGAAATAATGTTATAGATTTTGCGTAGTTAGATTACTTCAAAATATATTTGTAAGGGTGGATTTGCTTGATAAGCAAGGGTAATGCTTATCAAATATTTGTAAAACGACCCGGACTTGGCCAAGCTTTTTGTCATGCTAAAGCCATTGTGCTTTATTATAGAAATAATATAGAAATATCCAAAGACGCTTTGTAAAATGCAAAATACTAAGTTAATCACAACAAAGATGAACCAGCATGTCAATATACTTAATTTTTCCAAAATACTGTGACATCACCTAAATGGTTAGCTGTTGCATCTTGCAAAGCTAAAAATTTCTCAAATACTACTTTGTGCATATACGTTTTGTGTTGAAATAAATCTATCATGTTTCAATATTGATGACGAGCTATATTTGTAGGCGCTAATTTTACAAATTAAGCTCAACATACTTTTTATATCCAACTTCTTAGGCACTATTATGCGAAGAACTTTAGATGATTTATTTTTACCTTTTTGACTACAATTACAGACATCCACATCATATCCATCCGTTGTATTTATCTCAGCCACTATCGATATAATTGGTTAAAATAACCGGAATGGTAACACAACGAATTCGCTGTTTTCGAAAACGTTTTCAATACAAATGAGCTCATATTCAAAGATACAAAAATATGATTTATACAATAACTCAAGGAATGTTGAAATTTGTTTAGGACATTTGTATGATTTTTACCATTGATGCTATAGTTAAACTTTTCATAACACAAAAATTTTTTAACAATCAACGTAAACTAAACACTGTTAGAATGACAAAAAAATACCAATTTAGACAATAAATTAATTTAACATAAACAAATAAATATAACAGTCATATACATTATTTTTCTTTTGTCTCACAATAACTTGCCACTAATGATTTTAATTTACATAATCGACTAGCTATTTTTAAGTTCTAATCACCACTCAAATTAAATTGCAAAATGTTTTTCTATTTATAATTTTTAAAATTAACTAAACAAGAAAGAAGAGTTGATTGCATTATTAACTCTTTTGTTTCGTTTTTTTTTAAGCAAAAGGTAATAAAAGAAAACAAATAAAATTCGAAACGTTGTAAAGAGAATTCAAATATAAAACAAAAACTATTATAACCTTGATGCTTCGAGTGGGTCAAAGAAAAAATCAGGTGTACTGATGATTGTTAATAAAAATGGTAATGAAAAATGCAATGAAGTCGCATCATAAATGAAAGATGGAAAGTATAAAATGTGTTCACGAGAAGTTAGCCTTTGCTGTTAGTGCAGACTTTTTGGCTGTCTGAACTGTCAAGCCCTAACTTCCAGTTAACACGCATATTCAGAACCTAATTGTTCTGAAGTTGATTGTAGATTCTTTCACAAACGATACCTGTTAGACATCACGTAATTTTGCGGGCATAACAATGCTTTTATTAACATTTCCTCTAATTTTCCACATTGTGAGAGAAAATAATTTACATTTCATTTTTTTAATAAAATTAGTTGTGTAACAAAATAATAATAACATTTAATTACAATTTGTGCCAAAACAACACATGAACACCTTGGAAGACCTAGGTGGTGGCATATTCCTTGATTATGGGACGCACTGTCTTCCTCAATGATTGAAGATGTAGAGTTATATGAAGTATCGTTTTTTCAAGCAAGTAATAGCGTGGCATCATCAAGAAATATGCCAAAACTAAAATTTAGGGAGCTTCGATTGACTGAATAGAGTTCATCCGCCAGTACCCCTAAAATAAAACATATCTAGTGGTATCTCAGTGCCAGTGGCATGTGATATTTCACGTTCACTCATATGCAAATTAGTTTCCTAAATTTCTAAATTTCCATATTTGTTAACCAAATATTACGAAGATTCTAAAAATATGTAAGTATTTAAACTTTTACTTGATTTTAATTATAACAACATCAAAGAATGCTATGGTAACCCAATAACATAAATTCTGTCATACGAATAGAAAAGAAAACAAATTTTTTTATCGAAATTGACAAACCGGAAGTTGGAATGCAGAACTGTTACAAATCATGCTCTAAGCATATAAACCAAGTTTAATCAAAATCAATAATCAGGAACTGTTATTGAAGTTTCAAATAAACAGGTGTTTGGGAGGACCCCCCACCCCCCACCCAATATCGTTCAAAACAAATCAACTCTTTTTCAATCAAATCTGCATCTTTTTTCAAAGTGTCATCAAAATTGATTAATGACCGAAGTCTGTAGGGTCCTAGCAAACTTTAAAAATATAATATGAAAGCAAGAGGGTGTAATGTACTATAAGAAAAATTCAGTAAAAGTTTAAATACTTGGGCAACATATTTTTAGAATCTTCGTAATATTTGGTTAACAAATGTGGCAATTTTAAAATAAATTTAGAAACTAATAAAAACAACGAAACAAATTGGTGTAATGATGAAAAATATCATCAACGGATGTAATTACCCCGCGTTCTATATTCTCTGCTATTTGCATATGAGTGAACGTGAAATATTATATGCCACTGGCAATAGCAGTGAGATACCACTAGCCATTTTATATTTTAAGGGTACTGGCGGATGAACTCTATTCGGTCAATTGAAGCTCCCTAAATTTTAGTTTTGGCATATTCCTTGACGATGTTACGCTATTGCTTGCTTGAAAAAACGATCCTTCATATAACTCTACATGTTCAATCATTGAGGAAGATAGTTCGTCCCATAATCAAGGAATATGCCACCACCTGGATCATTGGCAACACCCTATTATGTTTGTTCCTGCAAATTTGTTAAAAATAATGATTATTATTATTTCCTCCATCCTATCATGAAATATTGGCTTATGTCGTATTTCATTATGTAATTATTGTTTATTTATTCATTCTTTAAAAAAATGCAAAGAGACCAAAAAATTTTGCATCCATCATTACAGAACTGCCCCACTGTTGTGGGACTTACCTAGGTCCTTAAAGGTGTTCATGTGTTGTTTTGGCACAAATTGTAATTAAATGTTATTATTATTTTATTACACAACTAGTTTTGTTAAAAAAAATGATATGTAAATTATTTTCTCTCACAAAGTGGAAAATTAGAGGAAATGTTAATAAAAGCATGACAAAAAGCTTGACCGAGTCCGGGTCGTTTTACAAATGTTTGATAAGAATTACGCTTGCTTATCAAGCAAATCCACCTATACAAATATATTTTAAAGTAATCTAATTATTATACGGCATCGTGATTTATTAAAAAATTATAAATAATTAAAAATAGCAACTGTATGTCCAACTAACTACATCAAACAAGTTTAACAATATATCATTAAAAATATAAAATTGAATTTCAAACAATATTTTCTCTTATTTTGCGAATCAAACCTACAAAAAAAACGCGATTTAAATAATAATATGTCTAGTATTTTTTTTTGGCAGATTTACGGTTAGTCTTACTGATGTTCAGAATACTAAACAAAGCTTATTATTGTTGATTAACTAATCGCAAACATTTTGAACAAAATTTTATGAATGGTGGAAATTTCACTTTCAAATTATTGGACAAAAAAAAAATCAGACAATATAACAAATGGTAAAGACATAACAAATAGGCATAAGGTAAATTAAAATAACGTCTTTCTCAAATCTTGACGGTTGAGAAAAAAATTGAAAATTGTAAAAAACACACTTTTTGGAAACGAACTAAAATGTAAATTTTATATTGGCACAACTTATGTTGCGAAGAAACAGACGTTAGTTTTGTACAAACGTTATCTCTTATATAATTATATTGTGACGATTATATAGTTCAACATCTTTTTTTTTTTTTTTTTTGTAAGGCGTTCATGCTCCATGTAGGAGCGTTGCCAGGCTAATCAGCTTTGAATATTCACCACGGCCTTTCGCAACAGCGACATAACTACCATGGCAGCCGATTTTTTAAGGTCGTTTATTACGTCAGTCTGCCATTGTAGTCGTGGTCTACCTCGCGGTCGCCCACTCCCTGGGGCACTAACGTACATTTTTCTAATCATTCCAGACTGTGAGTCGGCTCGTAGTTCAACATCTAAAGAACATAATTTTAGAAAATACTCTTTAGAAAAAATAATTCCATTAAAAGAATATAAAACACCAGAATGAAGATTACAAAAACAAAGTAAATTAATACGCAACCGTAAATGTTTGTTTAATGTTTATCTAATAAGAATAGAAAATAAAAATTAAACCCTTTAAAGTAGGTAAATAATTAGTAGGTAAATAAACAAATTAAAAGCATAGATCGCACACTTGTGTCAACATTTGAAGATTGTATTATGTTGATAAAGGAAGGAAAAAGGTTGTGTTATAGAATTTAGTAGAAATGTCGGTATTGCTTCGTGTAGTATATATAAGAGGTTGTGACTTGTGTTAGAGGATAGATTCAGTATAAAATTGTCAGCAATAGAATTGAGTATAAAATTGTCAGTCGAGTGTAAACTTCATCCACAATTAACAATGTTTTTACTTCTATTTACACAGTTTTATGTTCACGATACAGTGTTTCGTTAAAAATAAATTACAATAACATAATCGCTTTCCACTCAAACTGTTTAAATTTCGTAGTCTAATTTAATTCTTTAAATATAATTCTGCTTAATTATTCGATAATTCGAGCTAAATCCAAAATATCTTTACAAAGAAACTCGAGAGATTCCACATAATCGACGTCATTATTTTGCATGTTTTTATTTAATGGTTTTAGTTAGATCATTTTTCTTGGACGTTTATCTAAATTTTTGAAATATTGTATAGAGGAAATTGATTGCGATTATGTGAGATCTGAAACGAAGCTGTTCGTTCATCCCATAAATGTTCATTTTGTTGAAACACTGCCTTATTAATGAACCAACGCGTTTAACTTGTTTGGATTAATTGGTTTTCGTTACAGTTAAGCTATAAGGAAATACTATTGTTAGTTTTTGTATTTTTACTGTTATAAGTTGGTATCCGGCTTTTATTTCTGTTGCTATTGATTATGTTAAAGACACAAGTGGATTAAAAGCTCTAAAATTAGCAAAAAACGTTTCTTTAGGCTGGTAAGGTTTAGAATGACAGTCTTGAGAACGATAAACGGAAAGGATTTTTGCTGTTTAAGAACTATGCTTTCGAAAACAATCTAGAGCTTCTCAAGTGCGAAAACTCAAAATTTGAATGTGGTTTGGGTCAGACTAGGATTGAATAATCCTAGTCAAAGTACGTTAGACGAATCAATCCCAACTACCCTTGCAATAACATTGACATGGGCTAAAAATGTGGGTTAGAAAATAATCCTGCAAAAATAGAAGTGATTCTTTTTACCAGGAATCAGAGGATCCCTGATATATGGCTCCATTGCTCTGAAGGGAAGTGATCTTGCACTTCCAGAGCTAGCAAAAAATATTACAAAATTGCTTTCTCCAAACTATGGGAATTGCTCCATCAGAAAACAATTATGGTAGGTTTTATAAATAATTCTTGCTGTTGAGTCTGTCACAAATTTGAAATTTTTTCTTAAATGACAAACGTCTTGATTTTGTAGCAAATTTAATTCGTAATAAAATTTTTTAAAAAATATCAATGCGTTAGAAATTTTCACGATTTTCAAATGACAAAGATATTTTTAAAAATTTTAAGGGTAGCTTTCTCCCTTAGTTTTAAGTTTTAAAAAATTTAAAATCGATTTTTCGATTGTTTTCAATTTATTTCAAAATATACACTTTCAATTAATTCTTACTGCGGGATGGAAGTAGTATCGATGTGAGTGCTAGAGAGCACTGGCCACTGTAGACAAACAAACACAGTTTTCACGCAGTTTTAAAACTTTATGATTTTTTTCTCGGAAATATCAGCATGTAGGCAAATTTTGTATGAAACAATTTTGACTGAAAATTTTTACATAAATCACTTCTTATTGGCATGGGTCGCGTTAAACCTTGATCCGTCTCATTTGCTAATCATTTTGCACGTCCTGCATTCCGCCGACACTTGAACGATTATTTAAAAGCCGAAGTGTATAAGCACATAAAATTTGAAAAAAAAAACGTGCAAAGTACATTGAACCAGAAGTAAGAAGCTTTATGAACGAACAACAAGTCTATAACTGACACCATTCGTTATAGGTATTGCATCTCATTGATTCCGAGTTATTAATATTAATGACTTTACTCTGAAAATTGGGTCGATTCTGCTTCACTTATTTCAAGAAGAGCAAATTACTATGTCTTAAAAGTTTACTATTTCTAAAGGTGTCTAAAATTTACTGTTCCTTCACCTGGTCTACGCAATTTGTAAACTTTACATGCACGAAAACATATTTCATCTTCCAAATCAGAATAAAAAAAACAATAAATTCAATACATTTGTCTTGTTTTCAAATTCATATCACATCTCAAAAAGAAAAAACTATAAATTAATAACCTAGTAATAGTTTTAGTGTGGTAAATAAGTCACTAGGTTTGATTATAGTATATACCAGCATAAATCCAGCAAACTTTGGTTTTTATGCATACCAAACATAGAAAACCCTTAAAAATAAAACAATTCGACATTTTTAGTAGTAGTAAAGTAAAGTTTCGAATACTTTTTTATGCATACGAAAACTAGTAAACACTTAAAAAACCTAGTTACTAGGTTTTATACATATGGCCCAATGTATTTACGCAAAATTTGATCAAAGTTATAGCTAGAATCTTCTACCTTATGTTTCTTTTATATACACCTTGGTCACTCTTACGCTCAATGCAAAAAAAATCAATCCATAACACGAAAATAAAAAAAAATAAATATTGAACAACCGTTATTCATTTTAACGAAAGCTCATACATTCTTTTATAATAGTTGTGTGACGCAACACATCAACCCACTTTCAACTGCTTGAGCACACAACAATTTTTATTTATAAAATGTATTAGCTCACATAAAAATGTTATTTGTTGATTGAGTTGTTGCACTTGTGCACTTGGGAATCAAAATCAAATACATAACTAAAATCTAATACAAAAACTACTATTTCGACGTATGAGAAATATTTTTAAAGTGTATGTGTAACATATATGTATTCTAACCAAAAATATAACAACATATTGACTTTACGTCAGATATTAAGTTTCGCATTGATTGGCAACAATCAATAATGACTTTACACTCGTGACTTAGGATGTTGATTAGAATGTTGACTTAGATGTTGACGAAATATTCTCTCATCCTATGAATTCACACATCGTAATCTCTAGAAATTTAATACAAAAAAATATCAAAGAAATACAATTTTCAATATGTAATCATAGATGAAAAATTCAACTTAAGTAAATACGAAAAATGATGAAGTTTCAATTTAGAAATTATCTGAACATCAAAATTAAAATATGTTTCGTCATCGCCGCTTTGGCTAAGTTGTGTAAGACACATGGGATTTGAACAATGTGTCTCTGATGAATGTAGTTCGAATCCTAACACGAAACACAACAAAATTTTTTCTAAAGGAATTTTAGAGAAAATGAAAAGTTATTTCGAATTGCAAAATTCAAGTGATTTCCAATATGTACTTAAGCTTAATTGTTCATAAAAACCAATCCGAAATTAAAAATTCCCCTAATGTTGTCTATATTTCCTAACCAAAAATATAACAACATATTGACTTTACGTCAGATATTAAGTTTCGCATTGATTGGCAACAATCAATAATGACTTTACACTCGTGACTTAGGATGTTGATTAGAATGTTGACTTATATGTTGACGAAATATTCTCTCATCCTATGAATTCACACATCGTAATATCTAGAAATTTAATACAAAAAGATATCAAAGAAATACAATTTTCAATATGTAATCATAGATGAAAAATTCAACTTAAGTAAATACGAAAAATGATGAAGTTTCAATTTAGAAATTATCTGAACATCAAAATTAAAATATGTTTCCTCATCGCCGCTTTGGCTAAGTTGTGTAAGACACATGGGATTTGAACAATGTGTCTCTGATGAATGTAGTTCGAATCCTAACACGAAACACAACAAAATTTTTTCTAAAGGAATTTTAGAGAAAATGAAAAGTTATTTCGAATTGCAAAATTCAAGTGATTTCCAATATGTACTTAAGCTTAATTGTTCACAAAAACCAATCCGAAATTAAAAATTCCCCTAATGTTGTCTATATTTCCTAACCAAAAATATAACAACATATTGACTTTACGTCAGATATTAAGTTTCGCATTGATTGGCAACAATCAATAATGACTTTACACTCGTGACTTAGGATGTTGATTAGAATGTTGACTTAGATGTTGACGAAATATTCTCTCATCCTATGAATTCACACATCGTAATATCTAGAAATTTAATACAAAAAGATATCAAAGAAATACAATTTTCAATATGTAATCATAGATGAAAAATTCAACTTAAGTAAATACGAAAAATGATGAAGTTTCAATTTAGAAATTATCTGAACATCAAAATTAAAATATGTTTCGTCATCGCCGCTTTGGCTAAGTTGTGTAAGACACATGGGATTTGAACAATGTGTCTCTGATGAATGTAGTTCGAATCCTAACACGAAACACAACAAAATTTTTTCTAAAGGAATTTTAGAGAAAATGAAAAGTTATTTCGAATTGCAAAATTCAAGTGATTTCCAATATGTACTTAAGCTTAATTGTTCACAAAAACCAATCCGAAATTAAAAATTCCCCTAATGTTGTCTATATTTCCTAACCAAAAATATAACAACATATTGACTTTACGTCAGATATTAAGTTTCGCATTGATTGGCAACAATCAATAATGACTTTACACTCGTGACTTAGGATGTTGATTAGAATGTTGACTTAGATGTTGACGAAATATTCTCTCATCCTATGAATTCACACATCGTAATATCTAGAAATTTAATACAAAAAGATATCAAAGAAATACAATTTTCAATATGTAATCATAGATGAAAAATTCAACTTAAGTAAATACGAAAAATGATGAAGTTTCAATTTAGAAATTATCTGAACATCAAAATTAAAATATGTTTCGTCATCGCCGCTTTGGCTAAGTTGTGTAAGACACATGGGATTTGAACAATGTGTCTCTGATGAATGTAGTTCGAATCCTAACACGAAACACAACAAAATTTTTTCTAAAGGAATTTTAGAGAAAATGAAAAGTTATTTCGAATTGCAAAATTCAAGTGATTTCCAATATGTACTTAAGCTTAATTGTTCACAAAAACCAATCCGAAATTAAAAATTCCCCTAATGTTGTCTATATTTCCTAACCAAAAATATAACAACATATTGACTTTACGTCAGATATTAAGTTTCGCATTGATTGGCAACAATCAATAATGACTTTACACTCGTGACTTAGGATGTTGATTAGAATGTTGACTTAGATGTTGACGAAATATTCTCTCATCCTATGAATTCACACATCGTAATATCTAGAAATTTAATACAAAAAAATATCAAATATATGTATATATTTTTTGGTTGTTTCATTTCAGAACAAATTGAACATTTTTTTATGCATGAGTTTATGAAAAAACTATTTTGCTTTATTTTATTTAAAACCAGAAATACAAGAGTTACTAAACATTGTGTCTTCAAAGGCGTTGAAATGAGGTACGAGAAAATAAAACAAACAATTTCTAAGAATTTTGGTGGATATTTTATAAAAATTCTACCAATTTCTTATCTCTAGCTTGGTTTTGGTTTTGTTCATGTTTTTAATTTGATTATTTGAATATCAATGCTTGTTCTTTGAATTGTAACGTTCTACAATAATACGATAGGTATGTAATAAACACTGAGCCTGCTAGTGACTCACAAGCAAAAAGCAATCGAAGGACTGCGTGCCTGGCAGAGCTGTTGTCCGATGACTTTCAGTCATGTGTGTTCGAACAGTAACATCCCTCAGTTCAATAAAAATAACCTAAT
Organism: Diogma glabrata; assembly: GCA_963693315.1. Taxonomy (NCBI): domain Eukaryota; kingdom Metazoa; phylum Arthropoda; class Insecta; order Diptera; family Cylindrotomidae; genus Diogma; species Diogma glabrata. The sequence continues at coordinate 162,916,616 of OY856187.1, forward strand.
TTTCACGAAAAAGACATTCTGTAAACGGAATTAAATAAGCAAAACAAAAAAGGCACGGACTCTGACGACCCCATAGACCAAAAAAACCGAGAGCATCACACCAGCACTACTACTACTACAATTATTACATTTAAAAGTTTAAATAAATGATTCACTGACCCCATGATTGTTTCGGATTCAAATCTTCATTTCTTCGAGAACATAATCAACAGATCATCAAAAAAAAGTAGTATAATATTGAGTAAGTTTCTTTTAAAAAAAATATTGCGACGCTGATGCATAGGCTGACTTCCACAGCTTTGGAAACATAGTGTTCTGGATATATAATGAGCTAATATCCATCAAATACTTTAATTAAAAGCTAACCAATGTTATAGATTTCGCGTAGTTCTAATTATACAAAACAAATATTAAAGAAAGTAGTAGTATTGTGGCAACATAAATCATTATTCAAATAATTTATATTCACCACAAAATTAACGAACAATATGTCAAAATAATTATTTCTTCTTCATCGATTATTACACTAACATAATATGTTCCGCATTATCAATGTTTATAATGAATAAAAAATATAATAAATAAAGAAGAAGAAAAAGACGAGTACACAACACCGATTTATTGGATCACTGCTGATTTTCATCGGGATGCTGTTGTCTCGTTTACATAACTCACAGTTATAATTTTTAATTTTATCCTTATCAAAATTATAATTTTTAATTGCTTTCGAGACACAAAATAAGAAACATTAAAATCAACCAAATCAAATTGTTATTTTTATTAACTTTACAAATTGAAATATATAAGATAAAAGTTGTTTCCAAATAAAGTTGAGTTTTAATTCATAAAGTGTTTTACTTGCATTGCATGAATATTGTTTGTGAAAATAAAAATACATCCAAGGTGAGTTCTGCAGTTCATTATTGAGTGAAAGCAATCGACACAAAATCACTCAATAGTATCGCAACAAACATAAATTCTGTTGTACGAGAAAAAGTAAAAAAAAATTTTCCCGGAAGTAACAAGCTGGAAGTTGAGATGCAGAACTATTGTGAACCGTACTAAATGGTTATGTATCAAGTTTCATCCAATTCGACTATCAGGTACAAATGTTATAGAGCTTTCAAAAAACAGATGCTCCAGGGACCCCACACCATCTTGTTCACTATCGCTTAAAAACTGATCAGTTCCTTGTAATACATGTTTGCATCTTTTTCCAAAGTGTCATCAAAATTCATTCACAAATGAATGTTTTATGTTCCCAACAAACATAAAAACATTGTGGAAAAAACCACCTGTTGTATGGTGGACCCCCCAACCCTTTATTCAATGTACTCCAAAAGCTGATAAAATCTTTCTCATGTTACTTGAAAGCTTTTCCTAACGTTTTATGAAAATTGATCGGTAATTGTAGGCTACAGTAGGGATAAACACCTGGGAAAATTTTTTTTACCGGAAATGACAAACCGGAAGTTGGTATGCAGAAATATTGGAAACTGTACTAAAACCTTATATACTAAGTTTCAATAAGATCATAGTCCGGGATTAGAAGTTATTGAAGATTTAAACATAGAGGTGTTCGGTAGACCCCCGCCATTTTGTCCAAATTTTAAATGAATCCAGATCTTCCATTTTCAAGTGAACCTGTATCATTTGCAAAGTTTCATCAAGATCCTATGCAGGAAGGTCACCCACACACCCAACCACACATCCACCCCCTAATCGAATGCGGAAGGTTTGCAAATTTGAGAAGACCTATTGAGCAGCATATGGGAGAGTCAATCACTCCGCATAGCCTCATGCAATTTATGCTGAGCTCAAAAGGCAACTGGGACATAGCGAAAGAGATCATCACAAGTATGATGAAACGACTGAGACAAGACGAACGAAGAGCAGCCATACTCAACACTACATAGCAAAACCAGTACAACACATAATAATCGAGAGAGTACTACACTCAACCCCTGCCCTGCGAAGGAATGCCTTAATTGGTGGTACCGCAGGGATACAACAGGACCACAAGAGCAAGGGAGATGTTTTTACCCGGTAAAAATCCGCGCGTAACGTTGGGAAAGTCGGGTTCCTGACCTTTTTGAAACTTTTCATCTTCCTACGTAAAACAAAAAAAAAACACCCCCAATCCCCACACAGACGTACACCAAAATTTTTATTGGCTATTTAGATAAAGGTTGGTCCAAAACAAAAGAAAAAACAAAATTTGGGGTATGTAAGATTTTTTTTTCTCGGTAGATTGCATTACTTCACACAATTTAAAATTGTGGTGAATTAAAAGATGCGCCACTATGTCAGGCGATTGTTGAATTTGTTGGCAAAATATTCAATGATGTAGTAAAATGCTGCCACATACCCATGTTGTTGAATTTGTTAAAAATATATATTCATTGATGTAATAAAATTGTTGGATTTGTTGATAATCTATTCACTGATGTAACAAAATTAATGTTGGAAAAAAATGAATTTGTTGGTAATATTTTAACTAGGGTTTGCAATACCGGTTAACCGGTAAACCGGGTAAATTACAGGTAAACACATAAAAAAACCGGTAAATGTCTAAGTTTTTACAAACAAACAAACTTATATTTATGCTTATTTAATGTAATACATTAATAATTATAATACTCTGAAGAAAATTATTTAATTTTTTGTAAAATAGCAGAAACTGGACCTAACCAAACATATTTTACACATGAAAAAATGCATGGAAGAAACACCTCAAAAGATACGGTGAAATATTCCAACTTAATATTCTAACAGTTTGCCGCAAGTAAAAATGTTGTTCGGAGATACGTGTTGTTCGTTCGTTTATGGCAAATACTGCTTTTGAAATCTGTTTTTCTGATAAATGTTTAACGCTGTTGACCAACATGTTCAAATGTTCAAACTTAATAGAACATTGATTCAATTACGACTGATGATACTGCCGTTAGGAAAAAAGTACAAGCTTTGATTAATGCTTATCGTCGATTGTGTTTATTTCATTTAGTTAACGGTTATAAATATTTTATATAAGATACATCACCAATATTCATGTAGGGATATAGTTTTTTTGAAGAAACCTTTGGAAGAAAAGGAAATTTTGCAGTATTATTTGTCGTACCATTATGTTGTTCATGTTCAGTATGAAAAAAAGGTCCGTAATAGGAAAAATAGAAAAGCTGTGATGTTTCGCATATTACCAATAAAGAAATACAACCAACAAAAACATGGTAAGGCTGTGAAAAAAACAACTTTCTTTGATTCGAGATCGAGCAGCATTTATGCAATACTAGAAAGATTTTTTTTTTTTTTTTTTTTTAAAATAAAATGTGATGTGTAGTAGGCATTACAATATGTGTCACAACAACACATAAAAACCTTTTAAGACCAAGGTCCCACAACAACATGCGTTCTAAGGATGTTAATGGACGCAAATTTGTTTTTTTTTGTTTTTTTTAATATTTTTTTCTTAAATAATGGATAACTAAACCATAAATCCTATCACATATAAAATATGACATAGGCCAATATTTCGTGATAGGATAGGGAAAATAAAAATAAAATAAGAGGTAAAAAGTAAATTTGTTTTAAAAATTTGCAGGAACAAAACTAAAATTGGTTTGCCAATAGTCCAGCTAATGGCATAATCCTTGATTATGGAACGCAGTATATTTTTCAATGATTAAAGCTCAGATATATAGTCATATGGAGGCTCGTTTCTTCGAGCAAGCTACAGCGTTCCAGCATCAAGGAATATTCATTAGCTAAGATTGAGAGTGTTACCGTTGACTGAATACAGTTCATCCGCCAGCACCCCTAAGATATCACCTTGGCTAGTGATATCTCACTGCTATTGCCAGTGGTATGTGATATCTCACGTTAACTCATATGCCAATAGCAGGGACTGAAGTACGGGTTGTCACACCCGTGGATCAAAAAATAGAAAAAAATTAACAAATTAATAAAAACTGATCCCTCCATGCGTATGATTTGCAAAGTTTATAGTGTAATTAGGATAAGCTTAATCGCCATTGAATTTGATTTAAACTTTTCAGACAGCAAAGTTTGTTAACTTATAGTCATAAGTACTTGCACTCAATATAAGTAATGTTAAGACAGTATCGATAGGACGTAAGTCTATATGTTCCTGATATAACAATAACATTTATGTTAGATGAACTTAGTGCACAAAACACATTCCTAAATAAAAAACTTAAAGGAGCTTACGTATATACGTATATATATATATATATATATATATATATATATATATATATATATATATATATATATATATATATATATATATATATATATATATATATAACGTATAAAAGAAATAGTACTTATTTTTAGAATATTTGGCACTATCTCCATGATTCAAATGCCATCAAAGTATGCAATTTTTGTTCTGAAATATTTGATAAAACAAAAACGCCATTGATAAAAAAAATGTTGAATTGAACTGAACGTTTTGCTTTAAACGATGGATGAAGCTTTAAACGAAGGAACCGAAGGCTCAGATTCATATGTATGCACTTCCAGTGATTGACCAATTGCTAACAAATTAGCATTGTCAGAATTAACAATAAAAGAAAAACTGCTAAGTACAAATGAACAGAAAATGAGTAAACATTTTGTAGAAAGCAGTACTGAAAAATTACCTAAGGGACTCACGCATATTATTAAAAGTTAAATTGACTTTTCCCAAGAACAAAACATTCGTTACCATACGAACAACAAGTGTCGAATTCGAGCATGCGTTTGCAGCAACTGGTTTTATTTGCACTAACTAAGGTCGAACTTGCATGATAACACTTTAGAGAAAACGTGTTTCTTACGCCAATAACCAAAACTTTGAAAATTTCAAGATTTAAATTATTTTTAAAATTTCTTCTTCAAATGTGTTATTATTTATTATTATACGCCAATTGAGATATAAATAATTGCTTAAACTTATAACTTTGAAACAGTTAGATCAAAGTTTATTGTTTCAGTAAATTACCGGTTAACCGTTTTATAAATTATTTTTACCGCACTACCGGTAATTGAAAAAATCGGTAAATTTGCAAACCCTAATATTAACTGAAAATATTGCCGCATACACATTTTGATTTTTGGTTGTTTAAATTGACAAACACACAACCGTTTCACTAAACATTAACTTTCTTTTTGTAATATGAAATAAATAAGTTTTACAAAAACAAAAATTCGATTTTCCTAATTTCTTTTGTTTTTTTTAAATTAGTCTTTTTACTACAGATAGTCCAGTAACTTTGTCGCCTGAGAGTATGGGGTAGTATGTGTCAAATCCGGTAGTTCTGATTTTTGCAGTCTTGTTTATGATGTTGGCCTAATGAATAATCCAAGTTTGTGACCTCGAGCGCCGAATGCAACATTGTCAAAAATCGAAAAAACCGCGAAAAAATCGTTATTTTTTCAAATTTTGGCGATTATAACCGTAAAGGACTAGTTTTTTCTTTATACTTTCTTAGGACGGTTTTAAAGGAGAATAAATTTGCTACAATATGATACTAGAACTGTCTCTGTAGACCCAATAGTTTCTGAAATTAAGCCTCAAAAATCGAAAAAATCGTTATTTTTTCAAATTTTGGCGATTATCGCCCTAAAGGACTAGTTTTTGAAAAAAAGTAGACTAAATTTGCTACAATATGATACTAGAATTGTCTCTGTAGACCTAATAGTTTCCGAGATTGAGCCTTTCAAAGTTTATCATTTTTTTAACTTCGCAATATTTCGCAATATTTTAGACATTATTTTAGTCACTCGAAAATTCATGCAAAACGTGTAGAATTGCGAAAAATTGAATTGCGAAAAATTGCGAATTTCGAAAAAAATGTTAACTTTGAACTGCTTAATCTCGGAAACTATTGGGTCTATAGAAACAATTCTAGTATCATATTGTAGCAAATTTAGTCTACTTTAAAACCGTTCTAAGAAAGTATAAAGAAAAAACTAGTCCTTTAGGGTTATAATCGCCAAAGTTTGAAAAAATAACGATTTTTTCGCGGTTTTTTCGATTTTTGACAAAGTTGCGCTCGGCGCTCGAGGTCACAAACTTGGATTATTCATTAGGCCAGCATCATAAAGAAGTCTGCAAAAAATCAGAACTACCGGATTTGACGCATACTGTGATGTATAAAGTTACTGGACTAAGAATTGTTCTTTTGAATTAAAACTAAGTTTTTTCGAATCAATCTTATTCATTACTCGTTTGCCCCTCAATGGTAAAGTCAAAAAAAAACAAAAAAAACAATTAAAATAATTTTCAATCAAAGTTAAACAGAAAATAAATTTAACAAAAAAACAACGCACATTTATATTGTAAACCAACAAAAACAACCAGTGATTAGTGTAATTGGTGAACTAAATAAATATTCCCCCATTATGGGGTCGAATAATTACGATTTTACTGATATTAATCCGCAACCTATTGTACAACAAACATCAAAGAAAATGAAAAACAATAATGGAATAGCCTTTAGTGTGCCTGTAAGTAATCGTTTTAATCTTTTAAATGCTGATAGTGAACCATTACTAAAAACAAAAACAAATAAGCCAAAACAGTCAAAACTACCACCAATATTAACGCCAGCAAACCCAGTTTTAATCCATAAACTTATGGAAAGTAACGGTATTATCCAATATCATATTAAAAATTTATCAACCGGTTGTAAGATCACCGTTGAAAAAATCATTGACTACAATAAAATTAAACAATTACTTGATGAAAGCAAACAAGAATTTTATTCGTTTACGATGAATGAAAATAAATTAAATAAATTTGTTCTTTACGGCCTTCATCAAATGACAGAGGCAGATTTAATTAACTACCTAAATGAAATAAAAATTAAACCAGCAAAAATCCACATAACCACATCTAAACAAGGTGCAACTATTTATTTTATTTCATTTAAAAAGGGTGAAATCAATCTAAATCAACTAAAAAACATCAAATATATCGCACATACTGTAGTTCGCTGGGATATAGCGAAACAGACAAATGCAAGGATAACCCAATGCAGACGCTGCCTTCGTTTTGGTCACGGCGAAGCCAATTGCCATATGACTAGGAAATGCAACTACTGCATCACACCACATCCAGAAAATACTGAATGTCCTCTTAAAGAAGATATCGTTAAACATAGCTGCACTAATTGTCAAGGCAATCATCCAGCAAATTCAACTATGTGCCCCAAGCGACAGGAATATTTGCAACATAGACAACACCAAGCAATGAAAAATAAAAGCCGCCAAACAAATCAGATACCAGCACAAGTAAATAACTTTAACTTAAATAACTCCAACTTTCCTAGTTTAAATACTAGTGCTCTAATTTTATTCATACCAATAGAACTAATAGTACAAATATTTCATATGCAAATATTGCAGACGATGTGTAGCCCAAATTTGTTTAATGCTAATGAACTTTTAAATATTTTTAGGGAAATAGTAATCGGTATTAAAGGATGTAATTCCAGGGAGGAACAATTTTATAGAATTGCCGAGATAGCTATCAAATATGCATTTAAGTGATTTATTAATAGTTGCCACTTGGAACGCGCAAAGCGTTCGTCCAAAAAAACAAGAACTTTTAAATTTTCTAGTGAACCATAAGGTGGATATTATGTTATTAACCGAAACGCACCTAAAACCTCATCTCAATTGCCATTTGCCTGATTATACCTTTTATAGAAATGACAGGATAAACCGATCATTTGGCGGTGTCGGAATCCTAATTAAGTTCAACATTCACTTCTGCCAGAACAAAACTTGTCAACAATTGAAAATCTAACAATTGCAGTAAAAAATGTTAACGGTTCCTCAATGCGAATAACTGTATGCTACTCGCCAAAATCCAATACACAAGCCTTTACAATGGAGTTACCAAAATTGACTCAAAACCAAAGTAGCTATATTTTAGGAGTGATTTCAACTGTCGTCATCCTATGTGGAACTGTAGTAGATCAAACGAAGGTGGTCGTTGGCTGCACTCGTTTATTAATAGTTCACACAAATGCACCATTGCAGCACCAACGGACCCTACTTTTATTAGAAATAATACTACTCCTAGCATTATTGATTTTTTTCTTTCAAATGAGCCAGATAAAATTATTGAAGTCAGAAGTTTAGCAGAACTTTCGTCTGACCACTTTCCGGTTATTTGCACCTATAATTTTAAAGGAACACATAAAAATTCAAATCTTTACCGATTTAATTATTCTGCTGGCGATTGGTTATCATACCGAAATAGTATTGAAAATTCCCTTGGTTGTTTCAACCAAAATAGTTTATTAAACAACGCTCCTGAAATAGATTCTGTTATTGAAACCTTTACAGAAGCAGTCAAAAATGCAAGAAATATTTCTATCCCTCAAACCCAAACGACAAAAATCAACAGGTTAATCTTAACAGACAATATTTTGGCTCTTATAAAACTCCGTAATGGCTTCAGGCGAACATGGTTGAGAACTAGGAACAGTTCTATCAAAAGTTTTGTAAATATCCTAAATAAAATGATAAAAGATAAGATTTTAGAGCAGCTTAACAATTCCTGGCAAGCCCAGTTAAGGACGCTTGCTGTTTGGACTGTTGCTTAATTCGCAAAAATGTTTAGCTCTGGCAGATAGTTTTCATAACATACACTTAACCACTTACAACCTAACGTCAATATACGAAGAGGATGTTAATGCTAGCTGCCATCAAATACTAGCTAGTCAACAAACTGAAGAGCTGACACCAATAAACTTAGAAGAACTTAGTGCGGTTCTGAAAACTTTGCAGCCTTTTAAAGCATCTGGTATGGATGATGTTACAAATATTTTACTAAAAAAATTGCCAATTTGCGGTCTTAAAACCTTATTACTTATATTTAACAGCATTGCGAAACTTATAACAAGTAAAATAAAATATTTAAAATAATATTAAAATGTTTCGCCAAGTGCCTACAGCGTCTTCAATTATGTATATTAAAACGGCAGATTTAGCCAGTTTAGCTGTTATTTATAAAAGATTACTAAAGAAAAAGGAACTAACACAAAATCATTTATGGTTTAATACCCAGTGTAAAAAATTCAAAATTATACCGAATTATATCAAAATAACTGCAACACTCTCCAATTCACGAGCTTTAAAAGCCATTAAAATTGCAGAAGAAACATGGCTTAAAGCTGAAATTATTTATCTATATGCTACTAGAAATAATTTATGTACACATTTAAAAATTGCTCACACTGAATTAACAAGTAGATTACATGCTTTTGAATTCGATGTTCTAGATGTTAGTCTACGTGAAGAAATTAATGAACTTGCTTATAAAAAATATTTGAATCAAAAGAAAAAACTAAATATCTTGTTAACAATAAATTATCCTGAACCACCACCTCCATCACATACATTTTATAATAAAATTGAAAATTTTTCAAATATAATCTTTTCACCTGATGAAATGCAACTTTTAAATAAAGGATTAAAATATGCTCCAATGGACACGAACATCTCAAAAAATCTTTTAAATGTAGCTATCGATGTTGATGTAGCTTTATCAAGAAGTACAATAGAATGTAATATCAACATTAATAATCTTAAGGCCATCTGTGCTGAAGAAATTAGATCTTCAAACAACAATAATATAGGTATATTTAATAAAGAGTTACATTTAGTCAAAAATATTAAATCAAAATTAAATACCAATGATAGTATCCTTTGTAAAGCTGATAAAGGCAATACCATCACCATTTTACCTAAAACTTTATATATGGAAAAAGTTTATGATTTTATCATTGATAGTGGTGCAGAGCTTTTACATTCAGATCCAACCAAAAAATTTAAATTATCTGTAACTGAATGTTTATCATTTTGTAATTCTTTAATTCCTACTCATACTTCATTTATTTTTAAGCAAATGAACCCTTCAGCACCTGTCCTGTACGGACTACCAAAATTACATAAAGAAAATTTACCAATAAGACCTATTGTTTCTTATCGTAGTGCTCCTGCCTACAAATTATGTAAAAAAAAAAAATTTAACAAAATTTTCTTAGAAATTACAGGCTTTTATTCTAAATATGCAGTTAAAAATTCTATTGACTTGATAAATAAGATCAAGGATGTTATTGTTCCCCATAATTCAAAATTAATTTCTTTTGACGTTTCAAGTTTGTTCACTTCTATACCCATTAATGTTTTAAATGATATTGTTTCAAAAATTATCAATGATTCAGTTCCGTCACTTCAAATTCAAAATGAACTAGGCCTCCTTTATAAAACTTGTGTTACACAGAATTATTTTGTTTTTGATGATAAATATTACAAATTTTCTGATGGTCTACCTATGGGCTCCCCATTATCTCCCCTCCTCGCTGATATTTTCATGGATTGGTTTGAGAAACAAATATTAGATGTATCACTACCTTTATCAAAACATATCTTATTCTGGTATAGATATGTAGATGATATTATTTGTCTTTGGAGTGGGACTGATCGACAGTTAGACTGTTTTCTTCAAATACTTAATAGCAAATGTATTTCAATTAAATTTACTATTGAGAAAGAAATAGATAAATCTATTAATTTCCTTGATATTAGTATCAACCATGTTAACCATAAATTTGATTTTGATATTTATAGAAAGCCCACTTGTACAGATACAATTATAAATTCTAACTCTAATCACTCTAGAAATGCTAAACATTCAGCTCTATATTCGCTAATTGACAGATTAATTAAAATCCCACTTTCTTCTTTTAATTTTAACAAAGAACTAAATACAATTTTAACTATATCAAACACCAATGGTTTCAATCCTGATTTAGTTTATAAAATACTACACAAGAAGCTCAAACGTCTTGCTTATATCCAAATTTATCCAGTTTCACCACCTATTCTAAAACATTATTGTAAAATTAATTATCATGATAAAATAAGCCCAAAACTAGGAAACATTATTACTAAACATACAAATTTAAGTTGTTCTTTTTATAATAACAAAAATTTACACAGTCTTTTGGTTAACAATAAATTAAATCAGCAAAATAAATTTACAAACAGTGGAGTTTACCAATTGTCCTGTGATGATTGTAATGCAATCTATATCGGACAAACTGGTCGTAGTTTTTCTGAACGTTTATCAGAACACTTTCGAGCCTTAAGATTGGGACATTCTAATTCCACGTTTGCTAATCATTTAATATCCGAAAACCATAATAGTACATTTAGTAATAATAGTAATCTAAAAATTCTTCATTTTGAAAACAAAGGTTTAAGACTAAATATTTTGGAATCTTTTGAAATTAGAAAAGCTCAGTTTTGTAATCAAAATTTATTAAACGCCCAAACTGATATAATTTATTCACCGTTAACTTGCCCAGATTTGTTTATTTAATTTAAAATCTCCCATGTTTCAATGTTTTTTCAAAAAAATTTTTATAAACTTTATTTACACAGTGGTATTGCCTTCATTAGCTATTTTGATACTAATTTTTATAAAGATTTTTTCTAATTTGAATTTGAATTGTTTATTGTTAAATTCTTACTTGTTCATTGAATTATTTTATGTTTAATTTTTTTCGAATTTGAGTAGCTTCAAAAACTGTTTTGTTTTATATTTTTGTTAATCATTTTTCTTTAGTATATATTTTTCAAGCTCTTGATAATGGTGTAACAACCGAAATTAATCGAGCAAAAATATATATATACATATATATTTTGTTTAAATAAAAATAAAAATAAAACAATAATTATAATTTGTATTTATTGCGAAACTTATAACAAGTAAAATAAAATATTTAAAATAATATTAAAATGTTTCGCCAAGTGCCTACAGCGTCTTCAATTATGTATATATTTAACAGCTGTCTTAAACTATGTTATTTTCCAAATTCTTGGAAAATTGCTAAGGTTACTCCTATTTTTAAGCCCAATGAAGATCCACACAACCCAAAACACTATAGGCCTATTAGTCTCTTAAGTTCAATTAGTAAGGTCTTCGAAAAATTCATTAAAATGCGATTACTGGAATTCATAGACAATAACAACATAATGACAAATAATCAATTTGGTTTTAGATCTGGACACTCTGCCGTACATCAAATTCATAGGATAGTTCAACACATTTATCACAATCGAAACCTGAAACTTTCAACGGGCTTTACTATGCTGGATCTCTTCCGAGCTTTTGATTTAGTATGGATAAAAGGACTCCTTCACAAGTTACTACAATACAAATTTCCAACCTATCTTATTAAAATTTTAGATTCTTACCTAAAAAACAGGAGCTTTTTTGTTCAAATATACAACGAAAAATCCAATAATATGAATATTCCTGCAGGCCTGCCTCAAGGCTCCGTATTAGCACCTATACTGTTTAACCTATTCATTAACGATATTCCCCAACTTGAAAACTGCCAATTGGCGTTATTTGCAGATGATACGGCGATTTATTATTCAGATGTCTTGGCTAATAACATAATATCCAAACTTAATAATTATCTTAATTTACTATCCTTATATTTTACAAATTGGAAATTAAAAATAAACACTACTAAATGTGAATGCATCTACTTTACTAGATGCAGAGCACCTGAAAAAGTTCCCCAGTCCCCTTTGGTTTTAATGAACACTGAACTTAAATGGAAACAGGAAGTTCGGTATCACGGTATTATTCTGGATCCAAAACTGACATTTAAAAATCACATAAATGCCATCAAGGTAAAATGTGACAAATTATCAAAGGCTTTGTACCCACTCAGTAACAAAATCCTGTTATACAAAGTTATGGTTCTAAGCGTTATTCTATATGGTGTACCTATATGGTCTAATGCAAAAACGACGAATAAGTACCAAATTCAAATTATCCAAAATAAGTTTCTTAAATTAATATTAAAAGTACCCTCTCGATATAGAACCATTAAAGTTCATCGTGAAACCAACATGAAAACTGTACAAGATATTGCTATTGAGGCTCGGGCAAAATACTTTCACCATCTGCAATACGTTGAAAATACTTTAATTAATAACTTAAACCATCAAATTTTATAAATTTATAAATATGTAGATTAAGTAGTTAGGCATGTAGGTTAAGATAGATTTAAAAAAAAATGGCAAATTATTCAACATTATAATATTTTAATATTAAGTGATCTAATTACAATGTTCAATAACATTTTCCTTTCTATACTCATACAAATAAATCTTAAATTGAAGTAAAATCGCATAGATTAATCTCAATAATGTAAACTAATGTAACTAACAATATAAACTAGTAAGCCAAATATATAAAGTTAATAAAAAAAAAAAAAAAAAATCAATCTTATTAAAGCACACAAGTAAATTTTGGAGGTTATCACACAATAAAAACAAAGAAAGTATTTCGTTTTCTTTTCACATTATTATAATTAAACCACAAAAAAATTTTTTTGCTATTAATTAACTTTACCTAAAAAATTTTTCTAAATATTTAAATTAAGGAAAAATTATTATAAAAAAAAATATGACTGTCACAACATTGGTCGTGAATTTTTTTTTAATAGAAATAAAACAAAGTGCACACCTTTCAATCTCCAGTATATTAACGAACTGTCCTCTAGATTTTATTTCGATCGACTGTGATACACCATTTAGTGTCGTTCTGATCAAAACTTTTGAAAAAACACCCATTAACAATATTGGGCTATTATTTTGAAAACGTACATTTTTTTGTTGATTTTCAAATTTTTGATTTTTAAAAAATCTGAAATTTTGATATATTGTTGGCATTGACGAAAGGAAAAAAATTATTTCTGCTTTTATTTTTTGAGTACTCTGAATCGGAGTTATGCGCGGTTGAATTTTGAGGCTTTTTCACGTAGTTTTTGGTAATGGTGGCAATGTTTTGTGAATAGGTGCCACAAATTTCATCCGACTTAAGTATATTTTTGCAAGTAAAATGGGAAATAATTGAATAATTGAAATAAGTAAGTTTAAAATTAATAACTTTTCTCTTTTACGCTAGGCGGCGCGTAAAACCTTGGTTTACTTCAAAGCTCATATCTCAAAAAGTAGGCTTTTTTTTTTTTGTTTTTCACAAATTTTAAAGTAAACATATGCAGCTATGAAATTGAGAAATAAAAAGTCAGCAATTCAATATGGATTTTTTCTTACGATTTTTTAAAGTTTGGTATATGAAAAATTCACATGTGTTTTTTTATTAAGTTAATAATCCTGTACTAAATGTGGATTTAATAAATTAAACATTTCATATTTTAACACCTGCAATAAATTTGAACCATTTTCTGTGCGGTTAAATGGTTATTAAAAAACTTATGGTTTTAATGGTTATTAAAATCTTATTAAAAATTAATTTAAGTTAAGTGGTAAAATAAAGGAATTTAAATTATTAAAAGGGTGTGTAAAATGTTTATTCATTTTAAAAAATGTCTATTCAGCCCCTTTTTACTAATTAAAATCTCATTAGAGACTCATAATTTTAACATTTAAAATTTCTAATGACGCCCACAAACGGTTTTTGACCAAATCATACTTGCATCCAATCAAAATATATTAAATTGTACCTACCTAATTTTACCTGATTCTACCTATGTCAAAACTATTTCAAGGGTATATATATATATATATATATATATATATATATATATATATATATATATATATATATATATATATATATATATATATATATATATATATATATATATATTGATTGGGTTGCCTTATAATCAATTATATTCCAAAATATTTAGAAGACATAACGTTTAGAAAAGATAATAATAGAAATGCCTCTCAAATTGTGCTGTAACTTGTACGGTCTCAAAAATCATCAGCGGACATCAAAAAATGTGAAACTGGTCACACCAGCTGTTATTCAAAAAGCTGCGACCCTAAATTTTACTTTGCGTGATGACCAGTTTATATGTGAAACATGTCGCACTTATATCTATAAAAATAAGTTAAATTTAATTATTTTATTAAAATGAATAAAAATTCATATGCAACTAATATTTTCTATACTGCAGCTTTCATGTTCGGAAACTATCGATAGTGAAATTATTTCTATAAATCAGGATGTTGAAAATGTTCCAACGAACGAAAATATTCAAATACCTCCAGCATCTTTAGATCCATCTCCAGTTTCGGTTGATACTATATCTCCACCAGTTCCTGAACTACTTAATGACATTTTAGAAGATATTAACAATGTTCTTGGAAGGTTAGCCGAATCTCCTATCAAATAAAAACATATTACAACAGGAAGTTATAAAAAAATTGCAAGTGTCACATCGGCAATAAGTCAAAGAATATTTCAAGTAGATTCAGTTAAAGTGTTATCACCAAAGGAGGAATGTGAATATACGTCATGGCTTATGAACCTTAAAAAAGAATTCAAAGATGCCAGCTCTAAATCAAAACAAGTGTTTTTGTGGACAACTCTACCAAATTTTGGTCAAATCAACGTATCCAGGATGAATTTAAATGCATCAAGACGACTGGTAGAATTCGCCATGGATCTGTTGGAAAAAGTAGGTCCTTACAGTTGGCCTCAAAGCAAACAAGTGCACAGTTTGTCACAAAATATAGTACAACAAATTCAAACATACTTCTTATCAGAGGAAATTAGTAGAACAATGCCTGGCCTTAAAGATGTTGTTACTATTACAGAAGGATCAACAAAAATTAGGAAATCAAAGCGGTTGGTGTTATGGACCCTCACCGACATCTACGAAATGTTCTTGAAAGAAAACAAAGATGTCAAAATCAGCTTCTCAAAGTTCACTACGTTGCGACCGAAGGAATGTATTTTAGGGTTAAGAAGGAATGTATTTCTTAAGGTTACGAAACAAAACTTACGTCACGGCGAATACATATTTATTATGGATTTTTCAGAAAACTATTCAATGATAACGCAGAATTAGATACAAGCTGCACATTTCAATAAAGTTCAAGCCACAATCTACCCAATCGTAGTTTACTACAAATCATGTAATGATAAACTAGAGGTCTTATCTTTTGTCATTATATCTGATCATTTAACGCATAACACAGTTGCAGTTCATAAATACCAGGAAAGGTGTATTGAATTCATTGAAAAACAGCAAGAAATATATCCAAGTATCAAAAAAATTTTATATTTTACTGATGGTTCAGCAGCTCAATATAAAAATAAGAAGAATTTCATAAATCTCTGCAAACATATTGATGATTTTAAAATACCTGCAGAATGGCATTTCTTTGCAACTGCCCACGGAAAGGGTCCATCCGATGGGATTGGAGGAAAAATTAAAAGAGAAGCCCGGAGAGCTTCACTTAGAGGAGAAAAAATATCAACAGCAAGGGAATTGTTTGAATGGGCGAAAATTTGGTCGAAAAAAAAACCACGTTATGAAGTTTTCATATGTGTCTTCAGAAGATATCGAACTACAGGAACAATTTCTTTCGGGTTTAAAACGGTTTTCGGACATTAAAACCATAAGTGGAACTCAAGGATTCCACTGTTTTTTACCGGATAACACTACACCCGATAAAATAATTGCCAAAATGTTTTCTTTTTCTGATGATCATAAATATTTCAATTTAAAGGCAAAAAAAAATATATAAATTAATTTTTTAATGTATTTATTTATAATATTGATTAAATTATAATGTTTATAGAAAAAATATTTTTTTAATGTTTTTTTCTAATGTTAGTGTTGGTGATGTTGAAATTATAACAAAATCTTCGATCATTGGGATCTTCAATTCTTATTCTGAATAAAAACCTGTTTCTCAATCAGAAATACACAGAAAATGGTTCAAATTTATTGCAGGTGTTAAAATATGAAATGTTTAATTTATTAGATCCACATTTAGTACAGGATTATTAACTTAATAAAAAAACACAAGTGAATTTTTCATATACCAAACTTTAGAAAATCGTAAGAAAAAATCCATATTGAAATGCTGACTTTTTATTTCTCAATTTCATAGCTGCATATGTTTACTTTAAAATTTGTGAAAAACAAAAAAAAAGAGCCTACGTTTTGAGATATGAGCTTTGAAGTAAACCAAGGTTTTACGCGCCGCCTAGCGTAAAAGAGAAAAGTTATTAATTTTAAACTTACTTATTTCAATTATTCAATTATTTTCCTTTTTATTTGCAAAAATATACTTAAGTCGGATGAAATTTGTGGCACCTATTCACAAAACATTGCCACCATTACCAAAACTACGTGAAAAGCCTCAAAATTCAACCGCGCATAACTCCGATTCAGAGTACACAAAAAATAAAAGCAGAAATAGCTTTTTTCCTTTCGTCAATACCAACAAAATATCAAAATTTCAGATTTTTAAAAAATAGTTGTTTTTTTTTCGATGTACGTTTTCAAAATAATAGCCCATTATAAAATGTCCAAAATTTATATTTGTTATTGTGACAACAAATTAGATCTGTACCGAAAAATTACCAAATGCCCAATTAAATTCCAAAAAGAATTTAAGAACCAACATCATAAAAAATGAGATAACAAATCAAACAGGTTGAAAAAATATGTACAAAACTGGGCTGGAAGCAATAAATTATTTGTAATGGTTTGGTTTTTGGTTTTTCTCAATGGCCAATTATGGTTTTGGTTTCGGTATTGGTTTTTCTAGATAATAAATCTTGGTTTTGGTTTCGGTTTTGGTTTTACTATGCAACATGTTTTGGTTTTGGTTTCGGTTTTTCTAAACGTCAAAATTTGGTTTTGGTGTATAGCTAAAAAATGTTTGTTTGAGTATTCGTCAGAGAACTGATTAAAAATTACAACATTTGTCAACAATGCCAATGCCAATGCTCAATAAAAAATGTTGGGCTAATTTAAGATACATTACATGGCCAGGGGTAAGTGTTTCATTTCTGCGTAGTGCCTAGAGCATTTCAAGATATGACAAGGCGAACTTGCTACCGTGGTTTGTTTACTATTTTATTCATTGCTATTCAAATAAAAGAATTTAAAATAAATTTAAAACATTAACTTTAAATTTATATTCGAAATGTTATTTCTAACAACAATAATTTCCAAAGCCAAATTAATGAAATTTTAACAAAAATCACACCAGAAAACATAATCACTAAATCATTTTTACTGTCCAACTGATCGGGAAGTCATATTTTTTTTTTTTTTTTTTAATAAAATGTGTTGTGTAGTAGGAATTACAATATGTGTCACAATAACACATAAATACCTTTTAAGACCAAGGTCCCACAACAACATACGTTCAAAGGTGTTAATGGACGTAAATCTTTCTTTTTTTGTTTTTTTATATTTTTTGTTAAAGAATGAATAACTAAACAAAAAATCCTATCACTGACAAAATATGACATAGGCCAATATTTTATGATAGAATAGAGAAAATACAAGTAAATTAAAAAGTAAATAGCAAATTTTTATAAAAATTTGACGAAACAAAACAAAACTGTAGTTGCCAATAATCCAGCCGGTTTCATATTCCTTGATCCCGTGACGCACCGTCTTTCTTGAAGATTAAAGTCCACACATAGTTATATGAAGGCTCGTTTCCTCAAGGAAGCAATAGCGTCTCATCATCAAGGATTATTTCACAGCTAAGATTGACAGTGCTACCGTTGACTGAATACAGTTCATCCGCCACCACCCCTAAGATGTCACCTTGGCTAGTGATATCTCACTGCTATTGCCAGTGGTATGTGATATCTCACGTTAACTCATATGCCAATAGCAGGGACTGGAGTACGCGGGGTTGTCACACCCGTAGATCAAAAATAAAAAAAAAATCTCAAAACAATAAAAAGACAGTACAATAACTGTAAGACAGTAAAGTTACGACTGAAATAGCTTAGGAATTGATAGATACAGCTAATTGTTATAGTAATTGACAAATACACCTATCCCCCGTTTTACACGGTAGATACGTTCCTGATATAAACGTGTTAATCGAAAATATAAATTTTGTATGGAAAACCGTGTTAAACGAAAAACGTGGGTTTTTGGTCATTTCTTGGGCGACAATCAGATTCGGTAACACATAAAAGTACCAGTTTAATCACATAAGATATCGACATAACAGTTAAATTGATTTTCAAAAAGAAACATGCAACATAACCAATAAGAAATTAACAGAAAAATAAAAAGTAATTATACATGCACATACTAGCATGTTGACCTAAATCAAACCTAGCTTAGCTTGATTCAGTTCGGTGCGACTTGGAAGTTAAATCTGTAATTAATAACTGTGCTTTCTTTTCAGCTAAATCATGCAAACATCTTCATATTGACTTAAAAGTTCGTTGAAAGTTCGCAGAAACCAGAGAGCTAGTTCCATATTCGGATTATGTTGTTGAAAGTAGTTGCATTATTTATTATCTTCTGGTATAATGGTTGCAATAAAGAAGTTTTAATTTTGGGTAGACATACAATTTATCCATTTGTAAGCTGCAAATCTTGTGGATGACATGGAGCATTGTCCAGTAAAAGAAGAACCTTAAATATTATTTTGATTAAATACTATTTTACTTCTGGTACGTAAGAGTTATGAGACAAATCAATGAACAATGTGGCTTTAACCCAAGCTTTTGTAT
Organism: Diogma glabrata; assembly: GCA_963693315.1. NCBI lineage: Eukaryota > Metazoa > Arthropoda > Insecta > Diptera > Cylindrotomidae > Diogma > Diogma glabrata. Next base: position 162,936,201 of record OY856187.1, read on the forward strand.
TGGCATTCTAATAAATGGAAAGATTTGTTTATTCCTTTTTACCTGGACGCTTTGCCACCTAAGCCTTATCACTCTTTAGTATTGAAAACCTGATCAGCAGTCAAATTCTCTAATTGTGAAGCGGTGAAGTGATAAGTTTTTGAATGAACAGAAACGATGGAATTTTTAACGCTTCACCGCTACACAGTTACTGAATTTGGCAGCAGGACAGTAAGGTGTACCAGAATTAATTTCAGACAATTTTAGTGGGTACATACTGTTGTGCTGTATCTAAATCTGTAGATGCGCTTTTTAGTTTTAAATGTTTACAAAAAATGCCCGTGTTTAAATATTTCGAACCAACCATGACTTGCAATAAAACTTAAAATGCATTTTATTTAAGTAGATGGAGTAGATCTATTTAAGTAGATGGCAACTGTTTCACATTCCAAAAATTTTAAAGTCTTACTAGTTATGATATTGGTACCAATTGGAATACGTCTTTGATATTGGTCTTCAAGCCATATCATTAATTTATTTTCCATTGTTTTTATTTTTTTTTAAATAACATGTGTTGTGTAGTAGGAATTACAATATGTGTCAAAACAACAAATAAAAACTTTTAACATCACGGTCACCGCAATAACATGCGTTCAACGATGTTGATGGACGCTAATTTTAATTGTTTGTGTTCTTTAAATTTTTTTGAATTGATAACTAAACAATAAATCCAATCATTTAATAAAATATGACAGACTCCAATATTTCATTATAGGATAGAATACCCAAGTAACAATTCTTAGAGCTATTAGTATCAAGATACTGTACTGAAGCTCTAGAGAAGATTGTATGTTGCTAGTTGCGCGTTTTATTTGTCGAGTGATACTTGGAGCTCTAAACGAAATTATTGTTGCTTTATAAAATAGTTTTCGAGAGCTCATAGCTCTAGTAAAATATAGAGCAGGCAGTTGTTAGAATAGCATTACAATAGCTTCATAACCTAATATAGAGCTTTTAAACTAAAGTAGTGCAGCACCACTTATTATAGACCTATGAGCTGTATTTCACCGTTGCAACAGCAAAGCGAGCTATAATTGAGCTTATTTAAAGCTATAAATATTATAAAATCTTACTGTAATATGGCGTTAATGTCTATTTATAAACTGCTTTTTTCTAATATAAAAAGCGCTCAAATATAACAGAGCTTACTTTTTACGTAAATTTTGAGTTATTGCGAGTTTTGGAATCTTCAATAGTTCAAAATGGTTGCGTTTTTCAGTCAAACGTTAGTTGAAATTGAAGCATTGACATTTGATTATGTGTGACATTTTCCTTAAAATTTTAGAGCTTTCTTAATCACACTACTTCTATATAAAGCTATTTGCTTTGTAACATAATAAGTTTATTATACAATAAAGCATTTGTGACACAAAAAAAAGAACAGTTTCACAGAGCAAATAGCTTTATAAAAAAGTAATGCGATCGTGATAGCTCTATATTAAAATAAACCCTTATAAATAGCATTATAAAGGAGTAATATGTAATAGGTAGCTCTGTATTGGTATAATTTGCCACCATCTTCGTTTTTATAAAGATGGAGTAAAAAATATCACCATAATGGCCAAAAATGTTTTAATAATTATTTTTGATAATGATGTATTTTGCAAATATGACATATCACGATAACTGGATTTCTATTGTTAACCATTTATAACTAAGAATTTTTTTAAAGATGAATTCACCAAAATAAATTTATTTAACAAACCTGAAACTGTGAAAGATGTTTCAAAATATTAAAAAAAAAATTATAAATTTTCTATTTTGCCACCCAATACACAAAACTAATAAGAGCGCACTAAAATTTTAGTTCTAAACTATCACTATTCACCATAAAAAATAAATGCACATAAAATTTGCATACATATTTTCAATAAAAGTAATTACATATATTATTTATTTAAAATATAACAAATTGCCATTTAATTTATAAAAGAATTTATTTGACAGAAACTATAACATCAAAGCATTTTAAAACCATGTCGATATGTATTAGTTTATGTAAACATAAAGTTTCATTGAAAAAATTACTTGTATTTGTATTCAAAAAGTAATATTAGCATTAAAAACTCTAACAGTCAACCTTTATACAGCTTATTATGTTACAAAGCTTATTACAGTTATTTTTTTTCTTGTGAAAATAAATAAATTAATTTAAATTTTTTTTTTTTATTATTTTGTTTATAATGTGTTCTTGTTAATTTTTTGTTTGCCTACGTGGTTTCTAACAACCAATTTTTTTTGGTCCGCCGGAATCTTTGGATTACGAAATGTTGGAAAACAATACGTCGGACCTATTCGATTTCGAATCTCCCGACGAAACAAATTTTGATGAAGATTATATTGATGAGGATTTTATTTATGAAGCCCAGCTTGAAGATGATCATCCTAATTACAGAACAATTGGTGCTAGTTTAAAAATTTGTCAAATTAATGTAGAAGGTTTAACAAAAGCTAAAGCTGAATGTTTATCTCGTTTTTTAAGCTTGAAAAAATGTGATATTTTATTAATGCAAGAAACCCATACAAGAGACGATCAACATTTAATCATTTGTGGGAATATTGATAATTTTACATGTGTGGATAAAATCCATCACATACATTATGGAATAGCTACATATGTTAGAGATGAATTACGTGATGATTGTTCAATTGTTTTGAATTCATCCGAGAATCTGATATTCTACCTTGCAGTTAAAATTAACGAAGTAACTATACTTAATGTTTATAAGCCTCCAACCGTTATATGGTCATCTGGTTTACCTGTATTTCCTCATCCGGCTGTTTATATGGGTGATTTTAACTCCCATCATGGATTGTGGGGATATAATTCTAATGATGCTAATGGGGAATATATAGCCAATTGGGCTTTACATAACAGAATTTATTTGATGTTTGATGCTAAGGAAAAAACTACATTTCATTCTGGTAGATGGAATCGTGGATATAATCCAGATTTGTGCTTCGTTTCAATGGACGAGCGCTTAAAACCAATTTCGTCTAATCGGAGTATAAATATGAAATTGCCTAGAAGTCAACATCGATGTGTTATATTAGATATTGGAATTAAAATACCTATAATTGAATCTCTACCTAAACCAAGATGGAATTTCAAACGTGCTGATTGGTTAGGATTTTCAAAGAATTTGGACGCAAATATTCGTTGGATTCCTGCAACAATTCATAACTATGACCGTTTTTCGAAATTAGTTATATCAACTGCAAAAAGATTCATTCCAAGAGGTTATCGAAAAATTTATATACCAAACTGGAACAATGAATGCGAGGAATTATGGAGAGTTTATCAAGAAACTGAGTCAAAAGAAATTGGTGATGAACTGTTAAACAATTTGAATTGCGCTCGTTCGGAAAGATGGCATGACATGGTTGATCAAATGGTTTTTACACATTCAAGCCGTAAAGCTTGGGATTTATTAAAGAAGTGTGAAAATTCAAAACAGAATGATCAAAATTTTGTTACAGAAGTCAACCCAAATATGATTGCCTCAAGAATGATTAAAAATTCTAAATTTCCTATTTCGTTGTCAAGAAATCGTCATATCAAGAACCAGTTACGGAAATTAAAGAAGACTTTTGTTGAATCACCTTTTGGTAGTTTAATTACATCTGACGAAGTAAATGCTGCTATCCTTAATTTAAATTCTGGAAAGGCAAGTGGAGTTGATATGCTATTTCCAGAATTTTTCATTCATATGTCAAAAAATGCAAGAAAATGGCTCTCAAATTTATTCACTAACTGTTATGAAACAGGAAAAATACCATCAGTTTGGAATATGTCTACGGTAAAGGCCATTTTAAAACCAGGCAAAGATAAAAATGCTCCGGAAAGCTATCGGCCAATATCATTGTTATGTGTGGCTTATAAATTGTTTGAACGAGTAATTTATAACAGAATATCGTCCATTATTGATGATAATGTTCCGGTTGAACAAGCAGGTTTTCGCTGTGGAAGAAATTGTTGTGATCAAGTTTTATCATTGGTGACTTATATAGAAGCAGGATTTCAAGATAAGAAGCAAACTGCTGTTGCCTTTGTTGATTTAAGTGCAGCTTACGATACAGTTTGGAAGAATGCTTTATTGGTTAAGTTGTCTAAAGTCATAAAGTGTCGTAAAACGATTAATATAATATCCGCATTGCTGTCGAATCGAAAATTTATTGTTCACTTAAATAACAAGCAAAGTCGTATTCGTCGCATTAACAATGGGCTTCCACAGGGCTCTGTTCTTGCCCCAATATTTTTCAATTTATATACTGCGGATTTTCCTGCCACCTCCTCAAGAAAATTTGTTTATGCTGATGACTTAGTACTTGCCATTCAATTTGCCTATAATTCATCTGCAAAATTTGAGGTTGAATCTAAATTGACTTCTGATTTAAATATTTTGGCAGATTACTATGAATCATGGCGCCTGAAGGTAAATACAGCAAAAACTGAAGTATCTTATTTTCATTTATCTAATCATAATGCAAATCATGCACTTCAAGTATATATGAAAGGAGAATGGCTTAACTTTAACCCTACTCCAGTATATCTCGGAGTTACTTTGGATAGATCGTTAACATTCCGTTATCATTGCGATAAACTGAGCCATAAGTTGAAATCTAGGGTTAATATTATACAGAAACTAGCAGGTACAGATTGGGGTGCTCGTGCAAAAACATTACGAATTTCGGCTTTATCTTTGGTTTATTCTACAGCTGAGTATTGCGCTTCAGTTTGGGAGCATAGCATTCATAGTAGAATGATTGATGTTAGACTGAATGCATGCATGAGAATAATAACCGGTTCAATCAAAAGCACACCATTACCTTGGCTTTCAATTTTGTCAAATATTCCACCTCCAGCTCTCAGAAGAGAATATTCATTAGTAAGAGATGCAAGAAAGATATTAGATAATTTGAGTTTACCAATAAACCAAGATCTCATTGGTAGACATTTTAATCGATTGTCGTCTAGATGCCCTTTTTGGACCAAAATTCTACGATTGGGAAATTTGAACACTTATTCAATAGAAATTAAATGGATTGAAAATTTCGTGATTTCTGATATCCCCAATAAATGTTTAATTGATAGTCCGAACATTCCGGTTCCTGGGATGAATGACCCTCGATATTTATGGGTTACAATTAATAGAATTCGAACAAATCATGGAGTTACTAATTCTGCATTGCATAGATATGATGAAACTATTTCACCAGCTTGTGATTGTGGAAATTTAAATCAAACAGTCTCACACATTTATCAAGAATGCCCGTTCAGATTATTTGATGGTGATTTATTGGATCTTCATATGCTGTCGGATGGAGCCAAATCATGGATTGAAAATCTTGATCTTCGTATATAAAGTCTAAATATTGTTATATTTTTTTTATCAAAATTTTGTTTATTTATATATACGATTAATAATAATAATAGCTCTATTAAATATTATTAAACAACTTCTTTAGAGGAAATAATGCTGTAAAAGTAGCAAATTTAGCACCACAATAGCTCTGCTAGAGCTGTGGCAGCGCTGCATCAGCAAAATATAAAGCAACCAGCTGTATATTATAGCTCTAGAGCACTAGAAGAGCTTATATAAAACTGAAATTGTTACTTGGGTAAGATCTCACTGCTATTGCCAGTGTTGTATAATATCTCACGTTAACTCGTATGTCAACAGATCTAATTATTTACTTACAAATTAACTATGACCATTGATACACCTACGCATTTTGTATCTAGCTAATAACGATATATTGCTTAAAATCAACTGATTTACATAGAGAATCTCTTACATACCTTTGCTGATTTACATCAATATGTATTTTCAAAATTTTGGTTTGAACACTCAAATGCGTTTTTTGTTACAAGTTTCTTGTTTTAATTACAACTTGTATGTATATGGTATACCTTAAGGTTTAATTAAAATAAAGTAGATAGAAGTGCGTGTAATACCAAAATTTGTCTTTTTTTTGTAACTTGTTTTTTTGGAAATTTTGATTTCAAAAACCGTGTAAAGTCGAAAACGTGTTAAATGAGTGCCGTGTAAAGCGGTGTATAGGTGTATTAAGATACGACATCTTTATAAAGTAATTTTTTAATGAAAAAAGAAAATAAATGTTTTAATTATATGAAAAAAATATTCATCGACTATTTTTATATCATGTAAGATTGGTAATTGATTTTTGACAAAAACGTAAGTTACCACCTCTGCGTTTAGCATGGCAGTATTTGTTGTTGCATCTTATTGTTGTCTTAATTTTTTAACAATATTATTGAACTTGACTAAAGTTTTAGATTTGATTTTGGTTTCGTTTATTTTAAAATTTGGTTTTTGGCTCGGTTTTGGTTTGATGATTTTTAAAATTTGGTTTCGGTTATGGTTTTGGTTTTGATAATTTTTAAAACGTGGTTTTGGATTTGCTTCCGGTTTTGATCATTTTTAGAATGTGGTTGCGGTTTCGGTTTTGGTTTTTCTGATTTGGTGTGGTTTTCTGGTTTTGCGGTTTTGGTTTTGGTTATCCAAAACCGGTTCCCAGCCCTGGTATAAAATACGATAAGTTGTATTGCGCGCGTTGATTCATGCATAATCGGTTGTTTGGGCAAATGAATTTTTACGTGGAAAACAGTTTCGTAACAGGTATCAGGTAATTTATGTATGTCTGTCAATTGTTTGGCGTTAAAGCCTAATATTTGTTTTTGAAGTCATATCACTTCTTTTAAAAACCTTAACTGCTTACACTTTTAGGCATTTTTGAAGTTGCATTCTTGTCGTAAGAATTCAAGTTTTGTTAATTCTTTAATAACTGTTTCAAATGTTATTGTTACTCTCATTCTATTGCTTTTTATTTTGTAGAATTAAAGCTTTAACAAATTGCAAGGCTATGGAGTTTAAATTTAATTTTCATTGCGAGACTTTTTGAAGAAAAATCGGGAAGCGGGCATATATAATACATCAGCAGTCTCGCTGAAATCTGGACGGATGGTAACCATGAGTGGGAAGATTGTTCCTTTACGACAGCTCCGATATGTCGTCTGAATTCAAATCACTCCATATAGCTCAATTTCACCGGCTTATTGATGGCCCTGTCGTACCTAGACTGTGTCGGTTTTGTATTGTGTACAAAGTACAAACCCCCGTAGACAAAAAATAAAATGTTGCCTAGAAAACCAAAGAAATCATCACTCCAAAACAACAAGTTTAATGATTGGATAATTAATGTACATCAAAAACTTGTTAAATATTTTTTCCATGTTTTCAGCTTATTCGCACTTATAAAAGCGGAACACTGTAATTATTTTTTTAATTTATTTTATTTATTTATTTATTTTATTTATTTTAAACTGGTTGATAAACTTACAATTATAGATGTCAATTTCTATTGTTATTTTATTAAACTCTTCCATACACAGTGAAACATGTTTACAAACCATTAGCTCCGCCTACTTTTTTTTTTTTTTTTTTTTAATAAAATGTGTTGTGTAATAGGGTTTAGAATATGTGTCACAACAACACATAAATACCTTTTAAGACCTAGGTCTAGACCTGGGTCCCACAACAACTGGCGTTCTGAGGTGTAGATTAACGCTTTTTTTAAACATCTGTGGGTTGAAGCCACCTGAGACTAAGTGTTCCGGCAAACTATTCCATTTGTACGCAGTTCGGACAAAGAAGTCTCTCTGCGATCTGCCAGTATGACAGCGCGGGATCTTTACCGTTTCACTGGTTGCGGCAGCCGATTGCCGAGTGGAACGGGGGTAAGAATAAGTTTGAGGCATGATGCCGCTGATTTCATCTGAGCACTGCTGATGACGATATTTGTAAAAAACAACGAGGTCAGCAACAGTGCGACGATGTTGTAGGGAATCAAGTTGTGATGTCAAAGTTCGATCACCTACAATTCGTATGGCTCGCTTTTGAACAGAGTCCAAGAGGGCCAAGATGGAAACAGAGGCAGCACCCCAAACTTGACAGCAGTACTCCATACAGGGACGAATATAGGACTTATAAACATGGAGCAATTGGTATGGAGTGAAAAATTTTTTGCATCTATTTAGGAGGCCGAGTTTTTTAGACGCGCCTTTTGCCATCGCCATTACATGATCGTTCCAGAGTAGGTCATTTGAAACTGTGACACCCAATAAACGAATGTTTTTACATTCACCTATTGGTTCATCACACATACTAAATAAAATATCTTTGGGGAACTCGGTCTTTAATCTGGAAACAATCAACAGCTGTGTTTTGGTGGAGTTGAAATTGACAAGGTTTTGGTCACCCCAGTCGGCGACTTTATTCAGGTCTTTGTTCACGTTTATGGCAGCGTCTCTCCGGGCAGGATTAATTCGTTCGTGCATTTTACCTTTTGAAGGAAGGGGCTCGAACGACTTGTGCAGAGTACTATCATCTGCAAAACTATTTATTGGGTTGCTGGTGATTTTCAACAATTCGTTGATATAAATCAAAAATAGGGTTGGGGACAATACTGAGCCTTGGGGTACACCAGCGTTAATTAGTTTAGACTCAGAAGAATATCCGTCTAAGGTTACCGAAATGTATCGGTCGGATAGAAAATTTTGAATCAGCTTCACAACATTGGGATGAAAACCGTACGCAACGAGCTTGTTGATTAAGTTGGCATGCCAGACTCGATCGAATGCCTTGGAGATGTCTAAAGCGATAACGTATGTTTCACCACCTTTATCAAGTATGCTGTTCCAACAATGCGCTACATAGTTTAATAGATCGGTAGTTGATCTTTTGTTTCGAAAACCGTATTGGCTGTCGGATATTAAATGATTTTCTTCCAGAAATTTTGAAATATGTGTATTAATATAATGCTCATAGACTTTGGATAGGACCGATAGTAAAGCTATTGGCCTATAATTTGAGATATCGGATCTTGGTCCCTTTTTGGGGACGGGCTGGACATTTGCCAACTTCCAGCACGAGGGAAATATACCAGATTTGTAGGATTGGTAGAATATTTTAGTTAAAGTTGGTGCAAGTTCTTTGGAAAAGGTTTTTAAAATAATGGGTGGAATATTGTCCATTCCTGATGCTTTGTTGATGTTTAACCCCTTTAAAAGTTTAGCGACTATTTTGGGTTTGAAGTGAAGTTCATTCATATTAACTCCTGAAGACTGGATTTGGGGTATTTCTTTAGGAGTTTCCAAAATAGTGGAGTTCAGAGCAAAGCGTTCAGCGAACAAGTTAGCTTTTCTTGCGGGATCATTGACGATTAAATCACCATCAATAATAGGGGGAATACAAAATTTTGTACCAGTATTTAAAGAATTAATGGCACTGTAGAAACTCTTGTCAGAAACAGACATAGACGTAAGTTTTGAGGCTTTCGCTCTGTCAATTTCGGACTTTTCGTTTGAGATAATCTGATTAGATATTTTGTTGGCCTTTAGATATTGGGATCGATTAGTGGGAGTTTTGTTATGAATCCAAATATTAAATGATCTACGTTTGTTTCTAAGTGCCGTTTTGGCAGCTTTCGAATACAAGTATTTTTGTTTGGGTTTTACTATGGAGAAAGGGACAAATTTATTTATAGCAAATTGGATGGTTTCTGTAAAGTTTTGAGCAGAAACATTTACATTGTCAGTGTAAAAACAATGACGGTCGAAAGGGAAACCATGGAAAAAATTTTGAAGACCACTCTTATCCATTTTTGAGTAGTGAAATATTTTACGGGGTTTGGGAGCTGTAGTTTTAAGTAAATCAGTTTTGATAACTGATGAGATTAAATAATGATCAGAATTTCCAATACTACCTTTCGCAACATCGACACTCGTAATATCTGGCATTGTGGTAAGATAGAGATCTAGTAGAAAACTATTATCACCGCCATTACGGGGAGTGAAAGTCGGGCTTTTTACAATTTGGAATAGGCTCTGAGACGCGGCAAAAATTTCTGCCAGTTTTCCACTATTGTCAACATCGTCGGTCGATTTGGAGAATTCCAACCATGATTTGTTGTGGACGTTGAAGTCACCGGTAACGATAACTTCACAATTAGGGGACTTTGCTCTAATCTCGTCCATAATTTTTGTCAGTATATTAAAAAAGTTTGGGTTACGTTTGTTGGGGGACCGGTATAAAGCTATTGTAAAAAAAGTCATTTCTGGAAGACAAATCTTTAAAACCATTGTATTGAAGCCGTCACCGTGTAGTTCAAAATTTGGAAAGCGCGTGTACGCAACACTCTCATGAATGAATGCGCATACGCCCTGATGGAGTTTGAAAGCTGATTCGAGCCTATATTTGGAATTAAGCGATTCTATAAAGAGAAAATTTTCAGAAACTTGTGTTTCTGTAAGGAATAGAATGTTCGGTTTGTCGTGCTCAAGATGATGTTGCACGTGGTCATGGTTAGCGTTCAATCCGCAGATGTTTTGAACATGTATTTTAAAATTTTTTATTGATTCATATATGTTTTGTCCCTGCAAATTCCGTGGACATGCCGCTTTATGGGCGGGTGGATTGCGCAAATTTGCTTTACCACTTGCAGACTTATTTTTTTTCGGTTGTACTGCCATATATATATCAAAATGTTTATTTTATTTTTTTGTGTTTTATTTTAAAATGCATAACTAAATAAAAAATCCTATCATACTACAAAATATGACATATGCCAATATTTCATGATAAGATGAAGAAATAATAACAAAATAATAAGTGAAAAACAAATTGTGAGAAATTTGCAGAAAACAAAACAAAACTAAATGCCAATAATCCAGCTGATGCAGCGCACCCCAGACGCACCGCCCACCACTTCAATCGAGGCACAAAGCCCACACATAACTACGTGTTGGTTCGATTCCTCGGAAGAGCTAATGAGCGGTACCGCTACGGAACGCTGCCCAGCTAAGACTGGAAGTGCTGCCGTAATTAAAGTTCTACTAATTAGAACTAATTAAAGTTCGTCCGCCAGCACCCTAAGATATCATCTTGGCTAATGACATCTCCTGCCATTGCCAGTGGTATGTGATATCTCACGCTAACTCATATGTCAATGGCAGGGACTGGAGTACGCAGGGTAGTCAGACCCGTAGATCAACATTGATCATAATCGATCAAAATCGATCCCTCCTGCTCTAGACTTAAAATCAAAGCGTTTTGATTTTACTAAAACCAATTCGAAAACCGTCAAATTGGTTTGCAAACTTCACCATACACTACAATAAAATATTCTATAAACACAAACCAAGATTTGAAACGTGTTTCAAAGTGGATGGGCTCCTTAAGGTTGGTTACCGTTTACTTTATTATTACGAATAATTTGAGCAAAATTTAAAACTCATTTCTTTTTTTTATTTTAATAAATTTCCAGTATGAAATAAAATTTTGTATTTACCTCAAACGAAAAGTGTTTTTAAAGGTACTCACTAGTAATTTCGGCCTGGGCTAGACGCCTCGGCCGTAAACAACTAGCTCGTACTTTAAAGTTTCACTTTTCGTTCTAGATATACATATAAATAACTATTAAAGAAATAGATAGATATTTTAGAGTTTGATAAATGTTCCAAATTAAAAGGCATTGAGTGATTGCTAGAAAGACATTCTGGCTTATGTAATGCTTCATCTCACAAAATTGTTCTGCTAAACAAATCAAGTGAGGAATTACCGTTGCTCTACTGATAATAATAACAACATCTTTTAAATCGGAAGTAAAAATCAATAAAAGTTATTCACCTTGAAATAACTGTACATATGATCTCACAATCTCATTATCGTATCGTAATACATATTGAAATGAAGACCAAAGAAGAAAATATAAATTTATTATTTTTATTGGATTTATAATAAAAAAGAAAAGTATGTAATTCATTTTCTATTAATTGTGATGTTTCTTTTATTTTATTAATGTCTAAGAAAACCACTTTCACTTAAAATGGTAATTTATTTTCATATTTATGCATTTGAATGAAAAAAAATGGTAAAGCTTTGAAAATACAAACGACGATGCACTTTTTATCATTTTCAATTAAATATAAATATTTTATAAGATGTTTATTCTAAGATAAGTCTGTAACGAGTATTGTTTGTAATACAAAACATAACATTAAATTTATGGTTTGATGATTAAATTGAGTGTTATGTTATGATTAGTATTATTATGTTATTTTGATTTATACGTGCGTTTATTATTGTTTCGTGTGAATATTATGTGTGTTGAGTTGGAAAAAAATAACAAATGATAAGAGATGCACTTTTATTGTTCACAATTTTTGTATAGAAAAATTAAATGTGTGGTGCAAGACTGATTTTATTTAAATAAATAATTATTACGTTATAGCCAAGGTAATATCTTATGGTTGCTGGAGATACTAAACTCTATTCTGCTAACGGTCGCAATTTTTGGCATGGAATATTCCTTGATCATGTCACGCTATTGCTTGGGCGAAGGAACGAGTCTTCATATAACTTATAACATTATTTATAGTTATATGGGGTGGAGCGGTGCATCTTTACAATCAATGAAGAAAATAGTATTTTTATAAAGTTTTGGGTGAGGAAATACATTATAATAGTAAGGCAATGGTGCATTTAACTTGTTAATGAAATAAAAAGTTTAATGCCAGTTCATGAAAATAAAACATAACCTTCTTAAAACAAAAGAAGAAAAAGTTTCGGGTTTATTTTGATGCACTGAAAAAAAAATTGTAGGTAAAATACAACAAACAATAGTCTGTTGGATTTATTTATACACCATAGCTGTTATGGAAATATATGATCAAATCAATAAAATAAAATGCCAAAAGTTATCAAACATGTTCGATATTTTAACCGTCTGGTTGTGGTTTTTTTCGTAATAATAATCAACAAATATGTTTGTAAAATTTACCAACTATTCGTTCAAAATTGTTGGTAAAATAAATTCAACTGACACCAATTTGTTGAATTCAATGAACAATTTGTAGGATCAAAAATAACAGAAATGTATGTTGAATCGAAGAAAATTTCTGGAAATTTTACAAATTTTTTTTTGTATTGTAACTTGAAAATACCATGTGTTGTAAACTGGTTTTCGGTATCTACCGGGATTAAAAAACAATAAGGAAAGACACATCATGAATTCAAAATCAGGAAGATTTTTATTTCGCGAATTTATTAACACATTTTAAAAACAAAATTATATGAGAAAAAATATTTAAACTACACAAACAAAGAAAAATAAAAGAGATATAATGAAAAAAATATGTATATATATGTACAAGACAAAAAAAGACTTAACTTCTACATGTTGATATGTTGAATGCTCCGCCATGATACGGCACAGCTGGTTGAATAATTGGTCTTAAAACTTAATGGACGATTAATATCAATAATTGCAATGTCTCGTCTCATTGCTGTATAATCTCTGGCTGCTTTTTGTCCACACAAGTAAATCCTGATATCAGATGGTTCAAAACCAAACACAAAATGTGCAGCGGTTAATAAATGTCTTTTTGCTATAATCGAACCAGTCAAAATAAATTTTTCCTTGTCTGTATAATCTTGCTTGTGTATTTGTGTATATTATGTATTTGTTCCAGCTGCTTCTGATAAAGAAAAATAATAGAAGGTTTATTAAAACTCATGATACAACATATCAGTAACGCCAGTATTAAATGCAAATCGAAGCCACCGTAGATGTCACCTATGGCCTTAATTTTTTTTCTTTTTTTAGAAAGTTAGACATGTTTAATGTTAATTTAATTAATTATATATTAACGTCTCTGAATATCCGAAGATACCATGCCAACTAGGGACTAGAATTGATTGAAAGTTAAGTTTCTTTAAGAAATCTATGAACGGCGACTTTGAACTTTTGAGGATTAAAGTTATCAGGGACGAAACCCACGAAAGTAACGAATTCCAGAGATGAGAGACTCTGTTGAAAAAGGAAGGCTACAGTTCGCACTGGAAGGCTACAGTTCTACATCTAATTATTTGAACCGCAAAACCGTAAAAGGATGGGCCGCTACCGATATATTTGTAGACAATCGTCAAATCAGCACCCTTCTATGCTGCAAGGAATCAAGGTAGTAAGATTTGAGTTACCAATTAATTTAATTGCTCTCCGCTGCACAGAATCAAGATACTTCAAACTACATAAGTATGCTCCACCGCATATGTGAGAACAATATTCCACTTGTAGGACCCTTGAAAATCAACTACATTTTGTGTGTGTGTGTGTGTGTGTGTGTGTTTGTGTGTGTGTGTGTTTGTGTGTGTGTGTGTGTGTGTGTGTGTGTGTTAGTGTGTGTGTGTGTGTGTGTGTGTGTGTGTGTGTGTGTGTGTGTGTGTGTGTGTGTGTGTGTGTGTGTGTGTGTGTGTGTGTGTGTGTGTGTGTGTGTGTGTGTGTGTGTGTGTGTGTGTGTGTGTGTGTGTGTGTGTGTGTGTGTGTGTGTGTGTGTGTGTGTGTGTGTGTGTGTGTAAAAAGAGATTGAGAGAAACAAATATGGATCTGTTGTTTAAACTTTAATTTATTTATTTATTTGTTTTTATTAATGTACCGTATCTAAATGTTATGTTCTTTACATATAACAATTAAATTATTAGAATATATCAAACTTTCCAATTAACACACATAAAGTTTGTGTTCCAAAAGTAAAATAAAATAAATTTTTTGTGAATTGTTTGTAATCACAAATTGTTTTAAGATAAACTTTAATTGTGTGATATGATATATAATAAATAATTAATTTATAAATTAAAAGATATTGTGTTTAACTATAGTACAGAGTATTATATAGTGAGTGTAGTGACTTCAATAAACAATAAACACGATAAACTTACGACATCGTCCTAAAAACCCCAATTTTTGAACAGCGCTCTTCGCTAGGCTAAAAATATGGGAAGTCCACTTCATATTATTTTCAACCTCAACTCCTCGAAGTTTCACTGACTCTTTCTCCATCAGATCCTTGGAATCAAACTTCAGTGGAAAAGGGTTAGGTGTTGACAATCTTGAAAAACGGCATACCTGTGTTTTGGACGTATTGAATCCAACACTGTTAGCAAACCCTCATTCAAAAATAGTTTTCACATCAACGTTTAATGAATCTATCAAATTTGATCTACAGTTATTAAGCGCTAAAGGTCAAAACTTTGGACAGGATTGATTGTTGAAACCAACAAGTCATTAATATAGATAAGAAAAAGAGTTGGGGATAAAGCGGAACCCCGAGGAACTCCTGCATTAGTCGAAAATACATCCGATGAAATACCGTCAACATTGACTCGAAATTTTCGCTCAGATATAAAACTTTGCATCAAGGAAATTAGTAGCTCATCTAAACCATCTATTACATCTCAATTTGCATATAAGATTTTTGTGCCAAACTTTGTCAAATGCTTTGGAAATATCAAGAGTAACACTGAAAGTCTCACCAAAGTTTTCAAGGGATTTATTCCAAAGACGAGTAACAAACGAAAGCAAATCTCCCGTTGCTCTTCCTTTTTGGAAGCCGGTATTGTCTTTCATTTTAAGAAATTTGGAAGACTCTAAGAAGCTCATTAAATTAAAATTCATATATTTCTCAAAACTTTAGAACTACTGACAAAATTGAAATGGGTCTGTAATTGGATGGGTCGGTTTTACTACCCTTTTTTGCAACTGGCTGTGCACTAGCAGGAAAAATCCCTTTCTTATAAGACAAATAAAATATTTTAGTGAAAATAGGTGATAGCTCTTTAGCAAACGTTTTAAGTATATTTGGAGGAATATGATCAGACCCAGATGCCTTGTTGGTATTAATTTGTAAAAGCATTTTTTTAATAATGTTTTTACGAAAAATTATTCGCTTCATTTTGAGCGACTTTAGGAATAAGTCTAGGTTGGAAATTGGGTTCGATTAATGTAAAATTTATAGAAAATAAATGTCCTAGCATATTAACTTCTTCTTTTGGGTCAATAATAGGTATATCTCTATTAACAAGAGGAGAAAGAGAAGATTAAGAGAAATTACCTTGGATAGCCTTAGCGGCTTTATAGAAGTTACGCTAACCGGTTGGGTGTTCAGCAAATTTAGAAGCTTTTTTCAAATTAAATAAATTTTTCTCTTCATCTTTTAGTTTCCTACATAAATTCCTCTCTTTTCGATACTTTCTAAGGTGTTCATCAGTTTTGTTTTGGATAAACTTTCGAAAAGTCTTCTTTTTTATTAATTGCTTTTTTGCATTTACTCGAAAACCATAGATCAACCGTCGGATGACCAATTTATTAGTAATAAATCTGTGCATGCCCTCAAGTATAATTTCAGAAAAGTTAAAAGCAGCAATGTTTGGATCTTGGCCAGTAAGACAACTATGTTTCCAAGGAAAGCGTTTACAGAAGATTTTAAGTCCTTGCATATCCGCTTTGTAGTCCTAACAAGATGGAGATTCGCTTTAAATTGTTTATAGGAATTGTATATTTAATTTTGTGGAGATATAATTATGATCTGATTCACCTAAAGACTCTGGTACTTTAAATTGTACTAAGTATGGATCATTTGTCAAAAACAAATCAAGTAGGTTGCTACTTTGTTCAGGAATGTCAGGAACTCTGATAGGCTGGTCTATTATCTGAGTGAAATTATGATAAAGAGCAAATAGCTTAGCCTGTTTACCTATCTCATCAGTAGAGGAGCTGTGTATGACCCATTCTTTATTATGAACATTGAAGTCCCGAAGAAGAATAAACTCTTGGCATTAGGATACTGATATATTACTGATATTATGCTCAAAATGATTTGATTTTGAGTTTAAATATTTTGTAAATTTTGACCATTTTAAACTTAGCTTTGCCATTTTATAAAAAATTAACACAAGTATTATAACAAAAGATTCTGTAAAATATAAATACTTGATTTCAGAAACTTTAATTATGTTTATTAGCATTAACAACGGGCCACATCAATCACGAACCAAGGACAGGAATACAAGTATTTATATATTAATCTTTTATAACGATATATTCCAATTCTGTTTCAAATAATTTTAGCTCATTTATTTTTAAATTTTTTTTATAACTAAAGAAACATCACAAAATGATTGTTCAAAAGTACTCTTAATTTATCTCAAATGATAATTATTAGTTACAAAACTCGGGTAACTGAGAATAGTGACACTCGAAGTAGGCACTACTCGTTACTTATCCGTGGAGATTAAATTTGCAAATCCTAAGAGAAATAAATGAATTGACTGGTAACCAAATGATGTAACCAAACAGACATCAAGTTGCCATATACATAAAGAAGTAAACAAAATACGAACATATTGAAGTAGAGATTTTGTTTTTTAACTATTGTCACTTGCACCAGTATCATCGACCTTAGAAGCGAAGGGCTTGTTGACCAGCAGCATTAATGAGTCGTAACGCTGTCATGTCTCGAAAAATTCTCGAGTTGAGACACCCTGGGTGCTAGCACGACAACACCACCTAAAAACGCATTTCAAAGTTGGTAAGTGTGTACAAATAATATAAATGATAGGTATAAGTGGGGAGTGAAAAATAAAGAGGATCTATTGTAATGAGGACCACAAATATAAACTTCCAGGACAATCAAACGATGTCCTATGCTTCGGAGCACTTTTCAGCAATTGCATTTATGACTGATGGCAGATTTGAGTCATTATTTCATTCTACACCCATCAGTTTTCCACAAAAAAACAAAATAAAATCTACCTAGGACTCTTACTGAAAAGTGCCCTCAAGCACCAAGATTCAATTCCATGTACTAAAAAGTCAACATTTGCTATTGGAGACGAAAGGCTATTAAAAAAAATCTCAGCGGCAGGTATATCCGCTAGAAATAGGTAGATTTCGGGGTCAGACGGTTTTGTGTCCAAATAAAATTAGATAAGTCAGATTAGTTTAAATAAAAAATATAAGTAGAAACAGAATAATTCCAAAAAATTATCGAACCAAATTAAATACATTATCCGAACTAACGCCATCAATACAATTTCGGAACAGTTTTATTTAAGTTGGTTTAAACTACTTTTAATAACATATTCAATCCACCAAAGATCAAATGAACTACGTCACAACTACAATTATACCATCACACATAATTTATAACATTATCAAACAATTTTATTTCAAAATCATCTTTTGTTGTTGTGTTTTTTTGTTCTTATTTAATCTTTTTTCAAACGGTTACTTAGTAAAAAAAATTAAAACAAAAGAGATTTTGATAATTTTTCTATGGTATTAAATGGGTTGATATTTTTCTTGTAAGGGTTGCATTATAATGCTTATAAAAATGGAACCTTTTGGGTTAGAAAGCTGAAATTTTTTGAGGCTATAGTTGAAAAGTATATTTAAAAGCTAAGATGAATTTAAATAACATAAACTGAAACATGATGAAAGCATTGCCTATTGCGTTTATTTTTATTTCAACAGCCGTAGGGTCTCAACCGGTAGACTTAAACTATTATTTTTGAAAATTTTGGAAAGATTTATATTTTAAGTACGTGAAAAAAAGTTTTCAAATATGAGCTTGGCCATTTCAGCTAGATCAAGGGCAGCAAAGTTTAGTAAATTTTTAAAACAGCTGATTTTTGAAGAACCTGAAACGCCAAAGTAGTCATCTGGATAAAAATGATAAAAAAAGGTTCAAGTATTCAATATTCTTAAATTTTATTAAAATATTATTATTCAAACGGAAGTTATAGCGCCCTAAATTTTTCGATTTTTTAGACTCTAGCCGCTTAACCGGTACCCGGATATGGCCAGTTCACGAACTTGTCCAAGACATTATTTGCCGAAACATACACAGAAAATTATTTTGGTGTAGGTCGAAAAATGCGACCGTGAGAGTGCCGCTAAATTCCGTTATACCTCATATCGTTATATATATATATATATATATATATATATATATATATATATATATATATATATATATATATATATATATATATATATATATATATATATATATATATATATATATATATATATATATATATATATATATATATATATATATATATATATATATATATATATATATATATATATATATATATATATATATATATATATATATATATATATATATATATATATATATATATATATATATATAATTTTTTTTTGTTTGTTTTTCCATCTACGCTTATCACATATAGTCGTTTGGCATCAAAATTTTTCCGAAATTCCGAGATGAAGCCATTGCAATAGGTAGATTTTTATATGAAATCTACCGAAAAATAAAAACAAAAGAGATTTTGATAATTTTTCTATGGTATTAAATGGGTTGATATTTTTCTTGTAAGGGTTGCATTATAATGCTTATAAAAATGGAACCTTTTGGGTTAGGAAGCTGAAATTTTTTGAGGCTATAGTTGAAAAGTATGTTTAAAAGCTAAGATGAATTTAAATAACATAAACTGAAACATGATGAAAGCATTGACTTTTGCGTTTGTTTTTGTTTCAACAGCTGTAGGGTCTCAACCGTTAGACTTAAACTACTTTTGTTGAAAATTTTGGAAAGATTTATATTTTAAGTACGTGAAAAAAAGTTTTCAACTATGAGCTTGGCCATTTCAGCTAGATCAAGGGCAGCAAAGTTTAGTAAATTTTTAAAACAGCTGATTTTTGAGGAACCTGAAACGCCAAAGTGGTCATCTGGGTAAAAATGATAAAAAAGGTTCAAATATTCAATATTTTTAAATTTTATTAAAATATTATTATTCAAACGGAAGTTATAGCGCCCTAGATTTTTCGATTTTTTAGGCTCTAGCCGCTTAACCGGTACCCGGATATGGCCAGTTCACGAACTTGTCCAAGACATTATTTGCCGAAACATACACAGAAAATTATTTGGGTGTAGGTCGAAAAATGCGACCATGAGAGTGCCGCTAAATTCCGTTATACCTCATATCGTTATATATATATATATATATATATATATATATATATATATATATATATATATATATATATATATATATATATATATATATATATATATATATATATATATATATATATATCAGTGGCGTTTCCTGAATATTTCTTTAAGGTGTTCGTTTTTGTTGAATGTAGTTATGTAGTTATAATATGTATGTATTTATAGTATGTATATTGTATATAGTTATAATGTTTCGTGCCTTCCTCATGGCCTCTAAATGCGAGTTTACACAATGAACAAACAATATTTATTAACATCTTTAACAAATTTCTGTTGCGTCTGATCAGTTCATTGTAATTTTGTCTTGATATATGACTTTGCTCATCTAAAATTAAATCTAATCTTATAGTCCACAATGTTTTAAATGCCTATATATTCGTAATCTAAGTTCTACTTTTTCCATGCTTTTGTATCCCAATGCTTAAATGAAATTCGAAAATCCGTCAAAATTCCAAACAGACTTTTCTGACTGTTTTGTAAAACAATACATAAGGCCAGTAAAACAGTTTATTCAAAAGTAAGCTGCCTGTCAACCATTCAGGTGACTTATAACTGGAAATTATTAAACGCCGAGTGAATGTTTGTCGCTCTGAAGTGCATTTGGTTTCCATATTTGGTAATTCCGGTACAGGCTTTCCATTACGTAATATACATTTCTTTTGATCTATAGTTCGCCCAGCAAAAGATATTGCCTTCAAATCGTTAATGATGCAAAAGGTCTCTTCCATGTCTTTGTATTAAAATAATTTTTAAATCATCTTACAAATTTAAGAAAATTTCCACCATGCAATTTAAATTATTGATATTTGGCTAAACAACACAATTTATTACTGTTCTGAGGTAGTAGTTTCGCATTGTTGAAAAATTATATTACGTTGATCGTTTTCAAAATAAAATAAAAAGTCTTAAAAAAAAAAATAGAACCGACTTCAGAAAAAAAAACACAAAAAAGTGAAAAATAACTCAATTGTGGCTTAGAGACAAAAATTTAGTTATATCTATAATCTAACAACAGCGAAAAAATTAAGCCTTTAAACAAAATTATTATATTATAGAAGTTATTTGTTATTATAATTATTACAATTATTATAGTTGTTATTATATTATAAAAGTTATTGTAAAAATTATTATAACAAATAACTTCTATAATATAATAATTTTGTTTAAAGGCTTAATTTTTTTTGGCTGTAGTTAGATATAACAAAATTTTTATCTCTAAGCCACAATTGAGTTATTTTTCCTTTTTTGTGTTTTTTTTTTCTGAAATCGGTTCTATTTTTTTTTTTTAAAAGAATTTTTATTTTTTAATTTTTAGTGTATAAAAGCAAATGTCTGTTAGCAAATGTCAGAAAGCGTTTTTGATGCAATAACTTAAAATCCCGGAAAGTATTCATCGATGAAAATCTAGTAATCATGGTTTTCCGATTTTTATAAAAAAACGGAATATTTTCTATCAAGAAAACTTCCTTGGCATCTATAGCAATATAACATATAACATAACATATATAACAGCAATATAATATAGCAGGTCAAACCAACCAAATAAAATAAGGTTTTTCGAAGGAATCGGCAAAAATACATAAAAAATATAGTTTTTTCCACGTCATGGAAAAAAATATGGGAAAACCTCTGAATGTACCTTAATAGAACACAATGAGCAGTTTTCGAGAAATCGGGGAATATACATAAAAATATACAGTTTTTATCGATTTTCTGAAAAACGATATTTTTCACGATATAGAAAAAAATATGGGACCACCTCGAAACTTACCTCAATAGAATAAAATTTAAATCATTCAAATCGAACAAACCGTTTTTGAGAAATCGGTGAACATACATAAAAAAAACTCAAAATTAAACATAAACCTCCTTCTCTTTTGAAGTCGGTTAAAAAAAAATTTTAAATGTGTCCTTTAGGTTCAAAAACGATCAATTCCACTTTTAAAATTTTTGAGTTATGTATTAATTGATTTCGTTTCTTTCTATTAAACTGAACATATCAGTAAAATAAAAATTTAAAAATGTTTATCTATTTTTGAGAAAATTGGGTGACAAATTCCAGTTACGTTTCAAAAGCAATCTATTACGTCATAGCTTTTGAAACAAAACAAAGCTATTCCATTTCAATTGTTTTAAAATCAAAAACAATCTATTCCAATAAGAATCATGTCTTTAAAAAACATAACATTCCTATTCCAAAACATGCGTTTGGCACCAAAATCCTTTATTTCAAAATATTCGTATTGATACTGATATTTGTGATATTTGTTTTAAAGTGGTAGATTTTTTATTGCAGCTTGCATCAGTTTTTATATCCATTATCCAGTAAGTAAATGCTAATCAGTTTGTCAGCGAACAGCCGCGGTGTGTGATTAAATCCGATTGAATTCAATCTGGCAAAGTTCAAGCGGTGGGATATCCGCAAGAAATAGGTAGATTTCGTTGTCAGACAGATTTTTGTAGAATCAGATTAATCAGATTAGTTTACGTAAACACACTAATTACAAACAGAATTATCAAACAAACTTTACAAATAAAATTAATTATGAGCAAACGTACAACTATGCAACTTAGGAACGTTTTCTTCTTTCAGCTTCTTTCAGCTTCTTTCAGAACGTCAGCTTCTTAAAATCAACAAAGACATATCATATTATTCATTGTTTCAGGAAAAAACCAATTTTTGTGTTCATTCATTTGCAATAATTAAAAATTTTTTATTTTTACCGTCATTTGAGATTTTTCGACCATTTCCAAGTTATTACGTGAAGAAAAACTGATGAAAACTTTTGGTGGTGTTGGTTTTTGTTGGAACCGATTACTTTGGAGCTCTTCACTGCAGATGTTTAGCATTTTCAAAAAAGAATAGAAGTATACTCAAATATTTAATATACAGCAATTTTGTTTCAAAATTTTGTCCCAAACAGGCGTTATAATGCTTTGATTTATACAGCTTTAAAGCTCGAGCCCCTTAACTGGTAACCGGATTTGGCCAGTTGTACGGCCAGTAAGAGATTATTTGCCCCAACATTTCCAGAAAATGTTTTTGGTGTAGGTTAAAAAATACGACAGTGAAAGTACCGCAAAATTTCGTTGTACCTGTACATTGTTGATTGCAGATAGCTAAAAAGCTTTTTATTTCAGTTATCTGGTTTTTTGAAAAATGATAGAAATTTACGTCCTAAACAGCCGTTATAACACTTTGATTTGAAGTGTTAAGGCTCTAGCCTCTTAACCGATACCCGTTTAAAGCCAGTTGTCGAAGTTATCCAAGAGATTGCTTGCCACAACATTTCCAGAAAATATTTTTGGGTCAAACAAGGTCCAAAAATGCCATCATGAGAGTGCCGCTAAATGCCTTCCGTTTATCATATATAGTCATATATAGTTTTTCATTATTATTTATTTTAAAAAAGATATAACATCTATAATATAGATTAATCAAAAATCAATATTTTGTTTTATTGCATTATCTAAAATCAACCAACGTTGTAAAATATTCTTGGTTTCGAAATTAGAAAAGTCGGCGGTTTGGCAGAAAACCAAATTATCAATCAATACGATAGTATTTCAAAATGTAAGTTTGAAAAAATACATTTTCCAATAGTAATAAGTTTCAAAACGAACTTATTCCATTGTGTAAGTTTCAAAACGTCTCTATTCCAAAATGTTTTCTAAAATACCAGCTTAACTTGACTACCTACTTTATTTTACACTTCAAACAAATTAATGGAAAATCCCTAAAGAAACCAATTAAACAATAAAATCACCGAGTTTGTAAATTATTTCAAAATAAAAAGTTTTTTTCGTTTATCTTGAAAACTCGTAGAGTGGAATAGATCATTTTTGAACCTAAAGTACACAAATATCCATTTATTTTTCTTCTGCCTTTATTTGACTGAAACAACTGAATAGCCAACAACAATTGCATTCAATTTTTCAGTTGTATCAATTGCTTCAGTCAAATCGAACACAGTTAAAATCAATGTAAAACGTATTACGTACCATGTTCTGATTTTTAAACGAACATAAAACGATTATTTTAAAACAAATACATCTTTAGTATTTACTTCATTCCATTTGTTTTCTTGCTATTGTGTATTGTAAGTGAATATTTAATGCGTATGTAGTGTTAAATATAAAATATAAAAACATGTATACATTGAATATTATTGGGTTCTGTAAAAATTACGAACATTTTGAATGCATTTATTCTATATAAAAAAGTTATTCTCCTTTTTGCTTCATTTAAGCTGCGTATATGAATTATATATGCGAGACAAGGAATTGGGTTCGGTTGCTTTTCTGTTCATAAATCTAATGAACATGAATTTGAGGGGAAATTCTTCTTTGTTGTGTATTATGCAGTGTAGATTAAATATGTTATGGCTTACACAAACAATTGTATTTTTTTTCTATTTGCTTATTAAAATATGTACATTTGTTTCATTTATTGCAAGAAAAGTATTTCTTTCTTTTTTAATATTAAAAGCTGAATTTGCCATTTTGAATATATTATGGATATTTCTCAAGTCGTTCGGCGAACGACTAGAACACCCAGAGAAAACGCCACTGATATATATATATATATATATATATATATATATATATATATATAATTTTTTTTTTTTTGTTTTTCCATCTCCGCTTATCACAAATAGTCGTTTGGCATCAAAATTTTTCTGAAATTCCGAGATGAAGCCCATTGCAATAGGTAGATTTTTATATGAAATCTACCTAAAACGTGTTTGATTATCTTCTTATATATATCTATAAAATACAGATAAAAACAAATATTTGCATTTTTTGTTTTCAGTTGACTTGGACAAATCCATTTTATAACTTTAGAAAATTTCTAAAATTATGTGTTAAAGAAATTTTTTAGTAAAGAAAGCAAACACAAAAAACAAACGAGCAGTTTGAATAATTAATTTTGGTGACGTAATGTTTTTAATTACATTAACTTATCTTATCGGCTAATGATTATCTACAAGGTACTTTCTGCCTTGTGTCAAAAAGTATGGCTGAGTTGCGAATACCACTTACTTTGTGCTATTACAAACTGCTACTCAAACTGGTAATCTAAAAAGAGGGGGGTAGGTGCCCATACAAATAAAAAATGTTCAGAGGACTTCACTTGTGTGCTGCCAGGCAGATCTGGCCTGTGAACCGTTTCAGGTCTAATCCACTGATCTCAATAAATCGCAGAGATATAAGCATGATTGTGGGTGTTATTATGGGACAATGTCTTATCAGAAAACATGCGAGCAGACTGGGTGTTTACTCCAATTATAGCTATCGCAGCTGCAATTACGAGTTGGAAGGAACGGTTCTTCATCTTTTCTGCTAGTATCCTAGTCTGGCTCAGACCAGGCTTAGGTTTCTGAAAGCACGTACCTCAGGATCAAACAAACGTCTGCGAGTTGAACGATGGGGATATTTGTCGCTTCTTAAGAAGTTCAGGTTGGTTGCCAAAAAAGTATTGTTTTAAACAACAAAAGTTCTTTTCATTATATGACTACAGATTGCTTGTATTTATGCTCCATTATACCCAAATAACCTAATGATTATTTAATCACTATGCTTTGATTAAAACTGTTATGTACTGCTCATGTTAGTTGACCTAGTTTAATTATTACTAAATCACTTGTTGTATCCACCAAAGCCGATTAAGTAATTCTAATGTAGTTGCCATATAAACATATCGTAAATTTTCTTAGTGAAATATATTGCTTAGGTAGATAAATGATATATTATTAACTTTTGTAATATCAAAACCAAATCACTTGTCGTATATGTGGTTATATAAATCTAAACTACGTTGATTTGAGCAAACAGCTATAAAACATAATCATTAACACATAATAAGAAAAGGTTGAGGTTCGAATCGAGACTTAATTATTTTAACATATGATTTAATTTGCATAAATTGAACCAAAAAAATGTAATTTTTTCTCAAAATATTTGTAAAATAATTCAAATAAGAAAACAGCGGGGAAAGTTGTGTCAAAAATTTTTTAATTTCATATTATCTATATAACCATTTGTTGCATGCAAACTTTAATTCAGTTACCTTTTAACCGTGAAACATATTTAACGCATTAATTAAAGTTTATTTTTTTCTTCAAGATAGTTAGGGATTTATGTTTCTTACAATTTCGAATTATTTATCAAAAAAACAAAAGTAAATATGAGATTAACGGTAAGGTCTTCTTTGAAACAAAAAAAAATTTGAAAAAATGTAATAATTATTTAATGCAAATTGAAAAATAAGTGTTATTGTGAAGTGCAAATTATGGTATTATTACAGAAATAATTAAAAATTTCATTATGTGCTTTTGTTAAACTTTTTATTTTGTGAGCTTATTTGAGTGTATTTAACGTAGTTCGAATAATAATGAAATAATAAATCAATTTAATATTTGAACATTCATGGTCATTAATTAAAAACGAGAATTTGTTGGATAAGTGAAATAAGATTTTTAAAATTGTGTTTCTGTTCGTAATAACAAATAATACATCAAATTGTTTCCTTATATCTATTTTGCAAAAGTGTAGTGAGTTTGAGTTTAAAATTTGTGTTTGATTGTAAAAACATAGCTTCTTAAAACTAATCGGATTTATGTAGTTTTTTAAATTCCAGTATTCTCGTGCTAATTGAAATAATATGTTGATACTAGAACCTCACTTTTTTTCATACTTCGAACAGGGACATCCTTGTTATATCTTTGACTGATTTTCTCAGTGTATGTCCTATCCATCTCCATTTTCTTTGTTTTATCTCGGTCTCAATGTCTAACTGCTCTGTCTGCCTTAGAAGTTCCTAGTTACTGATGGTGTTTGGCCAGAAGCATTTGATCAGTCTTCTGAGGCACTTGTTCACAAACACCTGTAGTTGATTTGTGATCTTTCTTGTTTGTTTCCACGTTTCACACCCATACAGCAGTACTGACTTTACACATTCATTGAACATTCGTAGCTTTGTCTTTCTTGACAGGACGGATGCATTCCAGATCTTGTGAAGCATATTGAACGTATTTCTGGCTTTGTTAATACGCTGACTGATATCTTCTTCAGTCCCGCCTGTTTTTGCTACAGTACAACCAAGGTACACAAATTTGTCAACTTCGTCCACTTGTGTATTGTTGATGGTAATTGGTGTTATCGTTTTGGTATTCAATCTCATAGCCTTTGTTTTTCTGATATTAATGTTGAGACCGACTTCATGTGCAAGGGTTGATAGCTTCTGTATTTTCTGCTGCATGTCCGTATGTGTGTGTGTAAGTAGACAGATGTCATATGCGTAGTCTAGATCATTGAGCCGTCTTGTTGTATTCCATTGGATTCCATTTGGACTTGCATCATCGAGCTTTCTCATGAAACTATCTAGTACTATTAGGAATAGTAGCGGGGATAGTACACAGCCTTGTCTCACTCCTCGGTGGTTGTAGTATTCATCACTTTGCTGTCCTTTGTATTGTATTCTGTTTGCAGCATCCCGATACATTTCTTTGATTAGATCAACTATTTTCTTCGGGATGCCCATTTCACAAAGTGTCTTCCATATCGCGCTTCTGTTGATTGAGTCGAAGGTACGTTCGAAGTCCACGAAGAGGAGATACAATGGTGAATTCCATTCATTTGATTGCTCTATGATGATACGGATTGTGTTGATATGATCGGTACAGCTTCTTCCTGGTCTAAAGCCAGCTTGTTCATTTCTTAATTTCGTGTTAATTGATGGAGATATTCTTTCGAGAATGATCATCGCTAGTATTTTCATTATTGTGTTGAGCAGTGATATACCTCTCCAATTTTTGCATTCTCTTAGATCACCTTTCTTTGGGATTGTTATGGTTAAACCTTCTTTCCATTTGGTTGGTATTTTACCTTCGTTCCATACATCAGCTAATAGTGGTGTTAGAGCTTCTGCTGTTGTGTTTACATCTGCTTTGAGGTAATTCTGCTGATATATTTTCTGTACCAGCAGATTTGTTATTCTTGAGTTTCTGTATGGCATCTCTAACTTCCCGTTCCGTTGGTGGATGGGTACTGATAGTTTCGTTATAGTTGTCATCCGGAGACTGCAAATTATCTTCATGTTGGTGGCAGTTGTCTTCGAAGTATTCTTTCCTTCTATTTAGCTATTGTTCATGTGTTGTGAGGGTTTGACCAGATTCATCCTTTATTGGTGGAGTGTTTGTATATTTGTTAGTGACCTTTCTCACGCATTTGTGTAGTGGGCGCATATTTCTATTAGCTGCTGCTGTTTCTGCAGTCTTGAGAATGCTTTCTGTATATCTTCTGCGATCATTCCTTGCCATCTTTTTAGCTTGTTTTGCTGTACTTTCATATTTGTTGCGGATCTCGGTTGTGTTCTGGTGACACAACTGCAACTTGAGCTGACGACGCTCTTCAATTTTCTTCCATGTATCATCGCTAATCCATGGTTTCCGTGATTTGTCTTGGTATCCTAGTACATCTGTAGCAGCTTTGACGTAAGCTTCTTTAACTTTTTCCCATTTTTCATCAATGTTGGTGGTTTCGTTGTTTGGTAGATTGAGCTGGAGCGATTCTTTGAAGATGTTATTTGTATTTTTGTCGCTCAATCTGTTGATGTTAAATTTTCTCTGACATGACTTGTTGTGTTTTACAGCGGCTGGTTTAATTTTGAATGTTGCAATTATCAGTTGATGGTCGCTGTGTATGTCTGCTCCTCGCTTTGCTCTGACGTCTTGTCAGAGCAAAGCGATTTGATTCTTGGTTCTTCCATTTGGTGATATCCAAGTGTATTTGTGTATGTTCTTGTGTGGGAATTTGCTGCCTCCTATGAATAGTTGATTATTGACATAACAATCGATGAGCCTGTCTCCATTATTGTTACGTGTTGATTCTAGTGCATGTTTGCCCATGACTGATTCCATTCCGGAATCAAGTCATGGGTTATTTGTGTACCAAGTTATTTGTGTACCAAGAGCTTTTATGAGACATTAATGTGTGAGGTTAGGTAAAATATTTAAGGGCAATCCAACAATTGCTATTCCTAGTATTAGTCAGTGATTAGTTGATTCAAGTTATCGCTGGAAACTGACTTGTTTTTATGTGCTTTCTAGGTCACTCCTTGTGTTTTTTCAATTTGGGAGTTATCATTAACCTTAGAAGCATCCGACTGGACATGCTTTTACAAAAAATGTGTTATTTATATGTCGATTTTCAAAGCAGTTGTAATTATTGAATAGAAGCATTTACGCTAAACGGAGAAGCTCGGTTGGAAAAATATTGGGTAGCATCATATTAAATGTTGTTTGAAAGTAAACACTTATGTCAAATGGAGAGGCTTTCTAAGAAGTTTCTTACCTGTACTAAAAGTTTGGACTAACAGAAACAGTTGGATTGAATAATATCAGGTAGTGTCAGATTAAATGTCGTTTTTCCAAAAAATGGTGCTTAGTGCTTTCTTGTAATATTTCCATTCATTTTAGTGAATAATTATATAAAATTTGGTGTAAAATTTTCAATTCAGTAATTACTTCACAATTTTTGAGTCAAAACACCCACGTCACAAATAATAAACAAATTATTAAAAAAAAATTTAATTTTAAAATTTTTAATTTTAATATTTTAATTTCGACTTTACAAACACACGTATATGGCACAATTTAAAAATAAATAAAACATAAAACTTTTTAAAAAATAGCTAAACTATATTATTACTATCACATAATTATGTTTTTCGTCATGTGGCGTTATTTTCTTTAAACATAATTTAATTACTACATGTTTCAGTAATATGATTACCATCATTAAAAGACAACTGAATTAAAAAACACAAAAACCGAATTAACAGAAAAATAATTAACTCCAAAACTGATGCAAAATATATTGGCTCCGATTATTTGTTGTTCATACCGTACGCCATTAAAAATGTATTTCACAGATATAATTTTCAAATCGGTGTAAGAATAAGACACGATTTGAAAAATTAATTAAAAGAAAGAACAAAAACCGATATAACAAAATCCACAGGCGTATATAAAATCGTGTCAAACGTAGTGTCAAACTTGTCACAAATTTTACATCGACCAAACGGGCAGGACTCTCTTAAAACGGTATAAGGAACATCTACCACGCAGAAATCACACAGCAAATAGAACTTCCAATCATGCCCAGTATTTAATAAGCCCCTGTCATAATTCATAGTATGCCAGGAAAATAAATATTTTAAAGCTTAAAATATTTATTTGTTGTTTGTACATTGCAATGTAAAACAAATTCTCCTAAATTTTGTGGCGTATGACAAAAATGACGTTTAAATAATTTGATAGTTTTGGAAAACCATATGAACATTTATTAACTAAAATGTTGCTAAAAATTTTCAAACAAATGTAAATATCTTTTACTTGCTTAAATTGAATAAGAATTATTTACACTTTGTAGACAAAACTACAGTAACAATAATTTTATTTAGTTTTTTAGTGTTTTAATGGCGAGCGTTATGAATTCATAAGACCCTCTCATAACGCCCTGGTTTCATGAATTTATTTATAACATATTTGTTTACAACTTGTTTTATACGCACGTTAATATGAATTTCAAATAATAAAAATTTAATTTTATTTCTATGGCCACTCAATATATTTCGTCTTTTTAGGACATCCTCAGGAGTAAGTCCTAAAAAGACGAAATATATTGAGTGGTCATAGAAATAAAATTAAATCTTTCATTTTTTTAAATTTATATTAACCTGCTTATAAAAACAGTGCTA
The DNA here is from genome assembly GCA_963693315.1 of Diogma glabrata. Lineage (NCBI taxonomy): Eukaryota > Metazoa > Arthropoda > Insecta > Diptera > Cylindrotomidae > Diogma > Diogma glabrata. The sequence goes on from OY856187.1 coordinate 162,966,911, forward strand.
AACAAATATGTTATTTATCGAATTACGTCAAGAGCTTACGACAAAAAGTGTAAACTGAATTTGTTTTAGTTTATATATAGTGTATCCTAGACATTATAACAACTTTATATCATTGTGAAACACAAATCCTATTTACAGCACTTGATATGTAATATACTAATTTTGTAATAGATTTGACAAATAAAACAAAAATTGAATTTTAAAAACCATTTTTGTTTTATTTTAATTTATTTTAATTATTTTAATTTTTTGCATTTTGTTAACGTCGACAAAATACAAAAATTCTATATTCATATTATGAAGTTGTATTGCCGGGATTTCTTTAATCATTTTTTTATTTGTATATCCTCAATTAAACCCGTTTTTTGAATTGATGTAAATATTTTATTATTAAAAAATCTATATATTTCGGGCTAGGCCCATCTTCAGGATTATAATATAACAATAATGTAAAAATTAAAAAATTAAAAAAGCATTTGACATTATTATGAAAAAACAATAAACAAAAAGTAAAATATAATTTTAACCTACGTTACTACGTTAAAATTAAAAAATTGTAAAATCTACTACTAAAGCCCATTATTAATCTAAAAGTTTTAAAATATATTTTTCAATATGTAATTTTAAAAATGATAAAAAAGACTTTTCTAATAATTATTATAGTTTGATCAAAATGTTTTAAAACTTTTATATTAATAATGGGCTTTAGTACTAGATTTTACAATTTTTTAATTTTAACGTAGTAACGTATGTTAAAATTATATTTTACTTTTTGTTTATTGTTTTTTCATAATAATGTCAAATGCTTTTTTAATTTTTGAATTTTTATATTATTGTTATATTATAATCCTGAAGATGGGCCTAGTCCGAAATATATAGATTTTTTAACAATAAAATATTTACATTAATTCAAAAAACGGGTTTAATTGAGGATATACAAATAAAAAAATAACAAAAATTCTATTTTAATCAAAAAATAGTACATTTTGCTACAAGAGATGAAAACTCTGTTTTTTCGTAATTTGTTCACAAGGCGTCTCACGGTCGAGTAGGGCAATTTCACGAACGTAAATCGTTTTCATCTTGCGTAGGAAATGCATTTTTTCTGCAATATTAATTATACAAACGATATTTGTTATAAATTATTAAATCAGAAACCAACAATATAACATTCAAAATTCATATATTTTTTTTCATGATCGCTTTGTTTTAAAAAGTTTGTAAAATTACATTATTTTTTTTTTTAATAAAATTTGATGTGTAGTAGGCATTACAATATGTGTCACAACAACACATAAAAACCTTTTAAGACCAAATCTGTTTTTTTGTTTTGTTTATTATTTTTTTGTTAAATAATGGATAAGTAAACCATAAATCATTTCACACATAAAATATGACATAGGCCAATATTTCGTGATAGGATAGGGAAAATAAAAATAAAATAAGAGATAAAAAGCAAATTTGTTGTAAAAATTTGCAGGAACAAAACTAAAATTGGTTTGCCAATAGTCCAGCTAATGGCATAATCCTTGATTATGGGATGCAGTATATTTTTCAATGATTAAAGCTCAGATATATAGTTATATGAAGGCTCGTTTCTTCGAGCAAGCTACAGCGTTCCAGCATCAAGGAATATTCATTAGCTAAGATTGAGAGTGCTACCGTTGACTGAATACAGTTCATCCGCCAGCACCCCTAAGATATCACCTTGGCTAGTGATATCTCACTGCTATTGCCAGTGGTTTGTGATATCTCACGTTAACTTATATGGCAATAGCAGGGACTGGAGTACGCGGGGTTGTCACACCCGTGGATCAAAAAATAGAAAAAAATTAACAAATTAATAAAAACTGATCCCTTCATGCGTACATTAATAAAAATTGATCCCTCCATGCGTACATAAAACGTACATAAAACTGATCCCTCCATGCATACATAAAAATAAAATAGCAACTACATTTTTTTAGATAGCGAAAATGATTTAACACTAATGGAGAAAAATATTACAGAAGATTGCATGAAAATAAATTTTTTATATGCTTCCGTAGAAAAAAATGATAATTGATGTTTGTGGAAAATAAATCGGTTGTAAAAAACAGAAATAATACTATAGGTAAAAAACACTTCAAATCAGCAAGGTCTGGAAATGAGGTTTTAATTTTGTATATTTAGGTATTGGAATTCGTTGACAATAAAAAAAAAATTTCTGCGTTTTTAATTTTTTTTTTAACCCTGTCTTAAGATACACGGTGTTGAAAAATCAAGAAATTGCTCGACCCTGGTGTGTTGAAATGGCTCTACAGTCAAAACTACTGAGCTGATTTTAATGTTATATAGCTCTCTAATGTAGGTATTGAATAGAGCTAATGAAAGTAGTAACATTATATGACCTTGAACACTTTCTTTTAGAAAAATAACGGTAAAAAAATTCAAATTCGGTTTTCTAGAAATGCGTATTTTTTAAATTTTGGATTTGTTAATAAGTGCAAGGTACATATGTTACTAACATTTTATAAAAAATTCAGGAGGGGAAAATTTTTTGTCTACAGTCTGAAGACTGTGGTTCCTATTAATTTTATTACAACACGCCTTAAAATTTTTCATCATAAAAAAAGTGGAGTTAAAAAATGAATAGTTGTTTTTTGGATTTATATATATGCTTTTATAATAAATTTTTAATTTTAACTCAAAATAAATATTTTACACAGTTTTTATATCATTTATTTAATTTTACATTACTAAATTCCGTAGGGTTAGAATAACGTCTAGCTAAGATTGATCCATCATTTGTAGGAATGTATGAGTGATATCGTCGTGTTCCAGGAATTGTTTTTAAATTGGCTTATCTATCAGATAGTTGATTTCGTTTTGCAATGTAATCTGCCTCCCTTACATACAAAAAATGCATGTTATCTTAAAAATTGCCTGGAGCTGCTGCCTAGTTATATAACTCTAGAGGTGTTGATATAACTTTGTCGTATTCTTTCTTAAGACTCGCTCTAGCGGCTTTTCTTTTTACTGTTCCTCCAATCCCATCACAAGGTCCTTTACCGTGCGATGTTGTATGAAAATGCCACTCACATGCTATTTTGTAGTCATTCAAATGATGCAGGATTGTGAAGCAGTGCCATCAGAAATATAAATAATTTTTGAAACTTTATGAAATTTTGTTTTTAAAAATCAATTAAGTTATCTATGAAGAGATTCACAGCAACGCTGTCATGAGTAAGGCAATCCGATATTATAATGAGATTGGTATGTTGTAATTTTTCATATGCATCCGGATTTTTCATATGAAAAGGATGAATTGTTCCTTGTTTGTTATTCCAATGGTAACCTTGCGCTTCGTTTTGTATTACATTTACAAACGAGCAATTTTCTGCAAAATCGCAACTCACAAAAAACTCACCTAAATTTTGAAAATTAAAAAAATAAATAAGTAAATAATTTGTAAATTAAGTATTGAATAAATAAACAAACCTAATTTTTCTTCTTGTTTCTTTACAAAACTAAGTTGTTGTTTTGCAATAAAATCATGTGTAATCAGCAGGGCAAGGTTCTTCTTGAAGAATTGTAAAAATTCTTCAACTGATTTTTTATATGTGACCAAATCCCATCGGACGGTTGAAACCCATTGATTAAATTCGATTTCATCATTATCAAATTCTTTTACTTGAAAACATTCTTCCAATTCATCGATTAGCTTATCGATTCGGAACATTTTTTACAATCCAATAAATGGCAATCGAATGTTGGTGTTTCACATAAAACAAAGGTGATGCAGTCTTGATATGTTTTAATCTTTCCTTTCGTAATCTCCGTAAAGTTTACGTAATTTCGTTGTTGATCATTAATTTTATATTTTGATGAATAGTGCATACACACACAGAATGTGTTCCGCTGTCACCAAGTTGTATACAATATTTAGGCCTTAAAATTGCAAATTTAGTAAGCCCGATTTCATTACTATTTAAATTTCCATTTTGTAGCTTCTGCTTAAATGCTACATAAGTCTCTTTAACTGTGGAGAAAAGAAGATGCTTTTGATGTTCTTTCTTCTCTCCATCAACTCGAAAAGTTTTAATATCATTTATAACCTTTTTACCTGTAATGAACATAAACAGTAAAATAATTAAAAAAACAAAACCAATACTACCCTTGACAACAAAGACATATAAAAAGGTAGGATGGTAAGTTTTCACGACGCAAGTCGTCCTTTAACCGTTTTTAAATTTTGAAGCACATTTCAAGAATATTAATTAAAAAAAGACAAAAAATTTTCCCCTCCTGAATTTTTTATAAAATGTTAGTAACATATATACCTTTCACATATTAAAAAATCAAAAATTTAAAAAATACGCATTTCTAGAAAATCGAATTTGAATTTTTTACCGCTATTTTTCTAAAAGAAAGTGTTCAAGGTCATATAATTTGCAGTATTATTTTGATTAGCTCTGTTTAATACCTGCATTTTGAGCTATATAACATCAGCTCAGTAGTTTTGACTGTAGAGCCATTTCAATACACCAGGGTCGAGCAATTTTTTGATTTTTCATCACCCTGTATCTTAAGACAGGGTAAAAAAACAGAGAGTGTGCTTAAGGCCGCACGGCAGAAGTGAAAACTTCATTGGCAATAGCAATCAATTGATATCGTATTAGTAGTATTTGGATCGTATTAGTAGAATAAATGACGCTAACTACACACACTAACCTCACAATCTTAACCAAATAAGTGTCAAAATAGCACTCATATGCCAAGAGCAGGGACTAAATTACGCGTGGTTCTCACACCCATAGATCAACAAGTTTAAATTTTACAAATCTTTCTGCGGAAAGCTAAGTAAATTCATTGGTATTAATGCGCATTGTTGCCGTTTGCAAATCACTATCGGTTAAGTGCCACCATTTTTAATTATTTTTTTTATCATGATTGCCATCTATGTTTAATCATATATAAGCTATGCTTCTTTGTACAGAATATATGCGATATCCGTCTCGTAATTTTGTGAGCCTTAAATCGATATAATCGATTTTATCAAGTATCAAGTTACAAGTATTAAGTCTTCACTTAATTTTAGAAACATGTATTAAATACAATTCTAAACCGACAACATATTTAGTGAAGATGATAAAATTCTAATACATATAGACTAAGAGCCTGCGACGGCTAAACCTTCGTTATTTTATAAAAGCTGAAAGTTTCTCTGCGCATACCCTCTACTCAGGTAGGAATGATAAGCGACATATGAAGTTTGGATCTTGGTGGCTTTGGCAGGGAGCAGGTAACAAAGGGGCCTCCAAAGTTTCGTGAAAGTGTAAAAGGTAATTTTTTTATATATTCTTCGGGGTAGTTATAGAAGTCACGTCACCCATTGCCAGACACTTACTATCGTGGCAACCCCCTGCCAGACACTCTTAAACTTTATCAATTTGTTAAAGTTTAAGGGTGTCTGGCAGGTGGTTACCACGATAGTAAGTGTCTGGCAATGGGTGACGTGACTTCTAATACTATCCCGAAGAATATATAAAAAAACTACCTTTTATACTTTCATGAAACTTTGGAGGCCCCTTTATTACCTGCTCCCTGCCAACGCCACCATGATCCAAACTTCATATGTCGCTTAGTGTTCCTACCTGAGTAGGGGGTATGCGCAGAGAAACTTTCAGCTTTTATAAAATAACGAAGGTTTCGCCGTCGCGGGCTCTTAGTCTAATATAATTTTGATATAAAAATGTTATTGTTTCAGCCTTCAGGTTATACTATCTTTCTTACGTTATTTTAATTTTTTTATGTTCAACAAAAAACATTGATCAAAGCAAACTATCGTTTAAAACGATAGTTAAATAAAAAGCAAAAATTAAGCGTACACAACAACTTCATAATTGTCATGATGATTAATGTATTAATGCATAAAGGATAAACAGCCATACATAATTTCAATTTTATATACATATATTCAATATTTATTTAGCATGATGACTCAAATGCAAATTGCAAAAGACAGTAGCAATATAACTTTAAAAAACTGCGTTATAGATCAATTTTTTAAAATTCGTATAAAGAAATTTTTTTTATTTTTATGAATTCATAAATAAAAAAAAATAATTTTATGGTATGTACCATACCAGATATCCACAACGCAATTTGAAAAATCCTACGGAAAAATCTTTGTGTGATGCGCCAAAAGCAGTTTTCACTTAAAAAAAAAAGAGCTTAAGGGTTTTGCTAGAGATTGTCTTGCCTTTTTAGAGCCTGTGGTCGGCCAATAACAAGACAAAAACTTCTTTAATACCTATGAATCAGGAATGGCTACAATGCTTGTACCATTTTGACCAGAGATTTCTAAAATCATATACATTACCTAAAAATATATTTTAAAAAGACAATATAATAACAGCAGAAAATAACAATATCCTTTCAAAACCGAAATTAATATATTTTTTTATTATTCATATTTCTATATTTAATTAATACATTAAAAACATTTTAAGAACAAAATGGATTTGATTTAATTGTATCTGCCATAGCTGTGTTTAAAAAGGAAGACATAAGTACATATTTCTCCTGTTGCATAGCTCCTTTACCATTTGAACTGGAAAAGTGGTTTAATCCCGGAAAACTTAAAGACGTCAGACGATATGATAAACTTGGTTTAGTAAAGATTTTATATACCTATGTTGTATGCAGCATTGGGAAATTGCTAATGTTTCTCCATCCTCGAACTCCATTAAAAACAATTTACTGTTTATGTCTGTTAAGTTCCATAATTTTGAATGAGTTTCATTTTTTGTAGCTTTATAAATATTTAATTTACTTGAACAAAGCGGTATTGAATGTAAATCTTGTTTTTGAACAATTTTTGGTCCATATATATACAATGTGCTACCTAAACACTCCAAATCCTCGAATCTGACAATATTGTTTTGTTTGGTTAGTAGCCATTGGCTTCTTTTGCTGCTATTTATAACAAACGTTTCCATTTGAACTTTTTTAAATATGGTCTTAAATTTACCATTAACTTGTATTCCAGATTTTTTAGTTAGTATTGGATATTTTTCGCCTTTGGTTTGTCTTTTCTCATTATTAAGATTTATTTCAAAGATTCGATTATATATCTGTGAAAGTGGTTCATTGTGTTTGTGTCACAAGGATTTAATAAATAACATGTAGCTTTCAAATAGGAATGCACTGTACTCATTTAAATTTCCAAACATTTTGACATAATCGGTTATATGAACTAAGGAATGAATGTTATATATAATATGATGATCACCATAAATTTCACCAAATCTATTAATAAATTCCTTTAGCATTTTTCAGCCAAACTGACTAGACTGCAAAGTTTTTGACTGCTTAAGATAGTAATGGATATGTGATGTAAGAGAAAGTTATTATACTTTTCGATCGATAAAATGTTTTGCAGTGCAAATGGTCCTCCATTTAAAACTAAATTTCTAACTAAATTCAGAACCCTTGAAGTAGCCAAAATTGGACAAATATCTAATTTTTCTTTGAAATTCAGGAGGTTGGGTAGTTGACACCCTTAATAGTCTTTCAGACACTTGTTTTATTCTGTAACTAGGCAAAATTGATAACCACATTTTAAATAATTTTTTAACAACACCTAAGTAGACTGTATGTAAATATTCTAAAGGGAACTGCCGCACCATATCAATTTGAAGTTCTTCAATAATGAAAACGGAATTATGATAATACTCATCAAATATTTTTGTAAAAGACTGATCTGTACGTAAAACACTGTTGTTTTCAGGCAAAGTCATTCTGTTTTTATATAATGTCTATCTGCTGCATCCAAAATAAGCACAGTGTGATTTGGTTCCTGTAATAGCGGCTCTAGCTGGAGCATCGCAAATAAATGCTCTTATTTTTAGAACTATTTTTAAATTCTTAAATACAAAATCGTTTTCGGATGAATTTTTTATTTCATCTACAAATGGACGTAAAAAATCGTTGAATTGCTTTGGTTTGTTAAATCCATGATAAATTCCAATAATTCGAAAGGAGCTGTTTTACGTAAATTGTATATTTTGCCCAATATCAACTAGAACGAACTGTTACTACTTCTGGAAATTGGCACATCATCTATTTTAATATCTAATAGGAGTTCTGACGGTATATCAATCAATGATTCATTTATTAAAATATGATTTAACCCATTCTTTAAACCAATATGAACGTATTTTCCAGGTGCAACATTAACAATTTCTCGATTAATCGGTGTATTTACTATGGGTGGTAAAAACCGTTGTGTTTCAAAAAATACTAGTATTTTATTTAATGCATTTCGATTACTATTAAACTCAAATGTCAACGAGGTAAGAAATTTGTATACCTTTTTATAGCGCTCATCTTCAGTATCAATTTTTATTTGCGAAAGTGTTTCCTCGTAATTAGACACACAACTTTCATTATTTATTTGAACAACATTTGCTTGATTTAATTGGCCAAACGAATAGGTAGCTGTTGAACTATCATTAACATTTGATGAGAAATGAATTTTCTTAGTCACTCTATGTTGATAACGTTGTTTGCGAGATCGTTTGGAAAGATGGAGTACATTCTTATATTTCATTTCTACCACTTATTTTAATCAAAAAAAAATTAAGAATAAACAGTAATACCACCGTACTTAAATGATATTTATAAAATAAAAAATAATTCTAAATAAATGCGCCTTTGTCTATAAAACTAATATATAGTAAAATAGGTGTGCTGTTTTATTAATCTTCAATTTAAGACAAAAAGATACAAAATAATAAACTACACAAGAAATTGCCATAAAATTCTAACCTAATTAATAGCGTTTGATCTTTCACAAATTTTTCACTAATTATGGAATAACCTTTCAGTTTATTTTTAAAATGCACGTGCAAAGAATAAATCACTTCAAAATCTATATTCAAACTAAATATGGCCTAAGTAAGGTTGGTAATCGTACGAGTCGAATTGTAAATAACGATATGTGTATGCTAACCCACACTAACTTATTTTTTTATTATTTGATGAGTGCAAGCGCGGTTCATGCACGGAACATGCATAAAAACTTGTATAGCTCATCACTCTTACATGAACAACTTGTAATACCTAATCATTAATTTTTTTTAGTATAAAGGCGAACGCGGACCATGCTCAAAACAGACATAGTTACATATGTTTTGTGTGTACAATACTAATTTATATTATGCTTTTCGGTAAGGAAGAACGCGGCCCATCCGCAGTACATGCATCAAATAATTCATTCTGTTGTTACATTACTAATTTATGTTAGGTAGGGACGAGCGCCAACCGTGCCCAGAACATACACACAAGCTTGTATCATTATTTTTAACTGAAAAACTTGTTATGCTTGTATATATTTTCTTTATTATATAGCGACGAATGCGGTTCATGCTCCAAACACCCACAATAACACATGTTTTGTGTTAACAATAATAATTTATTTATATTTAGATTTTAGTAATTTATCTATTTTCTTTGTTTTGGTAAGGGAGAACACCGACCATGCCCAGAACAGGCAAACAAATATGTATTTTTGTATGTTTATAATCCAAAAAATTGTTTTTATAACCAAATATTGTAGGTTTGCCACGCGACATGCACAAGGCATAAAAAAAAGATCATACTTCTGTGGTTGCTAAGTACTTGTACTGTGTTTGAGAACAACCGACAAGAAAAGGACATGCAAAGGCGCTTGTAGAAAATTTGAAAAGTTATATTTTTTGTGCACGTAAAATATGCGCAAGATAAAATCTTGGGCGTAATTGCGCTTGTTGAACAGACGCACAGACGCGGTCTGTTTGACGGGCTGGTTACATCGATAACTCAAGATTTTTTTTAAAAAATTCGGTCACTACAACCGCTTTTGTGCCAACCGAATGTTTTTTGTCACAATAACCTCAAATTCGGTTGTTGTTTCTTCAAATGCGGTTTTGAAGAAAAGACAACCGAATTTGACAACCTAAAAAAAGAGGTTATAGTGACCAAATTTTTTCTTTCAGTGAAACCGTAAACAATAGTCGAATTGACTGAGCGTCGTGATGAGTAATTATCGTTTGAACGGTTTATTGATTCTTTCTATTGAAAATGAAATTTTGGACGCAATACAATTTTTTAATTATATGTCTTGCTTTTTTTTTTTTTGGCTTTTGCTTTGAAAAGGGCCCCTGAATCACGGGGCCCTGGTGTGGTTGCCTCATAAGCTTGTATGATAATCTGCCACTGATTCACACTGAACGTAAGTTAAGCTACTACAGAACGTATTTCTATTTGAACTGTATTGAATAAAGTGAAGGATAAAATAAGATTATAAGTTCAACAAATGAATATTTTGTTATTAAGTGTTTGGGGTCAAACATTTAAAATAATTAAAAACTAATCAATACATTGTTTGTGTCTAAGTTTTCAACTTTGGCTATTTATTTTTTAAATGTCCAAAAATTTTATTTTATATTTATATTTCTGCTATTAAAATATAAATGACTTAATATGAATAAATTATTCAATTTCTATGTCATAAACAAACCCGTCCTTAGTTACAAGCCTGATTTTTATTTCGTACAAAAAAATCGTCAACTTTATACATATACATATTTTTATTCTATTTACACTACAACATTCTATTTATTCTATTTCGTCTATAAAGTCCCTAAGATCATTAAATAACACATCTTTAAAGGTTTACTGTTTTTTGCATTTCGCGTCTAGTAGGCTTATAAATAAAGACGGTTTTGTAATAAACAAAATCAAATTTAAAAATTTTATAATTATTTCTAAAATAGAAACAACAGTTTTGATTTAGCTTTTGTATGGGGATGACGTCACGTAAATTCCTGATATATTTTAAAACAACGTTAAACAACGTTAAACCCTATTACACAACACATTTTATTTAAAAAAAAAAAAAAAATTATTTTATGTAAATAAAATATAAATATTTTATTTTAGTTTTTCTTAAATAAATAGGTGAAATAATTTTTTTTTTAAATATCTTAACATCAACTGTTTGTTACCACACTATTTAAAAAGAATATATGAATATTATATAGTTAACTATTATTATTTTTACATTTTTATTGTAAATTCTCCGTAAATAATTCTAAAATTAATTAACTTCCCATGAGAGACAAATTAACACTAACAAAATTATTTCATTCAATCAATTGATTCTCTTAACGAATGTTCTAGAATGGTTTATTCTAGTTAAGAAATTAGAAAATAGATGGTTTTTAAAAATTTGCTTACTTCACTAGGTACGAAAGTAATTTTTATAGGTATTTTTATCACTGGTGTCGAAAAAGAAATTTTCTATGTAATGAACAAACATCAAAAATAGATTTTTTAAGTTAGTAGAAAAAATCTATTGCAACCCATAAACAAACGGCTATGCTCTTTTTTCGCATATAAATTTAAAATTTGTATTAAATTAATTAAAAAAAATTAAATTGACTATTTCTAACTTTTAAGTTGGCTCTAAATTTTCTATTTCTGACTTCTTAAAAATTGAGAAAAAATTCATTACTGTCGATTACTTCGCACTCAAGGGAGGAAAGTGGTTACCACAGGGTTGCCACGTTTTAAAAGTTTCAAAGTAGGACATACTGCCTCTCAAAACTAAAAAACTCGTTGGATTTGTGCCACTTCAAGTTCATTTTTCAGTTAAAAAAATTAAAAGTTTTTTTTTTTAAACAATTATGTTTCTATTTGGTGAAGTATGAATGTATATGCCTTATTTTTGTTATACTAATTTACTTATTTATAATGATGGCATACAAATTCGCAGTGAAGTTATCGGCCTCCAATTCAGTAACACTCGAAAAACTTAAATTTAAAATGATGAAGTTTCAATTTAGAAATTAATATGAACATGAAAATTAAAATATGGTTCGACATCGCCGCTGTGACTAAGTTGTGTAAGACATACGGAATTTGAACATGTGTCTCTGATAAGTGTGAGTTCGAATCCTGGCACGAAACACAAAAAAAACGGAGTTTTAGAGAAAATGACAAATTATTTCGAAATACAAATTTCAAGTAATCTCCAATATGTACTTAAGCTTAATTGCTCACAAAAACCCCTACAACTTAAATTTAAAGTTTTTAAGAAATCAGAAATACAGCTAAACATATCATCTGCTGATTCATTGGAACTATCATAAAAATCAATAACCTTATAAGTTGTAAGCCAGTTACTCATAAACAATACTGTTTTATATATTTACATTTTCCTTTAAAATCGAAATAGCTTTTTGTGTAAGATATTGTATTACAGTTTGCCATTTTTAGGACAGGATATTTTCATAGTAAAGTAGGACGGAGGACATTCTTGCTCCAAAATAGGACTGTCCTACCGAAAGTAGGACACGTGGCAACCCTATTACCAACCGATCGGTTAGAGAGTGAAAATGACATAGTGATTATATTTTCAGTGTTGAAACTTGATTTAGTCAGCTTTAAAAATTATTATTATTAGAAATAAAATTTAAATTTGAGCCAAAAATATCAAAATTATTTGGTGTTAAAGTTCGAATCAAATATTACATTTATTAATTGAGTAATTGGTTGTGAATGAAATAGCATACATACCAAGGAGGAAAATTTTATATCATTTCAAAAGTGCAGTTAATAGCATGTAAGTCTGTCAAGTCTCACTTATCAAAAAATTCAAGACATCCTTTGTTTTTTATAAAAGTTTAGAAACAAAAGCTCTGAACATAAGCCTAATATTTTAACATTTTCGCTAATATTTATATTCCTATAAGATTTGCCATTATTTAGAACCAATTTTAAATTACAGTCACAATCATTCATTTATTATTTAAATTAAAAAGTTCAACACAAAAGTCACAGAAATCATCAATCAAAATGTTGAACCGTAGAATGAAAAGTCAAACTAATGAATAGAATTGAACTAACAATAAAGAAACAATTCATTGTAGTAAAATAATAAAAATAACAAAATCTTTGGGGGATTAACCCAAACACTATCTCCTCACAATAAATTTATAAATTCTAATAATAACTTGTGAAAGTTTAATTCAACCAAGACGCATTTCTTTCATTACAGCTCTTGATAATCTGGTATAATGAAATCAAGAATAAAAACAAGTTTTGTATAAAGTTTAATTGAAAGTTTCAATTTCGCTAATTGTTTTTCTTTTGGAAGAATCCTAAATTTTGGAAATTTGAAAACGGGAATGATATCGTTTGATGAAAAATTGTATATCTTTAATAGATGGTGGGACTTAATGTATGATTTTTGTAGATTCAAATTGAATGTCCAATAACTATTTCATTTTTCGTACATCATTTTACATATCATGTACTCTTATTGAAGGTATTCGTGATCTGGATGACCGACGCTGACGACTGAACCCAATTTTAGATCGACTTCATACTTGGTATATATAAGAATACTATAGGTAAAATAAAAAAAATTTGTTTTTTTAGAAAAATTTTAAAGTGTTTAATTTGAGAACAGGGTAGTCTGAAAGCTTTCTGGAAATGCAAATTCCGGGTAATTTTGAAATCAAATTGCAGGAGAGCGGCTCACCCGATATTAACTGTGGTGTGTACTTTGGAAACGTAATTCACTGGAATATCGGCCAATTTTAAAATAAGCGTGAGATCCAACCTTATCCTAGAACATGCCAAAATATTAAATAATAGTTTGTTTTGTTCTAAATATATTAGTTTTTAAAAATAATTTTGTAATGCATTTTTACGTAAAATTTGCAATTAAAACAAATATATTAATATCTATCCTACTTTGAAAAACCTCTATCATACTCTTACTACAAAAATGATATTTATAAAATAAATCTTTTAATTTATTTACAGAACTTATCAATATTGTTAATAACAATATCTGTCATCACAAGTCCAGCAAAAGCAGATGAAGATGATACACAAAATAATGCAGAACATCAACTAGATGAAACATTTGATAATGAAGCAGATGGTTCTGAGTTACTAGAACACAAACAAGATAAACGAGGATTGTATTCAACTAACCATCATATACATGAAATCGATCCAAAAATATTAGCAGATCTAACTAAAGTAGAAAAAACTTTGACAATCGTAAAAAAAATTGCAATTCCATATCCAGTTGAAAAAAAAATTCATGTTCCAGTTGAGAAAAGAATTCCATATCCGGTGAAAGTTCATGTTACAGAACCATACCCAGTTGAAAAAATTGTTCATTATCCAGTCAAAGAGATAATTAAAGTTCCATTCAATGTACCACATCCCTATCCAGTTATAAAAAATGTGCCAGTGCCAGTTCATGTAACGTATGAGCGTAGATATCCAGTGAAAGTGTACATTGACAAACCATATCAGGTAACAAAGCATGTTCCAGTTCCGGTCAAAGTTCATGTTCCTGCTCCATATCCAGTAGAAAAAGAAGTAAAAATACCGGTTCAAATACCAGTTCATGTTCCACAACCGTTTCCAGTAGAACAAGTTGTAAAATATGCAGTTAAAATACCTATTGATAATCCAGTACCTATTCATATTCCAAAACCATATCCAGTTAAATTTGAAAAACGGGTTCCTGTAAAAGTTGAGAAAAATGTTCCTGTTGCAGTTCACATTCCTGTTGACAGACCAATCGCTGTACCAGTTGACAAACCAGTTCCATATGAAGTTAAAATACCCGTTGCTCAACCATATCCTGTTATTAAAGAAGTCCCTTATCCAGTAGAAAAGGAAGTGCCATATCCAGTACATATAGCTATTGAACGTCCATACCCTGTCCATATTGAAAACCATGTTCCTGTTTCGGTAGAGAAAAAAATTCAATATAAAGTGCCCATTGCTGTTCCGTATCCAGTACACCAATTTAATGAAGGTCAAAACGACAAACATGAAAATCAACAAGTTTATTATCAATATGGTGGTGAATCTGAAGAATACGGAAATAGTGAAAAAGAGAATCAGAAACAAGGGCAACAAAATTTTTCCGGACATTTTGAGAAAGATCAGACTAATTATGGATCAGGTTTATCAGAGGGATACAAATATGGGGAGTACGAGTAAGAGTAATGAACATGAAAACAAATATAGTCATTGTGTACCTTAAAATTTACTTGCTAATATTTTTTATATATATTTTGTTATAAAATAAACTAATTTATAATTTTTTTTTAATTTTTTGCACTTATTGTTTGAACCAAAATAAATGACACGAAACCAATATTAATCTCTATACTAACCGTGGAATAACATTGCTCTAGATTCTTCTTTTTGGCAAACTTTCTGCTATGCAACCCATAACTTTAAGTCAGGGACTACAATGACTATGAATACTATAAATATAGTTGAAACCTCAACAGGCTGATTCTCACCGCAATGGCACTACAGATGGAGGATTAGAAAATAAATTCCAAAAATTTACAATGTCATGGACTTTAATACTAAACACAACCATAATAATTTTTAAAATTATCATCTGTAATTTCCCAAGGGCGGTGAAAATAATTTTTTGCCAAAAATTTCGAAAGCAAGTATATTGATAAAAGCACGAGATCGTAGGCCAAGGTCTATTATCAATACCACATGCTTGAGGAATTTTTCAAAAAATTATGAGAATTTATCAACGAACGAGGGGAATTCGCTTAGAAAATGTTTTGCCATTTTTCATTCATTTATATATTTTTTATGAATTATACTTTGGGCTACTATGATATCAGTTAATTATGTATTTCAAAATTAGACTGATAATTTTTAATATTCCAGTAGGCCAGACGTATAAATATTTGTTATTAGTATAATTCAAATGTTATTGGTGAAATTGAATGATGTCATTACATTTTCAAAAATTTTCAGTCTAATTTTGAAATAATTAACTGATATCAAAGTAGACCAACGTATAATTCATAAAAAATATATAAAGAAATGAAAAATGGCAAAATGGAAATGGAAAAATGAAAAAAACTTGCTTACGAAATTTTTGTCCAAAATTTATTTCGAATTATCACCCACCCCCCTTGGGAAATTACAACTGATAATTTTTAATATTCCAGTATGCCAGACGTATAACTATTTGTGATTAGTATAATTCAAATGTTATTGGTGAAATTGAATGTTGTCATTACATTTTAGAGAATTTCATTGGTTTAAATTAAAATAAAACTAAGGCAAACAATTTTCAGTAGTAATTTACTCAAAAACATTAATAATTCGAACTAGTCGTTTGCAAAAATTTCGAAAGCAAGTTGATTTGTCAATGTTCAAGAATCAATTCCACTTGCTTGAGGAATTTTCCAAAAAAATATCATGAGAATTTATCGCCGGTCGAGTGGAATTCGTTTAAAAAATTTTTTGTCAACTAATAATAACCAATCTAATATTTGATTTCTTTATGTTTCTTTTATATTTTATGCAATATACGTTGATTGTTTTTATTTATTCTGGCGTACTATAAAGCTATGGAGGCAATACCCAAAATTAATATTATCGAAAATTGAAAATAAGCAAACGACCAGAAAAATATTATAAATTGTAAAATATCTAAAATATCTTCACTATGAAAATTATTTTGTAGGAAAAAAGTTGGATTCGTCAAGAAATATTATTTTAAGACATTTATTAATTTATAATTGTATTAATTCATATATTTCTGTAGGAAAAATAAAATATTCTTGATATTTGCTCTATAGGCTCGTAATAACTGTCTTATTCGTGATTCCAATGTAATTCCAATGTGATTGGTCAAATTCAAGGATGTCATTACATATTAAAGAATTTCATTGGGCTAAATTCAAATAAAAATAAACAAGAAAATTTTCTGCAAAATTTCTAATTTTATTACTTTACAACGATTTGGGTTTGTTTATGAAGTATTAATAACTATATATCAAGCATTAAATATGTTAAAATGCAATATTTAAAAATATACTTTTTACTGTTTATTTTTAAATTTATTTATAATAATATAAACTTCCTTATAGTAACAATTGATTTTTATTTTTTATTTTAAAGAATATCGATTTCGGCTTACGTCATCCTCAGTTCTTAAATATCTTAAGTAGGTCACATAAGCAAAAAATTGTCTGAATTGCTAGTACAAAGTTGTATGAAAAGTGTGGATAATTTGTGTGTTTTTATGTGCTACTTAAAAATAATATTTTATAATAATACTTTACTTTATAAACAAATAAAATTTTTTGTACTAAATCGAAATATCTAAATACCTTTTAAACTCATGAACATCTGGTCATGGCCCATCCCCTGAGAATTAAAAAAGCGTTGATAAGGAGGGGGAGCCAACATGGGGTCATTGAATAGAGCATCAATCTGTAGAGCTGGTCCCAATTGAACGCGTACAAAGCTTGTGATCATAGGACCATAACGTGGCTGGTTATCACTACTCGGTTGATGGCCCTTGTTTTATAATTTAAATCAACCAGTGGTTCCAGGTGTATTGGAGTCGACCCAATGACTCTTGGTGTGACTCTAGATATTTTGCTGCATACAGACTTTTTTTATGTCAGTCTGCGTTTGTCTTTGGTACTTGAGGGCACTTTCCAGTAAGGGTAGTTTTTTTAGTTTTTTTTGGGGAAACTGATGTGCATAGAAGGAGATTAAGTTCCCCATGCGATTGCTAGACAGGGTTCTTAAGTATGGGACTTCGGTTGATGTTCATGGTAGTCAACATTTACGTCCTTCATTACAATAGAACTTACCATATTTATTTTTCTTCTCCGCTTGTACGTATCGATTGACTCATTTGTTCATACTTACCAACTTTGTGCTGGAGCTTTGAGTGGTGCTATCGTGCTTAGACCCAGTGTGCCTTAACTGGGGGATTTTTTTGTGACATGACAGCTAAAACGATCATTTGAATACAACTGTTCAACAAGTCTTTTGCTTCCACGATCAAGGATATGGTTGCAGGTGATATTTGGTAACGTCAATAAAAATTTTTTTCACCTATTCAACAACTTGCTTCTTTAAATAGAAAAATACAGGTGTGAGTACAAAGAACAAATAAGAAAGAACTGGAGAAATATGATGATAATCTCAATAAAGGAAATATTGAAAGCAAATGGAAAATCATAACTGAATGTATTAAAAATATAGCAGAAAAGGTTCTGAAAAGAAACTTCCACTCACACCTAGAAGAAGGAGAGCTTTAGCAGCCTTAAAAAAAAGCACAATTTTAAATAAGTAGGGATCCAAATAACAGACATTTTGCTAACCAAATAAGGGCAGCAAGAAAGAACCTCTCAAATAGCTACAAGACGCATCGAATGGAAAGCTGTAGTTGAATTATTCAACAACATAGGTAATGAAAAACAAGTTGCAAATAGAATAAAAAAAAACACAAAAATTTCTTAAGAATATAGAAAAGGACAAAATCAGGTTAA
Organism: Diogma glabrata; assembly: GCA_963693315.1. Lineage (NCBI taxonomy): Eukaryota > Metazoa > Arthropoda > Insecta > Diptera > Cylindrotomidae > Diogma > Diogma glabrata. The sequence goes on from OY856187.1 coordinate 162,985,306, forward strand.
TTCACACTATATACCAATATCAGCTTGGTATAGTGAGCTTCAAAATCTGAAGGAGGTTGGAATCCAGTTATACCAGAAGAAGATCATTGGCCTATGGAACAACCACCAACGAAATCCGAGGTGGTAAATGCAAATGCATAATTGAGATCCGGGACTGCACCAGGTAGGGATGGCATATCAATGGAGCTACGGAAAGAAACTCCTGTTAAAATGGTGTTGGCTATACATTAGCTTATAGGAGATTTGGAAATATAATACGCCACCAGATACAATTCAATTCCCTATCCCAAAAAAAAGAACCCTTTCTCAATCAACGACTACAGACGGATAACACTGTCTAACACGGGATATAAAATCTATGCAAAACTGTTGCTGGACCGATTGGTTGAAAAACTTAAAGAACCTGATGCGCACCACGCAGCATTTCTCAAAAACAGGTCGACAGATGATCACATGTTCACCTGCAGAAGAATATTAGAAGAAGAATGGAGAGCTGGAAATAAGCATTATGTATTCTCCGTAGACCTTGAGAAAGCCTTTGATAGAGTGGACCTAACAGTAGTCTCAACAGCCCTGAAATATAAAATCCCACATTACCTGTGTAACAGAATCACCAAAGCATGTTTTGGGGAGAGAATCAGTCTTCGATGGTTCAATATACAAACAGGGAAAGTAAATAAAAACAGAAGAGTGAAGCAAGGATGCCTTATATCACCGAGAATATTTACTTTTATAATAAATGAAGTATTGGAGACTATTCAAGAAAAATATCCAGAACTAAAACTAGACCAACGAGACACAATCACCCTTCCAATAATCTTAGTTTTTGCAGATGATGTCATTATATTAACAAGAAGTTACCAAAATATAGATGTAATTGTCAAGGAATTGGTAGCAGTACTGGAATCAGTTGGTCTAACAGTGAATGATACCAAATCAACAGTTCTTATAAGAAATCCTGCAAACCACGATCCAATACTCCCATATATACTGTGTGGCGGAAAAAATTTTAAAGTAGTAAAAACGATGCGATATTTGGGCACATATAAAACAGATAGGTACAAAAACGTCATACGATCAAAACCAGATGCCATCAAGCAGCAGGGATAGCTAAACAAATATCGCAATTCATTAAGATACATAAAATTTCGACAAACATAGTTTTAAGAATTTATGAAACGATATTGCTCCTGTAATAACTTATGGTCTCAAGGTAGCAACGCTAACCAAGGAAAACAGAGTGCGTCTTCACCAGGCCAGACAGGCCAACTCGAATAAAGATCAAAGAAATACTACAAGGAAAAACAATAGCAAAAAAGGTGAAAACTCTTCGGATTCATTATTGATTGATTGATTGGACTGTAGGACCAAGCACTAGGCGAGACTCCCGGATTACGGCCGGGCCACTTCCTACAGTCGTTTTACATATAACAATAGGTAAGGATAGGTAGGTAATTGTAAGTTAGGAGTGAACGACCCGGTTACAGACACCTGGAAAATCGTATCTAGCTACTACTGTTAGGAGACAATCACAAGGACAATCACTTATACATATAATCTGCAATCGCCAATCAGCAATCCCGTATCTAAAATTTCTCGCCTGCAATCTCCAGTCGGAAACCTGTTATTCATGTAATTTATTAGTATAATAGGATGATGACTAAATTGTAGTCCTCTGCACTCTCCAATCTGAATTCATGTTATTATATTTATGGTTAAAATTATTTATGGTTAAAAACATTTATATTATGTACATATATATAAAAAACAAAAAGCCCCTTTGAAAATTGATTGAATTTCATATAAAAAGTATTGGGATTGAATTGGATAAAAATATTATCTTTCACTTGATGTTTTTATTTGAAATGTATTTATTTAAATTTTATAAAACATTATTTTATATAATATAATTAACGCAAGAATGTTTTGAATTTTTCTTGAAACACAAGAATTAATTTAACAAAAACAATTAACCCTGCTCGTTGATATCGTTCAAAAATCTTATTGGATTTTATGGATAATGTTTGGATAAATAGAAAGAGATAAATCTATCACATAAAATTATGTCAACAAATGAAATTTTAAACTGAATTTGAAATAATAACTAAATTTCGCTAGTTAAAGCTCTAAGTAGGTTTAAATTTTACACAAAATCGAATAGCACAATAACACCTTTATTTAGTTTTCTAGTAAAAATCAGAGTTAATAAATTTTACATTTAGGGAAGATTACATCTTGGTCGCCCACATCTTTCCATTTTTGAAAGCAATCTTACCTTAGAGTTTAATTATTAAAACCAACACTTTAAAACTATTATATTAGATATAAAACTGATTATTACAATTAATGTTTTCACTACATTTAGTTATACTTATATATTTATCATTTAAGAGATTAATTTAGTTTAAAATTCACACTGTCACTTATAACAAGTGTTGATAAGACGACCATTCACCATTGTCATATATATATATATATATACACATATATACACATGCACATACATACACATACACACATATATACACGTACATACACACATATATACACATGTACTCACATATATATACATATATACATACATATACACATACATGTACACATACATACATACATATATACACACATACACACATATACGCAAACATACATATACATATACATACATACATACATACATACATATACACACATACATACATATATATACCCACACATATATATATATATATATATATATATATATATATATATATATATATATATATATATATATATATATATATATATATATATATATATATATATATATATATATATATATATATATATATATATATATATATATATATATATATATATATATATATATATATATATATATATATATATATATATATATATATATATATATATATATATATAATATATATATATATATATATATATATATATATATATATATATATATATATCCATACACATACATATGTACATATATACATACATACACACATATACACACATACACACATACACACATGTATACATACATATACACATATACATATACATATATACATACACATACACATACACATGCACATACACATACACATACACATACACATACACATACACATACACATACACATACACATACATACACATACATACACATACATACTCATACATACACATACATACACATACATACTCATGTATACACATACATACATATACACACATACATACCCATATATACGCACATACATATATACCTATATATATTACATATATTTATTAACAGCAAACATACATATTAAGAAGTTTCCACCTTATGTCCAACCTACTAATTTATGTGGTATTGTTATATAAACATACATACATACATATATATATACATACATATATATATATATATATATATATATATATATATATATATATATATATATATATATATATATATATATATATATATATATATATATATACATACATATACATATATACATACACACATATACATACATACACACGCACACATACATACATACATACATATCCATACACATATATATACACACACATATACACATATATACATACATATATATACATACACATACACACATACACATACATATACATACACACATACATACATACATGCATACATACACACATACATACACATATATACATATATTGATAATTCATATAAATATGTTATATATATTTTGATAATTCAAATATGGAATATATGTATAAAATTTGTTTGAACGATATCTTTAATACTTTAGACGTATTCTTAGACTTCCTTTCATTTATTCCAAATTACATAAAATTGATAGAAATACGAAAGATGTTTTAAGAAAGTCATATATAAACATTAAAAACTAGTTTCAATGTTTATATATACCTTTTGTATTATATTCTGTAGCTGTAAATCAAAGAAAGTATTAATTCGAAGTTCTATTTTCATTAAATTTATTAAAACTAAATTAAATTAATGCCAAATCTCAGCTAATCTCATATATATATATGAAAATTCAATTATTTCGAATAGCGAACCTAAGATATCAAACCATCAATTTTTTTTAAGAAACAAAAATGTTATCAATGTTTTTTTAGAATAATATTTCACACGCCATGACACCTTTTCAAGTTGGCGAAATTTGTATCTTTATTTCTAATAAATCTGCATTTTCATTAATTATATTATGAAATTTAAACTAAAATACTCCATTTTATTTACATTCATTTATTCCTGGTAATGGCATTTTGATAAATTTTTTTATTTTCTCTAAATCAACAAACAAAATTTTTTTTTAATCAAAACAAGAAACACGAAATTCCATTTGAAATGTTTATGTATATTCTCGAAATACTAAAACAAAATTCGAAAACTCTTCGGATTCATTATTGGGAACATATTGCTAGAAGAGAGAGTGGACATATTCTACATGCAGCAGCAAATTATGTAGCGGGTAAAAAGAAAATAGGAAGACCATGCCTAACGTGGACGGACTCAATAAAATCGGATAGCGCCTATTTGTCGCACACATTAATGGAATGGAAAGAAATGCTCAAGGATAGAAATTCAGGCGGCGTGGCTATTTATGAAAAGGACGAATCAGATGACAGTGAAGCCCTAGATGAATCAGGATCAGATGCAGAAACGATTCATCCAACATAGGCGAAAGAAATGGAAATAAAACCATACCTCTGGTTGTTTTGTTTGTATTGTAGAAACTAGTTATGTATATTTAATGTATATAGACTTCATGCTGAACTGGAACCGGTTCTATTCTTGTGTTGTCCTACCTATCCTTCATGTTGCATGTTAAAAGATATACGGAGGGCCGGGCCATTTCCTATAAAACGGAAAAACCCAGGAGAAGGATCCAAGTGGTCTTGTCGTATATCTATATTCATTCATTCATTCATTCATATTCAACAACTTACTTCTTCAACTTTATGGTTATCATTACAATACAGTTTGCAGTAAATATGGCTATCTTGTTGGAAGCATTCAACTAATCAATTCGTAGTCTTTCTCATGGTATTTACAAGGTTGGTCTGGTTAATAAACCATCAAATAGTGTTATATATTTTGTTTTTGTCAACACAGTCTTCTTTGATCTAAGTTCTGTCAAGCCAAACAAATTCTGGTAGCTTTAGATTTTCATTTGCATCAAAATCAAACAGACAATTAATTAAAATGCAATATTTAAAAATATACTTAAGAGGTTGTAATTATAGGAAAGAGGTTGTAGTCACCAAATTTTTCTTTCACTGTCGACGTATGACCAAACCAAAAGACGACATTGCTTAAGATGAGATGAGATGCTGAAGCTCCAGGATGGCCGAATTTGTAAGATCACTCTGTACCGTAATTTTTTGCTTGATTGATTTTAAATTATAACTGAGATAGTTCTTTATTGAATTGAATTTGAGCGTATATATCATCAATAAAATAAAATTGTAAACTGGGGAAGGGTGAAAAATCTTTTATGGTCAATACGAATGCGGTACGTCATCTGAAAAAGCACTAAGGTTAAGAAACATTGCAATTTCTTTTAAAATTTTGCAGTGTGCGGTTTTTGAATTATTGTCAACTTTATGTTGGTTATTTTCACGACACCACTGGCATCCTTTCTCACCTTTTCATCGCTAACAACATTAATCCACTGGTATTAAGCTTTAAAATAATTTAGTTGTTTATCATTCCAAATATGTAATAACGCAGCATCATTTAAAAGCATTAATTAATTTAAAAGCATCATTCTTGCACGGTTCAATCATACAATTTAATACAGATTTAGAGTAATATAGGTAATTCACTATCAAAATATTTCTAGTATTAAACATGTATTTACACTTAACAGCCATATATAAAAATAAAAATTTATTTAAAAAGAGAAATTCCAACACAATAATATACAACAATCGGTACGAAAAATTTTGAAAATTTTAACAACCGGTACGGGCGTACCGTTCCGTACCGGCTGAATATCACCACTGCATGTATTTACAAAATTTTGCTTTGAACACTCAAAGGCGTTTTTCGTTACAAGTTTCTTGTTTTAATTACAACCTGTATGTATATGATCATAAGTGGTATACCAGAAGGTTTAATTAAAATAAAGTAGATATAAGTGCGTGTAATACCAACATTTGTAAATGATGGGTGATATTGTAGCTTCTTTCGCTTCTTGTTGAATTACTTCGAATTTTCTTCTTGAATTTTTAGGATTTGTTCTTTGTCTTTCGCTCTCATCCTAGACGATCTTCCATGAAACTGTCTCGGAATTCCTCTTCAATAATTTCGTAAATGTTCAAATCATTCTCTCTTTTTTCTTAACACCAATCATAAGTTCAAATGGAGTCATATTTATACTCCTTTGAAATGTTGTATTTAATACGTTTTGAACTTTACCCACATGTTGAAACCATTTCTCAGGACATTTGATAGTTAATTTTGACAAAACTTTGATAATTACGCAATGAATTCTTTCCACTTGTCCGTTTCAACGTGGCACTCCCGTTGTTGTTAAAACTTGTTGGGTTGATTCCGCCTTGCAAAATTCTTTGAATAGATTAGATGTAAAGGCGGTCCCTCTTTCTGTTATAATCCTCCTTGGATTCCCAAAAACTTCTTGCACTACCTTGAACTTTTTAATAACTTCCTGTGAAGTTGTACCTTTACATGGAAATATCCAAACAAACTTCGTAAAACTGTCTACAATGGTCAAAATCTGATTATAATTCTTATTTGTTGAAGGCATAGACCCTACATGATCCATATGAAAAGTATCTAGTGGCACATTTTCTTTTGCCATAGGATGTAAAAAACGTTCTTGCTTACCTGTCTTTTTCTCGACTAGAATACACTCAATACAATTATTGATACAATCATCAACTTTAAATTTTAAATTTGATACCCAATAATTCCTTGAAATAATTTCCTTTACTTTATCAAATGCAAAATGTCCATACTCATGTGCTTTACGAATGACTTCATTCTGCATTTTATCAGGTAAAACAATTAATTTCTGGCCTTGATGTTCTCGATAAAGAAGCTCATTTTCTTTAATATAATCTTTATACCTATTATCGATCATCTTCTTTACGATGTCTTGAACGGTATTATCTTTATTCTGTGTATTTTTATTTTTCTTTAAATTTCTACTGAGAGAATCCACATGTTGCATTAGTGAACCTTTGCTATGAATAATTTCATATTGGAACTCCTCCAACAATAAAGCTTATCTGGCCACTCTTGTAGCTGATTCTTTCTTATTCATCGTTAATTGAAATGCTTTGCAATCGGTTATCAACTTGAATGGTTGACCCATTAAATAAACTCTAAATTTTTTAATAGCTTCAATAATCGCCAAAACTTCTAATTCGTATGAATGATAATTTTGTCCAGCGGGTGAGGTTTTTCTACTCATAAAGTACACTGGATGTAATTTATCGTCCTCTGAATATCTCTGTAAGAGCATCGCTCCATAGCCGTATTTGCTTGCATCGGTATGAACTTCTGTATAGTTCCCGTACTTAAAAAGTTTCAAAACCGGTTCTTCTGAAATTTTAACCTTCAAACAATGAAACGCCTCCTTTTGTTTTTCTCCAAACGTAAAATTAGTTCCCTTTTTCAATAGATCCGTTAATGGTTTGGCTACAATTGAATACTTTTCGATGAACTTACGGAAATATCCAGTTAGTCCTAGAAAACTTTGGATCTGCTTAATTGAACTGGGTTCAGGAAATTTGTGGACAGCCTTTGTTTTATCCTCCGATGGTTTAATTGTTCCCTCTTCGATTATGTGTCCTAAATAATTAATCTTTGTTTGCAAAAATTGACACTTTTTCCATTTTATCTCTAATCCATTTTCTTCAGCAACTTTTATAACGCTTTTAAAATTTTCAACAGCCTCCTCCATATTTTCGGCAGGAATAACCAAATCGTCGATGTAGGTTAATACGATACCCTTTCTTATTAAATCTTTGAATATGACATGAACGAAGCGTTGAAAAACTGATGGCGAATTGCAAAGACCGAATGCCACTTTCAAAAATTCGTACTGTCCGTTGGCTGTGACGAAGCTTGTATATTTTCTACTTTCTGGTGCCACTGGTACATGAAAAAAAACCATTTCTCAAATCTAGCGTAGTAAAATATCTAGCTGCTTGTAACTGGTCTATCTGCTGCTCTTTGTTAGGTAGTGGATACCTATCCTTAATTATCTTTTTGTTTAACTTACGATAATCGCAACATATTCTTTTGGTTCCATCTTTTTTATTAAAAAGAACTATTGCGCTTGCAAAATCGGAATTACCCGGTTGGATAATGCCATCCGAAATCCATTCCGCAATTTGTTTGTCCACTTCTTTTTGTTCCATAATGGACAATCGTTTTGCATGTTCATTTACAGGTACTTCGTCAGATAAAATAATTTTCATATTAATTGGAGAATTAACATCGGTTTTTCTTGAATAACTGGTAATAATTTTCATTACTTCCTCTTTAATTACACTATCTTTAATATGACCTAAATCAACATCATCTTTTATGATAGATCTTCCACTTGAATATTAAATATTTCATTTAAAACATAAGTTTCATTATTTTCTTCTTGTTCCAATTTATCAATGTCTGTATCTTCTTTAAATTCATCTCTTTCATCATTTTTAAAAAATTCTTTATCTTTTACACCTTCATCAACTGTTTTATTTTTAATTACAATTCTATTCGAATTTATTGAAATGTTAGTCTGTTTTAAAAAATCATGGCCTATCAATGCCTTAACGGACATTGAATCCTCACTTACAACATAAAAATCAATATCAAACAAATCTTGATAAATTCTTATTTTAGTACTTAAAATTCCGATAGGTATTATTTGTCTACCTCCTAATCCATAAACGGTTTTAGTAGATTTTCTTAATTCAGGACTACCTAGCTTTACAAAAATATCGTTTCTCAGCAAACGTGCATCACTACCAGTATCCACAAATGTTTTAACGAACATCCAACCAATTCCAACATTGACGCACATATTTTTATCATCATCTACATTTTGAGCTATACAACTCGAATAAACTTTTGGTTTCGTTTGATTAGTACATTTGGGTGGTGATATATGTCCATATTCGTCACATTTAAAACACTTTGGACCTTTTGCTTTTTCTGGACACCTGAAAGAAATATGCTCTATGGATCCACAATTAAAGCAATTTGATTTTTTCTTTTGTGAATTTCCAGAATTATTAAATTTATTTTCCGAGTTGAAACTTGGTTTAGTACGGTATTCCATCTTCTTCTTGATTCTAGCATATTGTTCAAGTAGATCTTTTAACTTTTCAACTGTGGTTGCACCATAAAATATCATTTTGTTGTTCTCACTAACTGGTATACCATCAATAACATATTGCACTATTGCTTCCTCCTCAATGTCGCATTGACTAGCAACTTCGATCATAGAGTACAAGTATTGCCTACTTGTCTCTGTACTTTTTCTTTTTTCTGGCTAGTTGAGAATGTATGGTTGCACTATTTATTTTTATTTTAAACTCGGATTCCAATTTCTCTTTCAATGTTATCCAATTAACGATGAATTTTTCGAAATTCACATACAACTTAGCTGTTCCAATTAATAACCTCCTAGCATACACAAATTTGCATTTATCATTCCATATTAATAACTCAGCAGTATTTTCGAAATCGTTCAACCAATTTTCAACCGACCAATTGTCTTCACCACTAAACTTTGTGAGGCTTTCTTCTACGTCTTTGAAGCTAAACATATTTCCACCTCTTTCTGTGTTGTGATCATGTTGCTCAGTTTTATATTCAATGTCATTTTCACGCACTTCATTTTTCAAAATTCTATTACTGCTATATCCAGTTTCACCGTGCTTCTTCTCATTTTTTACTTCGATGGAATCGTTACCATTCTCGTTACTGGTTTTTCCAATTGTTAAACTAAAACTTGTTTTCTGTAACCTCTTATATTTTTTCATTAAACTTAAGAAATTTTCATCAAATTCATCATCACTGACACTATTGTTATCGCTGTCATAATCGTTTTGGTTTATATTTGCTTTAACTGTTGAATTTAAATTGGTAATACTGCTATTTGGTGAATCATTTAAACCATCTGTTTCTGTTAGTTCTTTATCTGAAAGTTCTTCTCCGTTCTCAGTTAAATATTTCCCTAATCGCTCGATCAACTGTTTTTTGTTTCCTACAACACTCAAACTCCGTTTCTTCAACTGTTCTTTAAGTTGCACGCTATTTAATTTTTTCATTTTAAATCTTGGTCAACTTAAAACACTAAATGTTTTTCAAACTTATTCGGTTTAATTCAATTTGATAAACATTTTTATTTTATTATTTTATTTAATATTTATAATATTTATAATATTTATTTTATTTAAATAAATCACAACATAAAAATATTGGCAAACCAATTTTTAGTTTGACAATTGTGACTTTTGAATGTCCACTGCACTTAAAAACTTTTAAAATTATTTTGCTTCCAAATACGATCAATATTTTACAGGTAGGCGTTTGAATCGTTTAGAAGGAAATATTTCTATACTTAAAAGTTTTCGTATTAATAAAATTTTTTTTTTAATATGGCTGCTGTTTCTTCTTCTTTTTTTTTTTTTTAATATGGCTGCTGTTTCTACTTTCTTTCGTTTCTTTATTTAATTTTAATTCATTTCACATTATATATTTTTTTTTAAATGTCACATTATTTGATTTTATTGTTCGCAACTTCCCAACATCGTTAAGTTAATGTTTTTAATGTTTGTTGTCTTCATAGAAAAACGTGGAGAATAAAAAAAACACGACGCCACCGACGCGAAATATTTATTGCACTTTTTATTATAATTTATTTCGGCAGAGCCCCCGAAATTTGTAGGATTTTACACAATTTAATAAAATAACAATTATATTTAATTTTAAACAATATTTTATTTTTAACGAAATTCAATATCTTATAAATGTTAAAGAGGTGTAATACGCACGAGTTGAGTTTAACGACTGACTCTAATTTTCTTTTTTAGGTTATACTTTTTTTAGATTTTATATTAGATTATATTTTTTTTTATTTACGATGTTGCCAAAATTAGATTCCACATATATTAGCAATATCAATGATTGAGTATATATTGAATTACCTTATCTTTTTTGATATGGTAGTATTGAGATGATCTTTGTTTTGTTTTATTGGAATACGCGGTAGATTTGCGGTGTGTGAGTAAAATGTTGGTTCATTGCGAATAGGTTTATACCACAGAGAGATGGATAGATAGTCTTTTTATAATAATAATGTCGATGTTTGCGATGTTTGTTCATAGATTTTTGGAGTCAGTTAATCGATCAGTTCGTTAATCGATTGATAAAAGAGGATAGATAAAATAGGATTGGATTGATGATGATTAAACAGAAAGTTGGAAGGATAAATAATAAATTGGAGATTTTGTGTTTGTTATGGGAAATATATATTGAACTGTTCCAGATTAGCAAGATCTTCAGTCAACAATTAAGTTAAGTCTTTTTTTACCTTTTTTAGTATTATTGCTTTTTATATTTATATTTGTATATTAACTTAATATGATTGGTTGAACCTAGCTATTAAATAGGGCTTTATCCTGGGCCAGAGACCATGGGTAAGTTTTTTTAAATTATTGTCAAATCCCGGTTTAAACCGAAAAACGGTTCATAATACTCTTAGTCATGGAATATTACTTTATAATGGCACGTTATTGCTTGCTACAAGAACGAGCCTACATATAACTGTATGTGATGGACATCATTTAGGAAGACAGTGCGTAACACGATCAAGGATTGAAGGAGTATAACACTAGCTGGATTATTGATAACCCGATTTTAGTTTTCCTCCTGAAAATGTTTAAAACAAATTTGCTTTATGCTTTATGCTTTTTATTTTATTTTTATTATCTCCATCTTGTCATAAATTATTGGCCTATTTCAATATGTGATAAGATCACTTATTGTAATTCCGACTGCCCTGGACATGCTATTAAAAAAAAGTCCAAGCGGCACGTATATCCGCTAGAAACAGGTAGATTTCGGGACCAGACAGCTTTGTGTACAAATAAAATTGGATGTGTCAGATTAGTTTAAATAAAAAATTTAAGTAGAATAGTCTAAGTCCAGAAAAATCCAAAAAATTTATCAAACCAAACTAAATACATTAACGGAAACTACTTTATCAATGCGATTTCGGAACAGTTTTATTTAATTTGGTTAAAACTACTTTTAATAACATATTAAATCCACTAAAGAGCAAACAAACGTCCTCACAACGTCACACCTACAACACCACCACACATAATTTTATAATCTAAAATTGTCTAACAACTTTTACACCTCAAATAATTCAAATATCTACAATTTAGGAAGACTTTTGTGAATGTGTAATCAATATGCATATAAGAAAATATTCCTTAATTTGAAACAATAATGACTCAGCTTTGTTTTAATTTTTTTTTAAATTTTTGCGAAAAAAAAATAGAACACAAAAAAAAACACAAGATAATTTTTTTAATATTTCTATGTGATATTTTTATATTTTTATGGAAGTTGCTGTTGTAATTGAATGGCTTGCATTGGGTTTAATGCTAATTACATTGAAACCTCTTGGGTTAGAAAGTTGAAAATTTTGGAGGTTATAGTTGAAAAGTTTATCTAAAAGTTAGTATGAGTTTAAACAACACAAACTCAAAAATGAGGAAGGCATGGCCGTTTGCGTTTGTTTTCGTTCTAACAGCCCTGGTGTCTCAACCTCTAGACTTGAACTACTTTTTTAAATTTTGGAAAGATTTATGTTCTAGTTAACGTGTGCGTAAATTTTCAAAAGTGAGATTGGCCATTTTCAGCAAAATCAAGGACAACAAAGTTTATTAAATTTTTAAAACAGCTGATTTTTCAGGAACCTGGAACACCAAGGTTGTCATTTGAAAAAAAAATGATAGAAATATGTGCAAATATTCAATATTGATAAATTTTATTAAAATATTATGATTCATACGGAAGTTATAACGCTCTAGATTATTCGACTTTTTTGGCTCTAGCCACTTAACCTGTACCCGGATATGGCCAGTTAGCGAACTTGTCCAAGATATTTTTTGCCGTAACGTATACAGAAAAATTTTTTGTTGTAGGTCAAGAAATGCGATCGTGAGAGTGCCGGTAAATTCCGTTATAGCTCATATCGTTATATATATATATATATATATATATATATATATATATATATATATATATATGTATATATATATATATATATATATATATATATATATATATATATATATATATATATATATATATATATATATATATATATATATATATATATATATATATATATATATATATATATATATATATATATATATATATATATAAATATATATATATATATATATATATATATATATATATATATATATATATATATATATATATATATATATATATATATATATATATATATATATATGAGTTTCAAAGTGTTAACATCAAATAAAAAATTAATTAAAGCTTAAATTGTGATTTTTAAATAAATTTGTATTATCAAAAGGAAATTTATTTTATCAAAAATTTGGAATTTTATTTAATAAAAATTATCTTCAACAAATTAGCTAAGGCCTAATATAGCTGCAGTTTCCGCCTAAACATTGGTTTTCGCCTAAACAACTGTAAAAAATAAAATTAAAAAAAAAAAAAATAAAAAAAAAAAAATAAAAAAATAAAATAAAAAAAAAAATTATAAAAAAAAAAAAACAAACAAAAAAAAAAAATAAACTCGATGATTCATGTTAAAATTAAAATGTTTACCGATGAGCACACTACGTATATATATATATATATATATATATATATATATATATATATATATATATATATATATATATACATTTTTTTCTTTTGTTTTTCCGTCTCCGCTTATCATTCATAGTCGTTTGGCACCAACATTTTTCCGAAATTCCGAGATGAAGCCCATTGCAAAAGGTAGATTTTTATATGAAATCTACTTAAAATGTTTTTAGGTTCTTGTTAAAATTTTTTAAACTGAAGCCTTATAAACTCTTTCGTGGTGTTTTGGGTAGGTTGACCATTGATACTATTATTTATTCTGATTTAATTTAAGAAATCATTTTGCTAGCAGAAATCGTTAAATTGTCTTAAAATTATTTTATGAATGTCTGTCTAGATATGCCGATTTTTAACCATTTTCGTTTCAATACCCATTTACAATATTTCGACCCAGAATTTTTGTATACATTATTCGATTCTTTTATTTATTTGTCTGTCTCTATTTAACTTTGAGTGTGTTTTACTGAACTCATTCCCGTTAAGTAATACAAAATTATCCCCATGGCTGTCTTATAATCTCGTCAATTTTCTGTTAGAATAATGTATACATAAAGAATTATCATTACCACCCCAACCACCATTTTATTTCACTTTATATCATCAAATTAATTATTTTGTTTATTTATTCTATTTTTTCCCCGAAATGGATTAAGTATAATAAAATATTATCTAAGAAACTAACAATAAACAATCAGAAAAATATATAAAGTTAGTTCAAGAAAACACAAAAAAAACATTAAACTTGTTTTCTATTACATTTTGTCCCATCTTACCAAAAAAGATGTTTGGATAAAGGAAAGAAAAAGTAATAAAAGTTAGATAACTTTCGCTTAATCATAATTTATATTATCATAAATTATATATAAAATAAATAAGAAAAGGTTTATTGTGTTTAGGTTAAAATATTCTATTGTCTCCATTCTATTTCTGTATATAATTTAGTTACGTTGATATCAAAATGGCTTCGATTAAAAGCAAACGATATTAGAAAAAAGTTTTTTACTCATACAAAGATAAGGCAACTACATTATGTATATGTTCATTAATTTCTCAAACTCATAAACATAAAAATTCTATTGTTCTAAATATATGACCTTTTTTAAAATTGTCCTGCATTCAATTGAACTAAAACAATAAAACTCATTTTCAATTAATTCTAACAACGATAATCACCAAAAAAATTAAAATAACAAAAATCAAATTAATCTCAAATAATTTATTCCGCTTTCTACAAGTTTTTAGTTTAAACAGGGAAAATACAACAATAAAAACTAACAACAAACTTTTTCAATTAAAAGAAAATGACCCAAAGTTATTATTTCCCATGAAAAACAAGAAGAAGCAGAGAAAGCTCCACAACAGCTTTTTTTTGGAATAAAAGTTAAGAAAATAAAAGAACGTGAATCGATCGATAAATTATTTTTATTTCCACTTAAATTTAAATAAATAATTTCTCATCCGCATTGAAAATTTAAATTTTTTTTTACATTTTTTTTTTATTCACATGTTACATGTTTCGTTTGGGCACGTGCAAGCTCTTCGTTTTCATTAAACTTGAAAAAACCAAAATGAAAACGTTTCCCAAAAAGGAAAAATAAGAAATGTAGATGTTATAAAGCTTTTGGTTTTTATATTGATGGAATACCACAAAATAACATTCTCTTGTTCGTTGTTCTTTGAATATTTATAGAAACAGTTTTATTTATACGTCAAATTAACGGTTTTCCAATTTAACCATCATTTCTATTACGTTACGTTATACGTTTAGTTAGGGAGTCTAGGCGTCCCAGTAATTTATTCTATTCTATTCTATTCTATTTCTTAAAATAGGTTTTGTGATTGATAAAATTTTGGTCAGCTAAGGATAATGGATTTGATAACTGTACTTGAAGTGTGACAAAAATCATTATATGTGTCAACAAAATGTTTGGATACTTTATTGCTTAAAACACTTTTAATTTACGTGATATTGAGTAATAATTTGGATTGTTGAAAAATCTTGATAGTCGGCATCTGTATGTGAGAACAGGAGCTTGATTATTGTATGATAAGAATGTAAAAAAAAACAGTTAAGTGTGTCAAAAGATTGATTTGCAAACATTGTGTTAGTCAACTGTTTTTTGACAAACATATAATGGTAAACATTTTTTACTAGAAACATTTGACACATAAAATAGTATATTAAGAAACTAGTTTCAAAATCGACGATTTTATCGCACGCAATCTGTTTAGAAAACGACCCGCGCAGCGGGGAGTTTTTTAAAGGATAAGTGCGATAAAACGTCTTATGAAACGACTTTTTTATACTATTTTTTCTATTTTGCATTTTTTGTCTTGAAATTTTAAAAAATGTGTATTTTATTAAAAAATAATCAATTTGAAATTTTGTTATTATTACTAATTATTTTAATTAATTAAAATATTTAACACTGATTTCGATATTCTTATTAATTTTATTTACTTAATTATTCGTTTTAATGTTCACTGACGTTTGTATGACCAATGTGACCAACCTTGAAAGACAAAACTTTTGCGTATCGTAATGAAAGCCATTTCGATACGCATTTGGGTATCGAAATGACTTTATTTTAGACGCAAAATAGAAAAATAATTTTTCGGATGGTATAAAATGTAATTACGCATGGAATTTGGTTAAAATCTGCTTCAGTTACTAACAACTAATAAAAATAGTTGCAAAATATCAGGTTGTTGCAGATTAAATGTTGTTCGTTAAAAATGTTATAATAAATGATAAGATTAATTAACACTATACCGAAAATTATGAGAAGAGAAGTTGAGAAGTTTTTTGAGTGACCCAGCTTTGTTCACTGACGACTACTAGGTATAATACAGTTGGAAAAATATGGAGGGGCTGAAATCTCACAGCTCTGAGATATAAAGGTCTGGGTTAAGGATTTTGATATAGTTTTCGGCAAAAAACTTTTATGGCGACATGGTTTTTAGTTTTGGGCAGCGACGTGCATCAAACATAACTTTTTGTTAAAGCAAATGTATTTTTTATCTCTATTTAGATATGTATTACAAAACTAACACGAAACATCAATACGTTATTGGAAAATTATAACAGATCATAAATTAACATAATTTAGTGAAAAGATTATACAATCAGCAAACTACTCAAAACCTCTCCATTTAGCGTTTCGAGAAAATATTTCAAAATCACAAATCCATATTTCTTTCAAAATTCCAAAAATATTGTAAAACTAAATAAAATCAAAAATTGAAACTTTTTTAAACAAAATTCTAAAAATATTTCAATAATTATTACAAAATCAAAGATTAAAACTTTTTTCAAAAATTCTAAAAATATTGCATAAATTATAACAAAATCAAAAATTGTAACTTTTCCCAAAATTCTAAAAATTATAATAAAATCAGAAATTTAAAATTTTTCAAAATTCTAAAAATATTCCAAAAATCAAAAATTGAAACTTTTTTCAAAATTCTAGAAATATATTTATAAAAATCCAAAAATTCTATTTATTACAAAATTCTAAAAATATTGCAAAAATTATAATAAAATCAAAAATTAAAACTGTTCAAAATTCCAAAAATATTTTAAAAATTAGAATAAAATCAAATATCTAAACCTTTACTTCGGTCTGAAAGACCTAAGTATAACATTCATGAGCCATAAGTGAAATTCTTACCCCATTTTTTTTGGCATTTCTCGACGTTTTAGGACTTACTGATTCTAAAAAAGCTTTTCCAAAATTCTAAAATTATTCCAAAAATTTTTGCAAAATCAAAAATACAAACTTTCTTCAAAATTCCAAAAATATTTCAAAAACTATAACAAATTCAAAATTTTCAATGTCCTATTTCGTTATTACTTCGGTCTGAAAGACCTAAGTATTACATTCATGAGCTCAAAGTGAAATTCTTACCCCCACTTTTTTGGCATTTCTCGACGTTTTAGGACCTACTGATTCTAAAAAAGTCCAAGCGGCACGTATATCCGCTAGAAATAGGTAGATTTCGAGATCAGACAGTAGAATCTGATGTATCAGATTAGTTTAAACAATTCAAACTAATTTAAAACAGATATCGAACAAATTTTAAAAAGAAAATTAGCTACATATAAGCAAAACTATATCTATCCAATTTTGCAACAAAAAAATATCAAATCTACCACAGAACATGTGTGTGACAATTTATGACACAAGCTTACGCTATATCATATGTCGTTCAATTACTGCAAAATATCAAAACAGTTTATTTCTAAGAAAAAAAATTAATTTCTTCTATTCAAACCTTTTTATTTTTTTTTCATTGACTGTTATAAGGTTTTTCGAAATTGTAGTTATGGATTTTTGCAAACTTTTTTGTTGAAGCCAACAAGTCAAAAACCTCGAACTGCAGAGGTTTATATTTATAAGAAACGGATTAAAATGTTTCCACAGATTCTAAATTTATGAAGTTTTCAAAAATATTAGTATCCAAACGGCCGTTATAACGGATTAAAAAAACGATTTTTTTTCTAGTATGAAGCCCCTAGTTATTTAACCATGTGTCAGATTTTTCTGATTTACGAACTTGTTCAAGATATTAATAAAACACACATGTTTACGGAAGGTTTTTTGATCTGGCTCCACAAATGCGACCGTGAGAGTGCCGGTTGATTCAAACGCATTTGGTGTTTTACAAGCTTTTTTGTTGGAGCCGCTCACTCAGAAACCTCCAACTGCAGAGGTATTTTTTTTAAGAAACTGATTAAAAAGGTTTTAAAGATTCTAAATTTATGAAGTTTTTAAAAATACTAGAATCCAAACGGCCGTTATAACGGATCTAAAAAACAGAGTTTTTTTCTAGTGTAAAGCCTCTAGTTTCTTAACCATGTGTCGGATTTGGCTGATTTACGAACTTGTTCAAGATATTAATAAAACGCACATTTTTAGAAAAGGTTTTTTGATCTGGCTTTACAAATGCGACCGTGAGAGTGCCGGTTGTTTCAAAAAAAATTTTTTTTTGCAAACTTTTTTGTTGGAGCCGCTCTCAGGAACCTCTAACTGCAGAGGTCTATTTTAAAAACAAATTGATAAAAAGGATTTCAAAAACTCTAAATTTGTTAATTTTTTTAAAATATTAGTATCCAAACGGCCGTTATAACGGTTTTAAAAAATCAATTTTTTTTAGAAAAAAGGCTCTAGTTCCTTAACCACGTGTCGGATTTTGCTGATTCACGAACTCGTCCGAGATATTAATAGAACACATATGTACAGAACATTTTTTTGATCTACCACAACAAATGCGACCGTGAGAGTGCCGGTCGTTTTCGTTATATCTCATATCGTGTATATATATATATATATATATATATATATATATATATATATATATATATATATATATATATATATATATATTCAGTCAGACCTCGTATAACGTTACCCCGTTTAACGTTGATTCACTTTAACGTTATTACAAATTTATAATTTTTTTTTGAAAATTTAAAAAAAATGAAAAAAATTTTTTTCGAATTTTTGAGAAACAAACAAAATATTCTCTTAAATTATTTAGTCTTTCGAATTTAATCAACATTTTTAATTTTAATTAACTAACTTTAAGTTAATCACCGAATTTGAAAAGTTTTACGAAACAAGAAAAAATAAAAGTTTTATATTTTTATGAGTTTCGCTACTCGTCTAAGATTTTCGTCTACTATTTAAAGTCATTGTTTTTATACTGACGATGTAAATGTTTCTGGCCAAAACTAAATGGAAACCATTCAACTCGGTATCAATAAATTCGTTCTCTTCTCAATAATGAAATCCCAACAAAAATATTTATTTCCTAAGACAGCCAAATAGTTCTTCTGAGTTTCTCTAGAAACAAACGTAGATTATTTAATATTTGGATCTGTAACAAAAATCCCTTAAATCGTTCCCAATATCTAAAGGGCAATAAAATATCGAAGATAATCTCTCTCTCTTTCTGGCGTTTACATCCCATGGAGGATTTTTGGATCATTTTGCCGTCTGTGCAATCAGCTTCCAATCATCTCGTTCCATGACCAGTTGACCCCAGTTTCGACATCCTATATCACGAAGGTCTTCATCACGCCAGCGTTGTCTAGATCTTCCTCTTCGACGAACACCAGCTGGTTGCTGTTGGGACGTTTTTTTTATCATTCTATCTAATGGCGCCCTTTCTACATGACAGAACCATCTCATCCGGTTGGATTTAATGAATTCGATTACATCGCAACCTCCAAGAAGCTGTCTGATTCATGATTCATTCGGATTCTATACTGATTTTCAGCAACTTTACATGGTTGAGCGGTTGGGACGAAAACCACACTGATAGTCACCGATGATAGATTTGACGAACGGGATGAGTCGAGCAAGTACGACATTAGCTAGTATTTTATATGCTATTCAACAGATGATCCAAACCGAAAAAGCAGAGATTGACAGAGCGAAGCGGAAAAAAATTTCAACTGTGTCCATATGCATATCTGACAAAAGTTTTTACAGTGCCATTGATTCCTTAAAATCTGGTATCAAATCTTCTATTCATCCTATTATTGACGTTGATTTGGTCGTCACTGACCCCACAAGAAAGGTCACATTGCTTCGATCTCGACCGTTTTAGAAACTCTTTAAGAAATATCCCAGATCCAGTCTTCAGGAGTTAATATGAAAGATCTTCATTTTAAACCCAAAATTGTTGAAAAACTCTTAAAATGGGTTAAATATCAACAAAGCATCCGGTTTGGACAATATTCGTCCTATTATTCTAAAAACATTTTCAAAAGAAGTTGCACCCACTCTTACCAAAACTTTCTACAAATCCTATAAATCCTACAATTTCTAGCCCGTCCCCAAAAATGGAACAAAATGTGATATTTCTAATTATAGACCAATATCCTTACTCTCAGTCCTATCTAAAATATACGAGCATTACTTACATTAATACACACATATCCAAATTTTTGGAAGATAACAATTTGATATCTGACAGCCAATACGGTTTTAGAAACAAAGGATCAACAATCGATCGATTAAAATATGTAGCTTATCTTTGGCACAGCATACTTAAAAAAGGTGGTGAAACGTACGTAATCGCATTAAACATCTAAAAAGCTTTTTATCGAATCTGGCATGCTAACCTGATCAACAAGCTCGTTGCGTACAAATTTCACCCCACAGTCGTAAAGCTGACATAAAATGTTCTCACCTAATTCAAACTCTACGGCAACTCTACAGTATCTTAAAATCGAAAATCTGCTTAATATATGAATTTAAGATCAAAATGCACGAAATATTCTAATTAATCAGTTGATAATTATGGAAAAGAAGGAAAAATTTACGTAAAATTAACAATTAAGCACCTATCTGATCGTTTTGCACGACACCCATACCCCGTTTAACGTTGATTTGAATAATGTTGAGGAATTTTGGAACGCATCCTTGACGTTAAACGGGGTATTACTGTATATATATATATATATATATATATATATATATATATATATATATATATATATATATATATATATATATATATATATATATAATATATATATATATATATATATGTGTATATATATATATATATAATATATATATATATATATATATATATTATATATAATATATATATATATATATATATATATATATATATATATATATATATATATATATATATATATAAATTTTTTTTTTTTTTTTTCGTCTCCGCTTATTATATATAGTCGTTTGGCACAAAAATTTTTATTAGATTTTTATTTTTATTTGAAATCTACCTAAAAGCAAAAAAAAAAAAATGTATGTCTGTCGGCCGTCCGTCATTACCTACACTGCAGGGAAAACGGCTGGAGGGATTTCAAAAATTTTTTTTTCTAAAAATAGGTAGTCACAAGGAACAGGTCCGAAAGGACGCTGTGCTCGATAACTGTACCGTCAAAAAACCGTACCGTGTCAAAAATAGCAAATTTTCATATTTTTTGCTAAAAAACGTTCATTTTAAGTGATTACGAGTAGGAACATTAAATTTGAAGAAATCTTTATGTTCGGGATTGGTATGTGAGATCAAAAACTAGATTATTGCATTATAAGTTTGTCAAACAAATGTTGTCAAGTGTGTCAAAAGAAAGATTTTTATTTATTTTTTTACCTAATTTTTTGGAAAAAAAATAAAATTAATTGTTTGTTTGAAATGAAGTTTTATTATTATTATTGAGAATTATGGCATTATAAGTTTGTCAAAAAAATGTTGTCATGTGTGTCAAAAGAAAGATTTTTATTTAGTTTTTTACCCAATTTTTTGGAAAAAAATAAAATTGTTTCTTTGAAATGAAATTTTATTATTATTATTGAGAATTATGGCATTATAAGTTTGTCAAAAAATGTTGTCAAGTGTGTCAAAGAAAGGTTTTTATTTATTTTTTACCCAATTTTTTTAGGAAAAAAATAAAATTAATAGTTTGTATGACATGATATTTTATTATTATTATAGAGAATTATGGCATTATAAGTTTGTCAAAAAATAATGTCAAGTGTGTCAAAAAATGATTTCATTTATTTTTTTAGCCAATTTTTTGGAAAAAAAATGTAGCTGTTTTTATGACGTAAATGTAATTTAAAATGAAATTGGATATGGAAATTTTTGAATTTGTTATAGTTTTTGAAATTTTGAAAGTCTGTATTTTTGATTTTGTAATAATTTTTGCAATATTTTAGAATTTCGGCAAAAGTTTTAATTTTTGATATTGTAAGGAATATTTTTAGAATGTTGAAAAATTTTTAACTTTTGATATTATTATAATTTTTGGAATTTTGAAAAAATTTTCAATATTTGATTTTGTAATGATTTTTGAAATTTTTTTAGAATTTTGGAAAAAGTTTGAATTTTTAAGAATTTTTGAAATATTATTGGAATTTAGAAAAAATTTAAATATTTGACTTTATTCTAATTTTTGGAATATTTTTGGAATTTTGAAAAAGTTTGATTTTATTTAATTAAACAATATTTTTGGAATTTTGATTATAATTTTCCGGCAACGTATTGATGTTTCGTGTTAGTTTTGTAATAAATTTTTAAACAGCGATAAAAAATACTTGTACTTTAACAAAGAGTTATGTTTGAAATACATTGCTGCCCAAAACGTAAAACCATGTCCTCATAAAAGTTTTTTGCCGAAAACTACAGTGGCGAAGCGTCGGTATAGACACACTAGACAGTGTCTACCCAAACATAATATAAATATAAAGCTTAATTTTCATATTGTTCGCATAATGTCGACTCAATACTATTTTGTCAAACGTTTAAAGAAAATCTTTAAGTTTTAATACAACAATTAGAACAAAAACAATTCAGCTATGTTTCTGAAACTTTAATACAAACGTTTCCCAGTTTCATGTACAAACAAACAGAAATGTTTTTCTCGAAGTAGACGTTTCAAATTATGACTACCGTAATAAACAATACATAGTAACAACAACAAATTTTCAACTTTTGTTCCTTCTTGGATAAACAGTTTTGTTTATGTCTATTTCTGTTTATATATTTTGTTTCCAAATTTTTTGAGAAACATATTATGGAAAAACATTTTTGACAAAAATTGTAATTATTAGTTGATGTTTCTTGAGCAATTTTTTGTGTGATTCTAGATTCGATTCCACGACTTCTGAATAACAGGAACAGTTGGAAAATAAATTTGAATCTTTGATTTTGGATTAATTTTTTGGAATATTTTTAGAATTTTGAAAAAAAGTTTCAATCTTTGATTTTGTTATAATTTTTGCTATATTTTTGGCATTTTAGGAAAATTTTGGATTTTTAATTTTTTATAATTATTGCAATATTTTAAGAGTTCTAGGAAAAATTTGAATTTTTGATTTTGTTGTATTTCTTGGATTTTTGAAAACAGTTTCAATTTTTGATTTTTTAATAATTTTTAGAAAATTTTTGGAATGTTGAAAAAATTTAAATTTTGGATTTTATTATAATTTTTGGAGTATTTTTAGAATTTTGAAAAAGTTTATCTGTTTTTTCAAACAATTTTGGTGAACATCCCAAATAATTTTGTGTGAATAAACTTTTTAAATTAAATTTATTAGTTGTAATTTATAATTTATAATTTATAATTTTTATTGTATTAGTTTTGGATGCGTTCGGTTCTTAAATTTTCTGTTTTTTTATTATACCAATTACAAAATACAAAATATTTTTTCACCTACATTTTCAAACTTGAACTAATATTTAGATCATGATTTGTGATCCAAAGGCAAAGTTGGATCTCAATTTGCATGTAAAATTTAAGCAGATCAGGATCACACGGTTTCATGAAATGCAGCTAATAATCTTTATCTTTTGTACAAAATATTTTTATTTCAAAATTTTTAAAATTTAAAATTTTGATTTAGATTGAACAATCTTTTATAAATATTTTGCTTGCGGCGAATAAAAAATATAGTATATGATGCACGGACGTAAGTCATTTTAAACATAAAGTGGGTGCAAATCTCGGTTGGCGCTTCTACTCGCAAACTCCACATACGTCCAAAACCTTAGCTTTCTGTCCTTTCATCTTAATGTACTATAATTAGTTTCTACTGGCATATTAATAAAACTTTTAAATATGTCTATGTTGTCTACCCTAATTTCAGAACCACGCTTCGCCACTGGAAAACTATATCAAAATCCCTAACCCAAACCGAAGTCTTGATATCCCAGAGCTGTGAGATTTCAGCCCCTCCATATTTTTCAATTACATTTACGTCAAAAAAACAGCAAATTTTTTTTTCCAAAAAATTGGCTAAAAAAATAAATGAAACCATTTTTTGACATAATTTTTTCTACAAACTTATAATGCCATAATTCTGAAAAATAATAATAAAATTTCATGTCATATAAATAATTAATTTTATTTTTTCCAAAAAATTGGTTAAAAAAATAAATAAAAATCTTTCTTTTGACACACTTGACAACATTTTTTTGACAAACTTCCAATGCAATAATCTAGTTTTTGATCTCACATACCAATCCCTACCATCAAGATTTCTCCAAATTCAATGTTCCTACTCGTAATCACTTAAAATGCCACTGCCGGCCGGCCGGCAGACAGACATACATTTTTTTTGTTGCCTTTTAGAATCAGTAGGTCCTAAAACGTCGAGAAATGCCAAAACAAGTGGGGGTAATAATATCACTTTTGGCTCATGAATGTAATACTTAGGTCTTTCAGACCGAAGTAATATCAGCTTGTTGCTAAGACAAAAAGTTATATCTTTTAAAAAGTAGCATTTATGTTAAATTGAGAAGTTTTCTGGACTAATAGGATTAGTTGGGTTGGATACAATATCATGTCGTGTCATATCAAATGTCATTTTTTACAAAAGCAGCAATGATTTAAAAGAAGCATTTACACTAGCATAGGAGAGATTTTTTATTAAGTTTTCTAAAATGATAGGAGCGGCTTTGTTGAAAAATATCATGAAGTATTGTATGAAATGTCGCTTTTTAACAAAAGCTGAAATTACTGAAAAGAAGAATTAGTATAAAATAAAAAGGTTTTCTGCTAAATCCTCTAACTAAATCAATAGGGTTATGGTTGGAAAAATGTCAGATCGTGTCAGATTTTTTTCTCAATAAAATGTATTGTTGGAACTACAATATGTGTCGCAACAACACGTAACACCTTGAAGACCTAGGTCCCACAAACATGTGCGTTCTGAGTTGTTGATGAACGGAATTTTATTTTTTTTTTTTTTTTAAAAGTAGAACAAAACAATAAATCATATCACATTTAAATATGGACATAGGCCAATATTTCATGATAAGATGACGCAGATAAAATAAAATAATATGGTACAGCAATTTTTTTTTAACAAATTTGCAGGAATAAAACTAAAACTGTGTGTTACGAAGTTGTTTTTCTTGAAATAATTCGTTTGCCCTGAAAACGTTTTTTCTTTGAACGAATTAACGTTATCGATATAATTTATCGTCTTTTTTATTTGCTTTTTTATCCCTGATTTCAATGATTTTTTCCTTCTTTTTTGCTGTCTCTGTTTTTGTATGATGTATATTCATCATATTTGTGTTATACACTTGTACGAAGATACAAAAATGACAGTCTTTCAAATGACAGTTTTGATAATTTGCATCAAAAAGTAATTGTTATTATTGCTATTTTGTTATGTAAAGTTTAAAAGGGCCCTAGCACGATCAATCATAAATATCAATCTTAACAGATGATAAAAATTCAAACATGTTTTAAAGGGTAGATAAACGATCAGTTTGAATGACAATCAACGTGAATGACAATCAACGTGTCTGACAGACTGTATATGTGGTATAAACTAAGAATGAGTGACAGTTCAATTTTAAGACTGATGAATTTAAAATATTTTTGAATTTCTTCACCAGTCAAGATTGACATTCATGATTGATCGTGTTATGACGTTATGTGGCTATATGGTGGCAGAGTACGACAACGAGCAGACAGTAAAATGTCTCGTGTCTGTTTTATACCTAAAGTGAAAGTCCGTCAGCATGTGCTTGTGGCTAAAATGGGAGATGAACATTCCGATTCTTCACAAGATTACCGTCTTTCCTTCCAAGGAGTGCTGGGCCGACCAGGGAGAAATCTCTCGCTCTGCTAGAGGGGCAAAAGGTTGGCTTATTTGTTAAGGAGAAGAAGTTGTCGGGAAGTCGGGATGAGGGTACAGGCCGACTCCTGAGCGCACTAATTGGGGGTGGGAAATACCCTAAACTACCGGTTTGGCAAATCATTGTTCATGGACCTAAAAGTGCGACTGTAGAAGGTACGGGGAAAAAAGTTACTGGTAGCATCTCTGTTGTGTATACTATACTTTACTTACTTAATATATATGGATGTGCATACCATACTTTGCTTACTTAATATATATGTATGTGTATACCATGCTTTACCGACTTAATATATAAATCACAAACTTGTTTTTATGCAACTAGTTTAATGTAACTGAAATTAATTATGATTTTTGTTTGATAAACCGAACTGAAATAAAACTAGAAGAAGAATATAAAATTTCATTCCAGTTCTGATCGTCAAATCTGTACGAACAACTTAAATGATAAACAAATTAAATAAAATGTTAAAACTTAACAAATTTTAATAAGTGTTTTAATAATTTAATAGAATTGGTGTTAAGAACGTTATTATTCTAGTTCAGTCTGTGACTCTAAAATCCGACTTGAAAGCTCACCACATCTCGGAGGTACTTCACCTCATATACCACCACAGCCCAGGGAGGCAGGCGCAACCTTAGCGACACGCAGTGAGGTGTCAAATATGATTGCGGAACAGGAGGAGGATGATGCTGGCAGAGGATTGCCAGTAATATCGAAGAGGTGGGGCAGAGGTTGTTGATGGATGAATGGGAAGGGACGCTTTTCTCCAACAACTTTTAATGGAGGCGGAAGAAGATTTCGCTTGGCCCAAGTCAATGTCCACCACGCCATAGCAGCGTCAGCTGTTGTGGTTAGAACATTTACTCAGAAACAGCTGGGGCTCACGCTGATACAGGAACCCTGGATCCACAAGAAGTGGATGAGGGTAGTGTGGGATAATAATGGAGTGGTAGTATGGGATACTAATGCAAACTTACCTAGAGCGTGCATTATGATTAGGAGAAAACATTATTTGCATTTGTTTTTCAGATTTTCTTACCAGGGACTTGGTGGCCATATCAACTATCATCATAACTTGGTGGCATTCGCTGCCCGTTAGTGGTCGCATCAGCATACTGTGCAACGGATGGGGTACGGATACCACTTATAGAGGTAACAGGGGCTGGTGGATGGTGCAACAACAAGAAGAAGTGGCTTTTCATCATCGGGTGTGATGCCAATGCTCTACAGCGAGACGTTGGGTGGTATGGATACAAAACTTGTTAGAATTTTTAATTAAAGAAAACCTAAGTGGAAGGGTTAGATTTAACGGTAGGAAGTACCACTGTGGGACATAAAGAATTGGAGAGTCCTCACTCAAATGAACACTCCTTGTCGGATCATAGAACTATTCTGTTTGAAGTGGATACTACGCAAGAGGAATCACCCCCGGTTCAGAACCACAGAAATGCAAAATGAGATCAATTTAAGGAGAATCTAAAAGAAAGTCTACAGCTAGTAACGACTAAAGGGACATTATATTACTATGCCGCGCTGGAACAAGCTGTAGCGGACGTAAACCTGGCAATAACCAAGGCGTTCCAAACCAGCTGCCCAATTACTTGGGTAAAGATCAAAGGGACGCGTTTTGGTGGAGCAAGGAGTCGTCGAAATTAAGAACAGAAGTACGGAGGCTCTTTAATAGAGTAAAACAATCCAAAAACTGGGAAGAGTATACCACGGTGCTTTCCTCCTACAATAAGGAAATCAAAAGGGCAAAGAGGGACAGCTTCAAAACCTTCTGTGATAATATCTCTGCAATGCCTGTAGTGGCTAGGCTGCATAACAATTTGGCCAAGGACGGTATCCAGATTAAAACTTCGTTGAGAAGGCCGGATAAAATGCATACGGTGGATGAGGAACAAAACCATATACCTCCTGGAATACACGCGTGTTTAGGAAATGCTAGTAAAAAGAAAATAAATGACCAAGCCCAGAGGACTGGATGAGGGCTGCCTCAATGTTTACGGAGGACCATATCAAGTGGGCCATAGGCACTTTTCAAGCATAAAAATCCCCAGTAGTGGATGGAATAGTCCGAGCTCTCCTGCAGAGGAGCAGAATTTTCTATTACTACACCTTCTGGGCATCTTCAGGAGCAATCTGGAACCTGGGCATATTCCAGAACCACAGAGAACGGCTAAAGTGATATTGTTCCAAAGGTGGAGTAAGAAATAAATCACCCAGCCAAAGTCTCATAGACTCACCAGTTTAACATATTTCATGTTAAAAACGATGAAAAGGTGATCAAAAACCACAAACGAACTAATATCTTGGTGAGATTGCCTTTTCAAGATAGTCAACATGCGCACAGAACAGGCAGATCAACATAAACCGCAATGTTAAGGTTGACGCAATTAGAAGAGGCAGTGGAAAACAATGAAGCTGTCCGTGCCTTTTTGTACACTAAAGAAGCTTTTGTTAACACCTCGTATGAAGTAGTGAAGAAGGCTCTTGGCGGGAAAAAGGTTGACAGTACCATAACTGACTGGATGTGTTAGATGCTGTGTACTAGAGTAGCAGAAATCAAAGTTGGCGATTGTAAAATCAGCCTTTGCATTTACACAAGCATTTTAGTAGC
Organism: Diogma glabrata; assembly: GCA_963693315.1. Taxonomy (NCBI): domain Eukaryota; kingdom Metazoa; phylum Arthropoda; class Insecta; order Diptera; family Cylindrotomidae; genus Diogma; species Diogma glabrata. Next base: position 163,014,501 of record OY856187.1, read on the forward strand.
CTAAATATGGGCTATCGAAAGGTGCGCAGACTTTAGCTTAGGAAGAGAATAGAAACAAAAGAAAATGCGTTGAGCTCATAAAGCATCACATCCAAAATTGTTGAAAACTGAGTGTGAACAAACTAAATATGTTTGGAAATAGTAACAAAGTTACTGTTTACTGAAAACCCGGTCATGCGGGTATCCTTGGTAATGAAGAAGCCAACAAATTGGCAAGGCGAGGTGCCTTAACATCTTTTGTTGGTCTGAAGCCCATTTGTGGATTGGGGATTTAAACCATCCATGAAAGGATGAGGAAAGTAATTATGATGGAATGGTCCAAAACCTGGAATAACGCCGCGGGCTTAAGGCCGTCCAAGGAGTTGATCGAAACCCAGGCCATGAACCACAGATTGTGAAGCCTTTATCTAGACGAGAAGGCTGCATCTTGGGGCTTAATATTGTCGAGCATGACCTGCATAAACTTAGCCCTCTTCATATCCTGAAAATTCTAAGGGAGGCTGAATTGGAGGAGGTGTTCTAACTGGATAATCACCAGAGAGTAGTAGGGTGGGGTACAATAGATTATTTTGATCACAGTACAACATATCACCACCGAATTTAATCTAATCTTATCTAAAGAATGAATAATTCTTAAAGATACTATAATGTTATAATGTGTCGAAAGACCATCGATCATCGTGAAAGTTAAATAGAATAGTTTGTGTGGCGTCGTTGAGTTTTGTTAATTTTATAAACTTATCACGACATTTTGATTTTTCATTTTTAAAGAGAATTATTGCTCTTTTGCACTATTTGTGAAGATAATTATTGATCTGATGATCTGTTGATGTGCTCATCTGATGATTTGATGAAATAAAAAATAATATTTTGGATGCGATGTTATCAAGTATCAAGTTACAAGTATTTAGTCTTCACTTAAGTTTAGAAACATGTATTGCACACCATTGCAAACACAATAACATTTGCAATACCATGATGTGTTAAATTCTAATACATATAATTTTGATATACAAATGTAATTGTTTCAGGATATACTTTCATTTTTAATTTCATCAAAATTATGTTCAACAACAAAACATTGATTGTCAGCAGTTTGCTTTCTGCTGTTTAAAACGATATTTTAATAAAAACCAAATTAAGTAATTATCAACATTTAGGAAAAATCCCTTAAGGGCCCTGAGTTGCAGTTTTTGAAAATAGAAAATTTGCCAATTACCTTTGGACTAGTATACCAATAACTTCCCAAATTTTCATGATGATAGGATGAATGGTGTATTAATGCATAAAGGACAAACAGACATATGTACTTTCAATTTTATATATATTCAATATTTATTTAGCATGACGAGAATGAAAAAAACAGTAGCAATATAACTTTAAAAAACTGCATTATAGATCAATTTTTTAAAATTCGTAAAAAGAAATTTTTATGTTTTTATGAATTCATGAATAAAAAAAATGATTTTAATGGTATTTAATAAATATAAAAAAAACAATACAAAAATGTACCACTCCAGGAATTGAACTCACGACCTATAGACCTCAGTCGACCGCGTTATCCATATTGCAATTTGAAACGTTAAATTGGATAGAGGTATTTTATATTTAAAAATATTTTGGTGATTTGTAAAAATGATAACTCGAATATATAAATTTTTCCCCATACAAAATTGCACAACGCGCCTAAAGAAGTTTTCACTTCAAAAAATATGTAGGGGCTGAAATCTCAAGCTCTGAGATATCAAGACTTTAGTCTGGGTTAAGGATTTTGATATAGTTTTCGGCAAAACTCTTTTATGAGGACATTGTTTTTAGTTTTGGGCAGCGATGTATATCAAACATAAAACTCTTTGTTAAAGTCAGAGATGGAAACCAAAGATTTTTTTCAGTTGGTTCGGTTTTGGTTGAATAACAAATTCTTATTATGGTTTTTGGTTTGGTTTCGGTTGCTTGATATTTCAAATCTTGGTTTTGGTTTAAAGATTGTATAAGTTTTTGGTTTTGGTTTGGGTTTGGTTCGGTTTTGGTTCAGATTCAGAGTTTAGATTTACATTTTTATTCTTAATTTATTCTCGATATTCAAATAAAAAAAGCTTTATGCTACTAATAAGTCGCATTAAAGAGACCGTGATGGGCACACTTGTCTAACAACATGTAGGCAATGGATTCTAATTCTATTCCGACCATCGATAAACCTCGATCCTTCAGAATCACTAGGTGTAGTTTCAAAATGTAGTGGTTTCAAAAAGAAATGAGAAGATTTTTTCAATTACGTAGGTAAAAGAACAAATTTTTTACTATAAAACCGTACCGTGAACCAAACAGAAAAACATTGGTTTATGGTTCAGTTCAACTATTATTTAAAAAACTGGTTTGGTTTTGGTTTGGTTCAATCAAATCATTTTGAAAATGGTTTGGTTTGGTTTTGATTTTGGTTCGGTAAAATTTCGTTGGTTCAGTGGTTTTGGTTTGGTTAAAACGAACCGGTTTCCGTCCCTAGTTAAAGTACATGTATTTTTTTAACTCTGTTTAGAAATTTATTACAAAACTAACACGAAACATCAATAAATACATTGCCGAAAAATTATAAAATATAATAAATTAACATAATTTATTGAAAAGATAATACAATCAGCAAACTACTCAAAAACCTCTTCATTTAGTTTCGAGAAATTTGATTCAAAATTCCAAAAATTTTGTAAAAATTTAATAAAATCAAAAATTCAAACTTTTTTCGAAATTCTAAAAATATTCCAAAAATTCTTACAAAATCAAAAATTGAAACTTTTTTCAATATTCTAAAAATAATCGAAAATTCAAAATCACAAATTCAAAAGTTCAAATTTTTTCCAAAATTCTAAAACTATTGCAAAATTTATAACAATATCAAAAATTGAAACTTTTTTCAAAATTCCAAAAATTATAATAAAATCAAAAATTTAAAATTTTTCAAAATTCTAAAACTATTCCAAAAATTCTTACAAAATCAAAAATTGAAACTTTTTTCAAAATTATATATAAAATTCAAAATTCAAAAATTTTATTTTTTTTCAAAATTCTAAAAATATTGCAAAAATTATTACAAAATCAAAAATATAAACTTTTTTTAAAATTCCAAAAATATTTCAAAAACCATAACAAATTCAAAAATTTCCATGTCTAATTTCATGTTCAATTACATATTTACGTCACACAAATAACTAAATTTTTTTTTCACACACTTGACAACATATTTTTGACAAACTTCTAATCCAATAATTTAGTTTTTGATCTCACATACCAATCCCGACCATCAAGATTTTACCACATTCATTATTACTACTCATTATCACTTAAAATGAACTTATTTTAAGCAAAGAATGCAAATTTCCTTGTTTTGACACACTTGGTGATTTCTTGACACACTTTCGGTACAGCTATCGAACACATCGTCCTTTCGGCTCTTACTATTGAGTATACCTATTTTTAGAAACAAAAATTTTTAAAATCCCTTCAGCGGTTTTCTAGATTTCGTCGGTTGTGACGGCTGGCAGACAGACATACATTTTTTTTTTGCTTTATTGGAATCGTTATGACTTGAAACGCCAGAAAAAAGGGGATAAGAATTTCACCTTTTGCTTATGAATGTAATACTTGGGTCTTGCAGACCGAAGTTATTTAAAATATTCACTGGTATAGGAAATGTAGTATAGATTGAACGAAAAGAATATTATATACACGATATGCTCGGCGAGCGAATTAAATTTGCACTTGTCTGAGTTTATATTAATCGATAAGATTTCAACCGATTTAACATTTTTTGTATCATTTCGATACAATTGACATTTAGGAGGAGTGTAGATGTTATGATGTTATATTATTATACTGTCGGTGGTCCGGCAATATAAAGACTTTGCAACACAACTTTTTGGCAATTATTTATGATATTTTGGTCTTCTTCGTTCACAGAACCTTTAGCGAGCGAATTTTATTCGCACTTCGTCTGACTTTTTTATAATAATTAATTAATAAAAAATTTTGTGTTTATCTTAAAATATAATTTTGAAAATGTAGACAGAACAGCAACAAAAAGTAAGATATATCTGAAATTATTAGAATTATCAACTCCTTTTGCAGCAAAACTTGTCGTTTACGGGGTTTGTAAAATATGCAGACAAGTGTTTCAATTCGTTGTTAAATCAATCATACTTAGACGATCAAAACAGATTAAAAATGATATGAACATTTTGTATTAAAAAAACCACAAAAAAAAACACGAAAAGCATATAGAAATACGAGATACGAAATTGAATAGAATTTTCATGTACGGTTTTCTTTTATGGTTTGTGTTTTTATTTCAATCATACAAATTAAATTAACCGTTTTTGTACTTTCATTTTATGCTTTTGCTTGTTTTTCCCCTAGTTTTCCATTGTAATTTCCAAAACCATTGATAACATTTTTGTGTTGTTTTATTGTTTATTTCAGAAACGCAAGATAATACTTTGTTATTCTATTGTACATATTTTGTTGCCGTTGTAATATTTATTATATGAGAAAATTAAAAAATAAAAACAAACATTTTTCTCACGAATATTCAATTATATTTCACTTTTCTAATGCTGATATAGAATGTTCTTTACTTTTTTTGTACATAACGTATACACTATACATATATATTTAGTTGAATCAGGAAATGAGAATAAAAATCAAATGATGAGATTGAGTTTCGATTAATGGATTTTCCTTATTTTTAGTGTTCATTGTTTGGTAGATTTTTATTTTTAATTTTACTCAGAAAATTGATTGGTTCTGCTAATGGAGTGGGGCTGCATATGTTAATTTCATGATTGATGAATTAAATGGAAATAAATTTATTTGACGTGCAATTAACGTATATCAAACAAATGAGCATTAATAAGTTAACCAAAAAAATACTTGACTTGCTTGTTATTTTCTTGGGGTTGGTATAAGTAATTTTGTAAGGTGCTGCATTTAAGAAACCACGCATCGATTATTTATCCAGGCCATTGCATAGATTACTTAAATACCATTCGGTTTACTAAAAGTACCCTGTGGTCTGGACGATTCAATGGTTCGTACTTTTTGGGACATGAACGTGACTTAACAGTAGCTGTTCATGAAATGTGAAGTATTATGTCAAAAATAGATCTTGTGAGAGTGTATCATCTCATATTCCACTTGCGAATGGAGACATTCACAAGTAGTCAATCACGACTCAATTTGGCCTTTTCGAAATCACACAAATGCCATTTGGTTTACGTAATGCCGCAAACATTTTAGCGTTTTATTAAAGAAACTCGAGATTTAGACTGCATGTTTGTCTTCATAAACGACATCTTAATGACATCGGAAAATGACGAACAACAAAAACAATTGTTCCAAGCACTAAGCTTTTTTATATAGAGTCCTATAAAGAGTTTCAAATGCTTATTTGTGTAAGCACTCTCGACTTTCTTAGTCACATGATGACATCTAACGGTATTATTCCTGCTCCATAACGAGATATTACCATTATGAAATTCCCAGCTCCATCATCAATCGAACGAGTTCAACAAATCGTTGGCATTATTTTAACCGTTAAACGGCTGTGCCGGAATTAATAATTTTAGGAAGTGTGAGTAGGACCAAAGCACCATGTGGTCTCTGGCCCAGGAAAAATTTCTAATACGGGTTAAATTTAATAATTAATTTTAAGGTGAAAACCAATAAGGTAAAAAAAATAATATAGAGTTATATGAAGGCTTTCTTCGAGAGAGCAACAGCGTGCCACCATCAAGGAGTAGGCCATTGCTAAGATTGAGGGTGCTATCGTTGACTGAATACAGTTCATCCGTCAGCACCCTTAAGATATCACATTGGCTAGTGATATTTCACTTCTATTGCCAGTGGTATGTGACATCTAACTTTAACTCATATGCCAATAGCAAGGACTGAAGTACGCGGGGTTGTCACACCCGTGGATTAAAAACAAAAAAAATTAACAAATCAATAAAAGCTGATCTCTCCATGTGGATAGATATTTCGCAACAACAAAAAAACTAGGTATCAGGCTGTAATGACATCATACACAACAAATCAACGAAACACATACATCGTTACAGATTATTGTACACAAACTTGCCAACTTGTTCACTGAAATAATTAATGTTATAAAAACAAAATGTATTGTAAGAAAAAAAATGAAATGTATGAATCGATTCTTTTGGTTTATTTCGATTTGGATTTTTCATAGAAGATCTAACATGCTCAGCGGCAGAATTTGTCTACGGACCGACACTAAAACTGCCCGGTTAATTTTTTGCCCACAGTCCTCACCATTATCAGGCCGCTATACAGTTATTGATCCACTTCTTAATACTGTGTACAATCTCACCCTAATAGCTATGCAACAAAACACCAAAGCGACATATTAGTTCCAAAGTCGTTAGAAAACTGGACTACGTTTTCGTTGGTGTTGATGGTTTACGCACAGGTTTGTAAACCTCATATGAAAGTTCATTTAAAAATATACGATGGTTACGAAAACAGTTTTTCCTCAATTAATAATTAATCTCTTCAAAATATAAACGATCAATATGGCGATAATTTAATATGCCACGATACGAACCAACTGAACATCTGTTTCAACTGATCAAATATCACTACCATACGATTAATTTTCGAGCAAAAGTTAACCCTAGCATTTGAAAAGTTTTTTTGAGCTAGTTTCCTAGAAAGAAAATCTATATCACCACTTGGAATATCTTTTTACGATAGCATAATATTTCTTATAGAAATCAGTGTCAGCCATTAATAATATTAAACGTGATATCTGGTATCTGCAGTGTCTGATTTACGCATGGGCCAACCTGGAACGTATATTTGGGGGAGGCGAATTTTAAAATGCAAAACAGTTCGACATAGCGACGGAGGGATTTCAACACATGGTTAATCTTTGCATATGTACACCTGCTTCACCGATAGCATATGTTTACCTGCATCATCAACACTACAACTACAATTTGTACGAATAAAAGATAATGATGATTGGAGACCATGTGGATGCATGCACAGTTTAAGACAGGTATCCCATTCCATATATCCAGGACTCGCTATGCATCTTCATGGAACAAATATGTTTTCCAAAATAGATCTCGTCAGGGCATATTTCCGTATCCTTATAGCCACAGAAGGTATTCATTTGACAGCTATAACAACACCACATGGAATATTTGACAGTATGTCATTCGGATTGAGAAATTTTCTTAAACGTTCCGCTTAAACGCTCTGTAAACAAAGTCCTAAGGGTCTTAGATTTTATTGACGTATATATAGATGACATTCTGGTGGAAAGTTGTTCAACCGAAGATTTGAAGCTCCTTTTTCTTAGGCTTATGCAAGATCTCAAAATAAAAACGTTCCAATGACTTTTCGGTGTCAATACTTTGACTTTTCTGGATCATGAAATTTCAAAGATGGCATTCGTTTATCTAAAGAACTTGTAAAAGCCATTACCTCTTTAGCCTCACCAACATCAAAAAAGAATATTCAACAATTTTTCGAAATGATAAATTATAATACTATCACCAATTTATTGGAAATCTAGCCATATTGCTGGAACCAATTCATTCCCGTTTGGTCACTTTGTACAAGCTCGGCAAAAATAAGAAATATTTTTTCTGACTAGACAACTATGATGAAGCATACAAACAAACTAAATTAGCCTTAGCTTCGGTTGCTTTTATAGTTCACCACATATATGGTGATCAATTGAACATCACGACGGACGCTTCCAGTATTGCAACGAGAGCAGTACTCCAACAGTTTAGAAATAGATGTTGGGAACAAAGAGATTTACGTATTTCGTAGAAGGTCGGAAATTCGCCATCTACACTAATCTCAAGCCTCCGACCTGGGGGCCCTAATAGCAAGAGGGATAGATTTCCACGCCGTTGCACAATTTACTACGGACATACGTCATATCAAAGGGAAACCAAACTTTGTAGCAGACCAAACAGATCAAACTAGATCCAGATCGAATAATAAAATCATCGCAACGATAGTACGGATGCAAAGTGGTAAGCTGAGTTACAAGAACAGGATGAGGACATGAAATCACTTCTCAAGCGAGAACCGGCAGCAAACTGGATTTCGGAATTGGCTGCATTTTTTAACTCGAAAATTGTACTTTGGTGTAAGACTTCATCAGGCAGAAACCGTCGATATCTTTCAGCTGAGATTAAAAGTGCAGTTTTTCTCAATTTACACAACATCATATCAGATCCAGATATCCGTTCAATACGAAAAATTAGGTGAGTACTTTTGGCCTAAAATAAATAGAGATTCAAATACTTGCTCTAAATCTTGTGAATATTGCCAAAAATCAAAAGAATATAAACACACTAAGTGTTTATTAAGTGTCCGATTGACACTTTTGAAATTCTCGAATGCAGATTTGAGCACATTCACATAGATTTAATTAAGTAGTCCCTTCAACAATCAAATGGTTCCGCCAACATTTTGACAATAATTGACCGATTCACTCGTCGCCCAGAAGTATATACCTTATAAAAGATAGCACAACCTCGACAGTAGCCAAACATTTGTAGCACAGTACATCACATCGACTGTCGTTGTGTTTACTTGTCTCATTTTTCAAATAAATCCATAATATCAAATAAAAAAATATAGGATCCTTCAAAATTTAATCAATGATTAATATTGAATAAACATCTCAGTTACAACAAATAAATCGGATCGCTCTATTCAGATCACACAACATCAACGCACCTGCGTAGAGCAGTTTACTTTATTTTAATATCCGTTTATCCATGACATATAACAGGGGTTCTTAAACTTTTTTTCCTGCGACCCACTTTTGAAGTTCAAGAATTTCTGCGACCCAATACTAAATTCGGATGAAAATAAACGAAACTACAATAGCAGCTGGATACCACAATAAAGAAATAAAAAAAAAACAAATTTAACAACAAAGAAAGTTTATTGTACATAAATAACAAAACATAGTTCCCATGAATTCAGCAAGAACAAAATAATAAAATAGTAAAATAGTAAAATCAAAACAAATATAAATAATAATAATAAATCTTTGTGTAGTTTCTGTTAATAATTAAATGGTAACTTTTAATGATATGGATGGGCTTGCTTATTGGAGCACAGCAAACTAAATCGTGGCTCGATTTTGCAAAGCGCCGGTCTCATAATCTCATCAATATTACATATTCGATTGAGATATTTCGACTTTATGTATAATAAAGTTGAAAAGGCGGATTCACATAAGTATGTGGTGGCGAACGGTAAAATAATATCAATTGCCTTGCTAGACAGCAAAGGATATTCGTTTTTAGTTGATAACCAAAAATTATCAACTGTTTGCTTTGAAAATCTTAATTTAAAAGTTGAATCAGTAGACATTTCCGCAAATTTCTCTTGTGCATTAATTTCAAGATGCTGCAAAGTTTCGCAGTATATATTGAATGGTTGCAGTACCCATTCGTAATTTGAGATATTAAATTCATTGGAAAAATATTGCTTGAACTGTGTCTCAAGTGCTGAAAGATGACCGACAATTGTATCTTTTATAATGGATATGCTTAATTCATTTTCGTCTATAAACTCTTTTGTATATTGAAACATATCAATATTGTTTTTGTCAATGGCTAATTTTCAAATTTTGATTTTTTTAACAAATCCATTTATTTTACCAAACAAATCCAAAATATTTACATTTTCACCCTGCATTGATAAATTCAATTCGTTAAGTTTATCAAATACGTCGGCCATATAACATAACTTCAAAATCCAATTTTCGTCACAAAAATAATTAGCCATATTATGATTTTGTTGGATTAAAAATATTCTAATCTCATCTTTTAATTGAAAAACCCTTTGTAGCGTTCTGCCTCTGGAAAGCCACCTAACTTCTGCATGTAGAAGAAGGTTTTCATAATTTGATCCCATATTATTGCAGAGCTGAGAAAAGAGGCGACTATTAAGAGCGCGACTTTTTATAAAATTTATCACAGTCACAACTTCTTTTAAGACTTTATCTTACTCAGGAGCAATTTTTTTCGCTAACAGTGCTTCCCTATGTATCATGCAATGAGTAAATTTAATATTTGAAGTATGGGGCAAAAGTTTTATTTTAGCAAAAAGTCCGTTTAACTTTCCAGTCATTGCAGCAGCCCCATCACTGCAAACCCCAACACAATTTTTCCACAAAAGCAGATGTTTATCAAAAAATTCATTTAAAATGTTAAAAATATCTTCACCTGTTGATCGTGTTTTGAGTGGGCAACAAAACATAAATTCCTCAACCAAATGATCTTCATAACAAAATCTCGCGTACGTAGAAACTTGTGCCATATTTGTTATGTCAGTCGTCTCATCAATTTGGATTGAAAATTTTGGACTTTGTTTGATTCTATAATTAAGTTGTTGTAGCTGGTCGTTACTTATTTCCTTAATTCTGCTTGTCACTGTATCATTTGACAATGACACGTTTTTGAATACGTTGGAAATTTCTTTCCCATGTATAATTTCACAGATTATCTTTGCGAATCTTTGCCGATAGTGAAAGGTTTCTTTGCTTTTGCAATTAAATACGAAATTTCATACGATGCCAGTAAATATTTCTCATTAACTTTTAGATGTCTTTGGAAAGTATTTTGCTGCTGCATAAGTTCGTTTTGCTTTCTTTTAAAAAACTCTGTAGATTTGTACCGAAACTCGCCATGATTTGATTCTATGTGTCTCTTCAATTTATTGCTCTTAAAACTTTCATTTGCTAAGATTTCATTACATAACAAACACATTGGACATTCTTCTCCATTTACGTTAGTAAATGTAAATCCAAATTCTAAAAAGGAGCTACTGTATTTTCTTTTTTGATTACAATTTACTTTTTTTAAACAAGTATTTTCAGTTAAAGTTGTTACAGCAGGAACATTAATATTGCTAGTTGTATTTTCTGAATTGTTATTTTTTTCTCCATAGTTGTTAGGTTTTTCTGAGTAATTGTTTTTATCTCCAGAACGTAGAAGCCATCGATCCATATTAACTAATATGGATTTATAGTAATAATTTTTATTTAAAAATAAATGTTTATATGTATACTCACCATTAAATGTTTTACAAATAGGAAAAAAAGTAATCAGAAAAATTTATCAAAAAGTCTAACTACCCCATTCGATTAATAAACAAAAATATAATGACAGCTAAACACAACACAGGTGCAGCTGCAACCCATGTAACAAATAACAAACAACCCACTAAGTACTTTTCGCTCGATTACATGGGTTGCAGTTTTTTATTTTTATTTGTAATAAATGTGTAATTTATGATGTCCGTAATTTTTTTGACAGATTTTATCTCGAGAAGTTAAAACGCATATTAGTAATTAGTGTAATTTATTGTATATTTGAAAAGTTCCTGCGACCCAACAAGAAAGAGCTGCGACCCACCTTTGGGTCGCGACCCATAGTTTAAGAATCGCTGACATATAACATCAAGTCGATTGATTTGAGAAGAAAAAACATGTGACGTAGTACGCTAAAATGTGAATTTATGTATACAGTGGAACACTGTATACTGTCAGATATTATTTTAGGAATCGTATCTAAATCTGTTAGTAATACGAACGAATGTATGATCGGTAGTATGAATGGGGAGGACTGTTTGCTTTAGACTTCAAACGAAAATGTTTATTGAATATATTTTTGTGGGTCGTTACAACTGCTAAGGAGTCATACTGATCTTATGATATAGATAGACGGACGTAAATAAGTTTTGATGTGCATAAGAATATGGGTCAAACAATATCCATGGACGGAAGAATTTGTAAGAGATCATTTCTTCTTATCATTTTGCACGTTCCCATAGCAGTAACATCCTCATTTAGAACTGTATATTATTTTTAAAATGCACACATTTGTCGATTAATGATTTATCCAAATCCATAAGGTAACTAGACTAGTAATTTCACAGCAGTTGTGATTTCCTCTATTTTGCTATTAGTAATATTTAAAAAATTTCCAGCGGATTCTTTATAAGCTTCTTAACGTTTATCAACCTCATTCAACGAGGGGTCTATCTATACGATGGCGAGTTTAGTACCAAAACGGACCTTGTTACGTGTTGTATGACTGTATGTATGTGTATAACTTACTTCTTATATGTATTTCTAAACAAATATTTTGGGATCATATTTGTACATTCTTAATATAAATACCATTTCCTTGTAAAACTTAAATAAGGAAATATATTCAACGAGAATACTTGGGACTTGCTTTGTTGGGCGATCTATGATGTCTTCCCTAATGATCAAACTATTTCGTGTTTGGGTAAGCTCAAAACAACAATTTTCCTCGAGAATGTAAAGCTGATGTATTTCAGATCAATGTTATAATAATAATTATCTTAATCTGGTTCTAATCTTCGGTGAGGGCTATACCAAAGCTACATTAAAATTTCATGAACACAGTGTGATTTAAAAAACAAAATGAAATTAAGGTTACGCACATTCAGAAATTTGTTTACCAGTTTTTTGACTTCATCAATTTTCATCAATTGAGGTGAATTAAAAATTAAAAATAATCAATTTTATGTTGCAAAATCATGGAAAAGGTAAGAATTTGATAAATCGATGTTATAACCTCGTTTATATTACCTTAAAACAAAAAGGTCGATAAAATTTCTTATACACTAGGGAAAAAATTTGCATCTGTTACATAATAATTACCAAGCATCTCTGTTAGCAAGATAAAATTACAATTAATAAAGCATTGAATCTTGATGTAAAAAAAGTAAATTCATTTCACACCAAATGCGTTCAACAGAGCTTTTATTATACGACCACAACCTAAAACAAACATACGACCCTCCTAAAACAAATTAAATTTTGAATCTACATCCCATCCCACCTTTTATATAAATTTGAGGGAGAATCAGATTACACACCTTCCATAAGGCAACCTTGAAATTTCTTTGTAAAAATCTCATTTAATAATTTGATATCGTACACCTACGCTTAAAAAAAACATCTTCCAATTTCATTAAAAACCGGGCAAAAGCGACTCGCAAAAAATTTGATTGATAGCACTAAAATTTGTAACGGAAATAACAACAAAAACAATAAATTAAGTGAAACTTGTACAGCATTTTTCCTTTTATACATATTTAAAATGATAAAAGATCATGTTATGTTAAAATGACAGTTGAGAGGATAACATTAAAAAATGTGTATTTGTCCAGAGAATTACAAAAAATAAAAATGAAAATTAAAGTCCTGCTCATTCAAAATAATATTTCAATCTGTGTTGTTTTTGTTTATGTTCATATTGAATTTATAATAGGTAATCCGCTTTTGAGACTCATTGAAAGTTTTGAAACTCTTTTGGGATTTTTCGTTTCACTGATTTTCATTTAAATATAGTGTTCTACTATTGATGTAACACATACACATTTAGATAAGTCCCTGTAAACCCTTAATAAGCCTCCGTTTAATAAGAAAAAAAATAAAGGAAATTAACATTCAGGACAAGATTAAATTAAAATGGTGTTTTAGGAAATATTGACAATATCTTGTTTTCCATTAATAAAAAAGTATTAAAAATAGTGAAAGACAAATAAATTTTACCAATTGAAGCTGTTTGTGGGTTAGGAAACTCGTTTCGTTAAAATATGGATTTTGTTCCATATTATTTATTCTACATTGAAAAGATTTATATGTGTTTATGTAGTATTTTTGAAACTTATAAGGATCAGCAATACCACGAAATTCCATTAAATTTTCCATCTAGGTGGTAACTAGAGCTCAGAAAAATCTCGTCGAATAGCCTGGCGTTCCAGAATTAATTGAAGAATAGGTTAACAAAGAATACAAAACTCAATAAGTTTTGGAAATCACCCAGAGCTTCTTAAGAAGCAACAAATGTCACTGAAGTGAGTGCACCCAGAAACCAGACTAGGAGAAGAAACCTAGTCTAAGCCAGACTAGGAAAAGAACAGTGAAATTAGAGAACGGGGTTGTAGAAGATAGGTTGTAGTTATGATTGATATGGACAAGTATTGAACTTCAATCAATTAATTCAATAAAATTAACCACGACCATGGAGAGTGTGAGCGATCAACAGCACTAGCAGTAATCAACAAAAACCTGTTTTTCTTGGTGCAGTTGTATTGATGATTAGACATCACTAATTTACTTGTTCCATTTTGGTACAACGATCTGTTTGTATATTACGATCAACAACCAACTGTTTATTTTGGTATAACGCTTTTATTTGTAACACTATTCAACAACCTGCTGTGTGTTTTGATGTAAGGAAGATTCTTCCATCTCTATTTGGATGTCATTATTCAACAGATTCCAGTTTAATTTAATTATTGATGTGAGGGATTAGATTTGCTTCAGTATGAAGAGTGGGATCCGAACGAATCATAGAGAGAACTGACATATTTATTGTTAAAAATTTAATATAATCATAGTGGATGTAGTGGTGGTGATTACCTTTGTCCCTCAATACTTTTTTTGGAGTTGTCAGAGTTCCTTCTCTTTGCACATTTGATTCCATCCTCTTTTGAAATTTATCGCGAACTTACAAACTGAGTATGGCCGGAAACCACACTAGGCTCGCGACTCCTCGGCAGTTAATGATTATTATTCTTTAATCCTGAACCTCTGACAGCTGCCCGTTGCACCGGTCCTCATTGCAGTTTTAACAGAAGTAAAAGGGAAAAGACACAGTCTGCTCGCATGTTCGTCGATAAGATAATGTCCTGGGGCCCTATTCTCAAACCTGTACGGAAAATTTCGTATACGGAAATTTCCGAACGGTTGTTTGCGTATGGTAAATGCAAATCGTATTCTCAAATTTCGTTCGGAAATATTTTCGTTTGGTGAAGAAAAAACTCACCTTTCCGAATGTGGTGGATCATTTTAATGTCAAAAAGTTAAAATATATTAAATGAATAATAATAAAATTAATAATATTTATATTGTGACTGTGAAAAATAAAATAATTTAATTAAATAGGGCTGGAATTAACGAATTAGGATTTCTTTTATATAATAAGCAGTTGGCGAAGCCCAGGAAATGAGTGTTGAAAGAGTTGTAAGGCAACCACAAGAACTGTTTTGAACTTCCAGAAAAAAAATTATAAAATTATTTCGAATCAATAAAACTATGGCTGACTATGTAATTATTTACATCCTTTTATTGAGCAAGGAACGACATCAAACGCATTAACTGCAGATGAAAAGGCAAATATTTTTTTTTATAAAAGAAAACAATATTTATGGAAAATATAAAGGTTTTAGGTGCTCTTCGATTTTTTTGCATCTGGAAGTTATCAACAAGACGTGGGACAAAATTACAACATTTCACTTAATCAATCATCGATAAGCATACACGAAACTGTTGATGCAGTGCATGAAAGTAATTTTTTCAAAGAAAATGTTTGCTTCTATAAAAATTTGGTGGAGTTAAATGCAACACTTCAAAAGTAAAAAATTATCCCGACAAACCCTATAATAGAATTGTTTTTATATGTATTATGTTGCAGATTTTACGATATTTATGAATTTCCAGGTATTGTTGGTTGCATAGATTGCACCCATGTTGCAATCGTCCCACCTCCAAGAAATGACCCAATATATCCAGAAAATATTTACGTAAATAGGAAAGGATACCATCCCATAAACGATTCTGATTTAAAAGTAATCTAAGTAAACTCCAAATTTCCTAGTTCCACACACTATAATTTCATTTGGAACAACAGTCGCGTCTTACATTACATGGAAAATTTCAACCAACAGTATCCAGGAAATTATTTTTTGTTAGGAGAAAAGTTAAATTTTTTTTAGTTTATAAATTTTTCTAATCGATAATTTCTTTTAATTAATATAGGGGTATGCACTTAGACCATGGATGTTAACACCAATTCAAAACCCTAAAGACGGAAGTTCTGAGAGTGATTATAATGATTGACATATGTTCGCAAGAAGCATCGTGGAAGGTATGACTGTATGACTGTATGTGTATAACTAACTTCTTATATGTATTTCTAAACACATATTTTGGGATCATATATGTACATTTTTAATATAAATACCATTTCTTTGTAAAACTTAAATAAGGAAATATATACAACCAGAATACTTGGGACTGGCTTTGTTGGGCGTACTGATTGCCAAATGTCCGCAAGAAGTATCGTAGAAAGTGTTAATGGCGTACTAAAAATGCGATTTAGATGTTTGTTAAAGCACCGCGTATTGCATTACAAACCTAACATTGTCTCAAAAATAATAAATACATGCTGGACCTTACACAATTTGTGCATTGAAAATAATATGCACGAAGTTTTACCGGAAGGTAGTGATGATATATTCGACGGAATCATTTTAAACGACGAAGCTTACGCAGAAAACAATTTGAAACGTGTTAATCCACTACTTGTTGAAGGTCGACATTTGCAAGCACAAATTGTACGAAGGTACTTTTCAGCTAACTGAGAATAATTAAAATAAACTTAAAACTCATGTTCATAACATTTCTTTTATTAATTAAAAAATTCATTGTTAATGTAAAAAAAAAATAATAATAATAATTTTTCATAATAATAATAAAAAAATAAATAATCATAATTCATTTAGTAATCATTTACTCCTATTTTAGTGTTTTTATCCCATCAAGCTTTCACAATATAAGCAGATTTTAGTTAAAGCAATTGCTTGAGTTTCTTGCGCTATAACTTGCCTCTCTTGCATCATATTTTATTTCTCTAGTAGATCAAGTTTTTTTTATAATATTCTTCTTTAATTTTTAATTTTTTATCAACGCTAGCGGCAAAAATTTCACTACTATTTAAAGTATTTTGTAGCCGTTGTGTTGCTAAGCGTGGACGTTTTCTGGCTGAGGTACTCGTTTTGCAAGAGTTGGTTGGTTGTGGGCTTATAACCGAGCAATTGAATAAGTCGGATGTACAAACAACAACTCCAGTAATTGAGGTCAACTATTTTTGTGGAGTAGGTGACTCAGGCTCATACACGACAACTGAATTGGCATTAAAACTTACATTCGGACAATCAGCAGTATGATGATCATTTGGCAATATCTGTGGAAAGGAAATTATGGGTGTATAATTTATATATAATTTACAAAGATATCTTATATGTTATTTTACCAAAGTAACTTCACTCTCAGGAACTTCTTCATGTCCAAATATTGTTGTTTCTCCTATAATTTCTTCATATGAATAATTTTTGTTCAACCATTATGCAAAAATTTTATTCGATTACAATAATCTCGATTAATATAATCTCGATTACAATAAAAGTGAATAATGATTTGTTTTTGTTAATTATTATTTGAATTGTTAGTTGTGTTAATTTGTGAATGTAGATATAGTTACATTTAATTATAATGCCACACATCCAAATTCTTTATTAAACAATGTTTCGCTATTTCAAGTAAATCAAAAATATGTGGCAAATCGATGTAATAAAAAAGTTATTAATGTTAAACTCATGAACATATCTATAAATTTCATCTATGAACATTGCTACAACATGAAATGCTATCAAACTTAAGCACGAGCTCCCCATGTATTTCATATATTACGGAAAACTTTAAATTTATTGCAAAAGTAGCATATGTACTTAGCAATCAAATTAAAACTTAATTCTCTATTTCTTACTCATCTAAAAATCTTTTTGGTTTCAATCTAATAGCGAACACAGAACAAGCAATCCATATCGGCAAACTTAACTAAAAACAAGAGACATCATTTGTTTTAGAATAGCAAACCTTATCAAGCACTATCAAGTCTCCCACCGTAATCACCAATTCGTCGCAGCTAACATTATCAACCAATGTGATCAATGTATCTGCCGGCAGCCAAAACAAAAGTAACCATGTCAAAGACTGAGTGTATATTAATAACTTAAACCTCTTACTCAGTGATTTTAGCAGGTATAAAATTTTAAAACGTGACATACTAACTACAAACTAAACCAATTCACTGTTCACATTTCTATCCAAGATTCTCAAACACATTTCTTCAAACATCTTTAACTTTAAAACAGAAGTGTGTCAACAATCGTAAAGTGTGCCAAAACAAGGAAATTTGCATATTTTTTGCTTAAAAACTTTCATTTTAAGTGATTACGAATACAAACATTGAATTTGAAGAGATTTTGATGGTCGGGATTGGTATGTGAGACCAAAAACTAGATTATTGCATTATAAGTTTGTCAAAAAAATGTCAAGTGTGTCAAAAGAAAGATTTTGATTTATTTTTTTACCATTTTTTGGCAAAAACTAAAATTACTTATTTGTATGACATGAAATTTTATTATTATTGAGAATTATAGCATTATAAGTTTGTCAAAAAAATGTTGTCAAGTGTGTCAAAAGAAAGATTTTGATTTATTTGTTTAGCCAATTTTTTGGAACAAATAAAATTAATTATTTGTATGACATGAAATTTTATTATTATTATAGAGAATTATGGCATTATAAGTTTGTCAAAAAAATGTTGTCCAGTGTGTCAAAAGAAAGATTTTCATTTCATTTTTAAGAAAATAATAAAATTATTTATTTGGATGAAATGAAATGTAATGATCATGATATTATTATTATCGAGAATTTTATTGCATTATAAGTTTGTCAAAAAATATTGTCAAGTATGTCAACAAAATGATCTCATTTATTTTTTAGACAATTTTTTGGAAAAAAAAATTTAGCTGTTTGTATAACGTAAATGTGACATGGACATTTTTGAATTTGTTATAGTTTTTGAAATATTTTTGAAATTTCGAAAAATGTTTGTATTTTTGATTTTGTAAGAATTTTTGGAATATTTTTAGAATTTTGAACAATTTTAAATTTTTGATTTTAATATAATTTTTGGAATTTTGAAAAAAGTTTCAATTTTTGATATTGTTATAATTTTTGCAATATTTTCAGAATTGTTGAATAAGTTTAATCTTTGATTTTTTAATAATTTTTGGAATATTTTTAGAATTTTGAAAAAGTTTGATTTTATTTAATTTTGCAATATTTTTGGAATTTCAAAAGAAATATAAATTTGTGGTTTTGTAATATTTTCTCGAAACGCTAATGGAGAGGTTTTTGAGTAGTTTGCTCGGTGTATCATCTTTTTACTAACTTTAAGTTACATATATTAATATATGATCTGTTATAATTTTCCGGCAACGTATTAATATTTCGTCTTTGTTTTGTAATAAATTTCTAAACAGAGATAAAAAACTACTTGTACTTTAACAAAGAATTTTAGGTTTGATATACATCGCTGCCCAAAACTAAAAACAAAGTCCTCATACAAGTTTTTTGCCGAATACTTTATCAAAATCCTTAACTCAGACCAAAGTCTTGATATCTCAGAGCTGTGAGATTTTGGCCCCTTCATATTTTATATTCTAAA
The DNA here is from genome assembly GCA_963693315.1 of Diogma glabrata. Taxonomy (NCBI): domain Eukaryota; kingdom Metazoa; phylum Arthropoda; class Insecta; order Diptera; family Cylindrotomidae; genus Diogma; species Diogma glabrata. The sequence continues at coordinate 163,033,952 of OY856187.1, forward strand.
ATTTCGAAGAATATATTATATTGTTGATTTATTGTTTGTAGCCGGATTGTTATGTTTATATTCTTAAAATTTATTTATATTAATACTTTTTACTTAAATTAGTCAAACAAATGACTAAGTGCCGGTAGTACAATAGCAGTTTAGCTAAAGCTTAGTAGAACCCGATAGGAACTTAGGTTAGGTTACAAGTTAGGTTAGTTTCTTGAACCGCACTTGAACCAACAAAATTGGGCGCTCAACTTGAACCCTGGCTTAAGCTCATACTCGCGACTAAACCGCAATTGTTCAACGCGTAACTGAACAGAATATCAGGTTTAGCATAATTTCAGCTTAAACCTTGGCTGAACTGCAATTGTACAACCGGCCCTAAATCATAATTCAATGACACTAAATGTTAGTCAATATCGAATAATTTAAATTGAAATTGGTCGATTTTATGAAACCAAATTTAATTTATTGCAGTTAAGCTAATTTAGCAGCGAACTGTCATCTCCCTATAGTATTGTTAATATTTTTTAATAAATTGTTTACAATGACGATGACGCGCTTTAGTTTAGATTCAAATTTATTAAATTTGTTTATAAATCTGTTAAATAAATTATATAAACAACAATACATTAAATAAATTTTAGTGCATATAACTAGCGTATAACTAGAGCGAACTGCGTTTTTCAAACGTGATTGTTTGTTATACATTCTACTATTGAATGAAGTAAAAAGTGTGTTGGTTTTCTCACACAATATATAATTAATGTGTTTTATTTTACACGCATGAAGGCTTCAGCTTTTTTATTTGTAAATTTTGGGTTTTAAATATTGATCAACGTGTGTGACAACCATGTGTACTCTAGTCCCTGCTATTGATATATGAGTTAACGGGAGATATCACTTACTTACACAGTTGAAAAAGTAACTGCAATATTTAAAGCAAGTCTTCCAATAGGAGCTATGCGTTGCAGGTTATTATTGAATTGTAAAGTAAATGTTGCATTAAACCTAATTCCAATGCATTTCTATAAAATTTAAAACAACTCTTGCATCATTATTTATTTCTATAGAACAGCTAGAAGTTTTAATGCACCTTGCTACAATTTAATACATTAATGAAATTTCAAAATTCACTAGAGTATTATCCCTTTTAGAAATATATAGTCAAAATCGTTTCATGTATGTTTTAGTTATCGCTTCTCAGCTGAAAGTCTATAATAATAGTGATTAAGGTGGTATGTATGTTTTAATTTTTTCGGTCGTAATTTTTTTATTTTAATTTGATTAATTTAGGAGGTGCGTAATAATCAAAGTAACTCGAAATTATGAATCATAATTTATGATGTAATTTGCATTAAAATGTCATACTAAAAAAATGTTGCGTGTAATTTATTTAATGCAAATAACAGACAATTTTAAACAACAAGCTTTTTTATTTTACTCCAAGTACTTTGTTAAATATTGATGCAAAGAGCATTAGTTTAACTTTATATAGCAAGCTTTGTATTGTTTTGTAATGGAAACTTCCGTAGGACCTATATGTGTAGCAATTTACATTACATATTCAATTTTTTTTTAACTGTGTACAATAGCAGTGTGATATTACTAGTCAAAGTGATATCTTAGATTTACTAACGGATGAACTCTATTCAGTACACGACAGCAACCTCAGTCCGAGATATGGAATAGTTCTTGATGAAAGCACGCTATTTCTTGCTCCTAGAAATGAGCCTTCATGTAACTCTATGTGTGGGTTTTGATAATTGAGTTGTACATTACGTCACATTATCAAGGAATATGTCAACAGCTTGATTCTTGGCAACTCCATATAGGTGTCTGCAGGTTTTGGAAACAAGTTTCTTTTTTATCTCTTATTTTATTGAAGTGAAAACTTCTTTAGGCGCGTTGTGCAATTTTGTATGGGGATAAATTTATATATTCAAATTCCGTCACGCTAAATAAATATATTAAATATAAAATACATACCTTTATTCGGTCGTAATGTTTCAAATTGCAATATGGATATCACGGTGGACTGAGGCTCTATAGGTCGAGAGTTCAATTCCTGGAGGGGCACATTCTTTTATTGTTTTTTTTTATTTTTATTAAATTCCGTTAAAATTATTGTTGTTTTATTCATGAATTGATAAAACCCATTAACATTTTTTTTTATGAATTTTAAATTGATCGATAATGCAGTTTTTTAAAGTTATTGCTACTGTCTTTTTCCGTTTTGTTCAAATTATTATCATTTCGATATTAAAAAGAAAATTAATTATTTTTTTGACAGACAGTGCTAAGAATAATAAAATATTGGTTTTATCATCATTATTTTCATTTTATTCCAGTGAAATAAAATATGGAAAATAAAAACTACTATTTGAGTATGCAGTATTTCTCTTTCAATATGAGTTGACATCTTCATAAAAAAAAAATGGTTAAAATTTATCGTATTTAAATTTATCGACAGTGTAGTTTTTTAAGGATATTGCTATTGTCTTTTAGCACAGTGATGTCAATACGAAGTAAAATTTGGAATGCATTCAGGAGATTTTTTCGACATCTCAATATTTTCTTCAGTTTTTAACAGAAATGTTTGTGGCTATTCTGGTTTTATAGTTTTTGTTGTTGTTTTTTTTTCTATTTTCTGTTGGTGATTGTTGAATCATTTTTGAAGTGAAAACTTCTCTAGGCACGTTGTTGTGCGTTTTTGTATGGGGAAGCATTTATATATTCGAGTCATCGTCACTTTAAATAAATATATTAAATATATAATTAAATATATAATGAATAATTATAACAACATATTGACTTTACGTCAGATATTAAGTTTCGCATTGATTGGCAACAATCAATAATGACTTTACACCCGTGACTTAGGATGTTGATTAGAATGTTGACTTAGATGTTGACGAAATATTCTCTCATCCTATGAATTCACACATCGTAATATCTAGAAATTTAATACAAAAAATACCAAAAAAATATAATGAATATTAAAAGAGAGTGAGATAAGTTGTAATAATATTTTATTTCTTATTCTCATCTTCTTTATTTATAATTTGTTTTTTTTTAATGGAATTTGATTTTTTTTTCGGCTTAAGTGTGGTTTGTTAGTATGGTATATATTTATTCTCGTTCTCTTGATTCATATTTTGTTTTTTTTTTATTGAAATTGATTTTATTCTCAGTTAATAACAGTGTGGAATTGTGGTAAAGAAAGTAAAGATTTTGTTGTATTTAGACGATAATAACACAGCTACTTCACAGTTTTAAATTTTCACTTCTTTCGGCAGTCCTTAAGACTGCCTTCTTTTTTGTATTTCCTGTATCCTATCATGAAATATTATCCTATGTCATATTTTATATGTAATAGGATTTATTGTTTAGTATTCCATTCCATTATACAAATATAAAAAAAAATTTGCTACAATCAACACCTTCGAATGCATGTTGCGGTACTACGTCTCATAAGATTTTAATACGTTTTTGTGATACATATGGTAATTCTCCCTAGTTGTAAATAATTCTAAAATTACTGACAATTTTTCGCACTAAAACAACTTTAAAAGGGAAGAAATAATAAAGTTCATCTCAGATTTTATGAATTATCTTTTCAGACATTTTTAGACCAAATATGCACACTAAAATAATTCTTGAAACAATATTTTGATTCCATATCTGACTTTTTCGTTTATTTTTGTTGAATAAATAAGTTTTCCTTAATACAAAACTTTTCCATTCAACGTTAAAAAAAAAACAAATTGAAACGAAACCAACAAAATTGTGTTGAATATGTATATCTCATAAGGGGAAATAAAAGGAAAGATCAAAATTGTTTGTAGAAGGATACGTATTACATGTAAAATATTACAAATTATACATATATTCATAAATAAAATAAAAAATAAATATATCCATAAAAGACAAAAACTGACAGAAAATAAAAGAATAACATAACCATTATTACACACTAGAAAAACCTCACATGTCATTAACATTCATGTCAGGTTTTCTTTTTATATTATTAAAATATATCACTCGAGTTTTTCTTTTTCCATTTTTTAATGAAAATTTAGAAAAAAAAAGATTGGAGTCTGGTATCAGGATACGGTTGTGGAGACGATTTTATTAGATATAAGACGAAATGTTAAATGGTTTAATGCATCAAAAAGTCAACACATTCTTTTCCCATATAATAATTCAGTAGAAATACATGTTCTGCATTATAATCATAAATTAAATTTGATGGATTGTTGTTGTGACAGAATGCTGTTACAACAGAATGTTTGGACTGAGATTGGATTTTGTTATGTTTTATGTGATGTTAGAGAAAAACGATGCAATTATTAAATGAATATAAAAAATTTGAATGTCGAGCTGTAGTAAGATATGTTTTTTATGATTTTGTTTAAAGACATATTTTATTTATGGATTGAGAAAAAACACGGTTAGTATATTCAATCACGGGACTACCAAATTAAAACGCATTTCCATCAATTCAAAGCACATATATATATACAAAGAAGCCAAAAAAAAGTTAAATGTACAGTTGAGCAAAAAGTTGAAATATACTTCTGATTTCAGAAACTACAAACGATGTAGATGTTTGTAGTGAAATATTTGTGTTTGTAGTTTGTATTAAATATCTCTCAAATCATTATAACATGTGATTCCTCCATCAATCATTAAAACATGTGATGTGCACACAGTTATAATTTTGATTAGCTAAGTATACAAGAATGTTTGAAATCGTTTGTAGTTTTTGTAGTAATGCTTAATATTTTTGGAATTTTTTTGACTACAAAAGTAATTTGCTACAAATTCTATAAACGATTTCGACCAATCTTGTTTCTTGCTTTATCAAAACTATCAATGTGTGTCACATGGATCACATTGTTTTATGATTTGGGAGATATTTATTACAACTACAAACAAACTAATTTTACTAAAATCATCTACATACGTGTCGTTTGTCATTTCCAAAATAAGAATTCATTTTTTTCTCATATGTTCGGGTTCCAAGTTCACGGGAGCAAAGGAGCAAGGGGTCATGGGAGCAAGGTGCTAAGATCCTGAAACATTTGAATAAAATAATTATTCAATCGTCAAACGTTAAGGAAAGTTCCAAAGTTATTCGAATTGGAGACACTATTGAAAATTTTAAATTTGTTTTTTAATTACAGGGGTAATCATTGAAGTTTTACATTGGTCGTTTTAAAAATGCTATAAATATATTTTCTATCAAAGTTTTGAAGCATATGCTTCCTAGTTTCTTTGCATTTCTGACTTCAAAACGTAGTTATTATAACAATATTCAGGTGATCTTTTAAAGTAATTTTGAATTCAATTACTGCTTTGCATAGAATCCTTACAACTTGAAATAGCAAACTAAAGCACGGTTTTTCAAATTGCTGTACGCCATAGATTACCGTATAGTATAATGATATGATTGCCAGTTTTTCAGAAGTCTATTCATAATTAATTTTATTTCTAACCTTTCCTGTGACAGTGGCAACGGCACAAAACTCATTTTTCAATTTCACTCACGTTTCATTAAATTAAAGCTAGTCAATTAAATTGACGTCAATTAATTGACGTCAATTAAATTGTCGTTAATTAAATAGACTTCAATTAATTAAATTAAAGTCAGTCAATTAAATTGACGTCAAATTATTTGACGTCAAATAAACTGAAGTCAGCAAATTGACGTCAATTTAATTGACGTGATATAAATTGATAATTGACGTCAATTAAAATGGCATACATTAATTAAATTAAAGTCAGTCAATTAAATCTACGACGGTTTAATTTAATTAATTGACGTCAATTAAATAGAGTTGAATTAATTGATGTCAATTTAATTATGACGTCTTATTAATTGACGTTAATTAAATTGACATCAAATAATTGTCGTCAATTTAATTGACTGACTTAAATTAAATTAATTGACGTCACACGAACTGACATCAAATAATTGATGTCAATTAAATTTGACGTCAATCATTTCATAATTGAAATTTAATAGACCTCAAATAAATTGACGTCAATTAAATTAAATTGAAAGAAATTTATTTAATTTATTTAATTGAAATTTATTTAATTGATCAATTGAATTGACGTCAATTAAATTGTCAATTAATTGACGTCAATTTGAGTATAATAGTCAGAGCGGTTGTGCGGAGGGTAGCTGGAGTAGCACCCCATGTTGAGCCGGCCAGCTTGTAAAATTGTAGTCAGTTTTCCATTGAGATGAAAATATACCAGAATCGAGAGATTTATTGAATAAGAAACTTAATGGTTTTGTCAAACTAACTGTGCATTTTTTAAAAAAATAATTAGAGATTTTGTCAGGATCAGCTTATGTGTCTTGATTTAGGGTTCGCAAACCGGATATACTATCTTTTTTAATTATTACTATCTTGTCTAATGTGTCAATAGCATCTCCGTTCGTTGAAGGTATATTTGTCCCGTGTTTATCATCCACCACACCGACAAAGATGTTTTGGAAAAAATCTTTAAATAAATTGGAGATACTTTTAGGGTCCTGGGCCATAAAACCATTAAGATGCATTTTCACTGGTAAAGTTTTGCATTTCCGTTTCTCTATTCTCTAGGCCCTAGGGTATTTCAAAATTTTGCTGCTGATTTTTTTAGTATAATCGTTGCACGAATCTGAAGTTTTTTCTTAAAAGAATTAGCTAAAGATTCGTATAACTTGGATCGCTGGTCGTTAATTTTTTTGTACCATTTATAGGCCCTGTTTCTTTTATTTCTTAAGTTTTTTAGATGCTTATTGATCTATGGCGCATTGTTAGTTTTATTTAACTTTTTTGGCACGAATTTGTCAATAGCATAAAACAAGGTTTTGTAAAATTTCTCCATAATAATATTTATGCCTTTTTCTAAGCAAAGTCAATGGATTGAAAATAATTATTGATGCTAGTATAGTCAGCAGCTTTGAAATTGAAAGTAATGGAACTATTATTATATGAAGCTTCAAAGTCTCCGCAATTATATTCTAAGGTCAACTTTTTGTAATATGTTGAATTCTTGAATAGATTCCAAGTCAGATGCTTCTCTGAAAACAAAATTGTCCAAATTTATGAAACATAAATCTAAAGTTCTATTCAGAGCATTTTTGAAATTATTTATTTGAACAAAATTAGGATAAAACGTATTAGTTAGCTCAAGATCAATGTTAGAAAGTAAGTTTATCGTTAATAAATGTTTCGAATTGTCAATTTAGCTAATAAAATTAATATTGGTTCGATTGAAGACAAAAAAACAGATGCAATCCTTATTTTCTTTTAAGTTTGAGGAATTTTAATACTAGAAATTTTGTTAAATATTTCGATGTTTGACAATTTAAAGACTCGAAGAATATGTGCTGAATTAAGTTCTGAACAACGCATGGGACGTGGAACTTGATTTTTGGATTTCGCTATCCAAATAAATAAATTTAGTAAAACAATATCTCACTTTATATTATCTTACATAACATATACATATAAAAAAACAAAAAAATATGCTAATACCTTAGATTATAAAATACACAGGATAAGTAATATCTTTTTAAGTTGAAGTTATTTTTATTTACATAAAGTAGTGTGTGATTTTAACGTGATAGTATTTGCACTGAAAAAACACAGTAGTCTAGAAATTTAAATATCATCGAGGTTTTCCCTTGCTTGACCAAATATGCTTACAAAATAACAGACTTATGTAGAAATTTTGTATTTAACATTTTTACCGATTGGAGAATGACCAACCTTATTCAATTTTATTTTATGTTTGTCAAAACTATTTTGATTAAAATAAAACTGATAATATTTGATCCTAACTAAAATTTTACCATGTACGTTTTGGTTTTGTTTTCGTTTAAACTAAATTTAAAATGAAATGGATATTGTTTATATGGTTTACTGTTTCAGGTTTTGTTTTAATTTAGAATGAAATTAAAATGAAAATATGGAGGGGCTGAAATCTCAAGCTCTGAGATATCAAGACTTCGGTCTGGGTTAAGGATTTTGATATAGTTTTCGGCAAAAAACTTTTATGAGGACATGGTTTTTAGTTTTGGGCAGCGATGTATATCAAACATAACTCTTTGTAACTCAAGTACAAGTATTTTTTATCTCTGTTTAAAAATTTATTACAAAACTAACACGAAACATCAATACGTTGCCGGAAAATTATAATCAAAATTCCAAAAATATTGTTAAATTAAATAAAATCAAACTTTTTCAAAATTCCAAAAATATCCCAAAAATTAGAATAAAATCAAATATTTAAATTTTTTATAAATTCCAATAATATTTCAAAAATTCTTAAAAATTCAAACTTTTTCCAAAATTCTAAAAATATTGCAAAAATTATTACAAAATCAAAAATTGAAAATTTTTTCAAAATTCCAAAAATGATAATAATATCAAAAATTAAAAATTTTTCAACATTCTAAATATATTCCAAAAATTCTTACAAAATCAAAAATTAAAACTTTTTCCGAAATTCTAAATATATTGCAAAATACAAAATCAAAAATACAAACTTTTTCAAAATTCCAAAAATATTTCAAAAACTATAACAAATTCAAAAATTTCCATGTCCAATTTCATTTTAAATTACATTTACGTCATAAAAACAGCTACATTTTTTTTCCAAAAAATTGGCTAAAAAAATAAATAAAATCTTTTTTTGACACACTTGACATTATTTTTTGACAAACTTATTATGCCATAATTCTCTATAATAATAATTAAATATCATGTCATACAAAATATAAATTTGATTTTTTTCTAAAAAAAATTGGGTAAAAAATAAATAAAAACCTTTTGTTTGACACACTTGACAACATATTTTGACAAACTTATAATTCCATAATTCTCAATAATAATAATAAAATTTCATTTCAAACAAACCATTTTGTTTTTTCCAAAAAATTGGGTAAAAAAATAAATCAAAATCTTTCTTTTGACACACTTGACAACATTTTTTTGACAAACTTATAATGCCATAATTCTCAATAATAATAATAAAACTTCATTTCAAACAAACAATTAACTTTATTTTTTTTCCAAAAAATTAGGTAGAAAAATAAATAAAAATCTTTCTTTTGACACACTTGACAACATTTTTTTGACAAACTTATAATGCAATAATCTAGTTTTTGATCTCACATACCAATCCCGACCATCAAGATTTCTCCAAATTTAATGTTCCTACTCGTAATCACTTAAAATGAACGTTTTTTAAGCCAAAAATATGAAAATTTGCTATTTTTGACACACATAATGATTTTTTTGACACACTTCCGGTACAGTTATCGACATACATTCCGGCAGACAGACATGCATTTTTTTTTTGCTTTTTTAGAATCAGGAGGTCCTAAAACGTCGAGAAATGTCAAAAAAAGTGGGGGTAAGAATTTCACTTTGAGCTCATGAATGTAATACTTAGGTCTTTCAGACCGAAGTAATATATATTATTTGGCAGTTACTTCTATCTGGCAATAGAATAATAATAATATATTTTTTTCTATAAATGGAAAGAGATAAAAATGCTTCATGGGACCCTGTATTTTTGTATTTATTTTTACAGGAGCCTTTTCTTTTGTGGAAATTATTTTCAATGCAAAATTTGAATTTAAAAAATAGCTTCAATTTTTTTTATAGTTTTATAGTGTAGATACACAAATATTACTTATCCTGTATATTTTATAATCTAAGGCTAATACCTATGCTAAATAAACTTCTATTTAAATATTCTTTGTGAACGGTAAGGTAAATGATTCTGTCCTCCAAGTTGGTAAGACAAGAATTTATTGAGTTTAATAAAGAAATTAACAATGTGTAAATAATTTCTCTTCTACTATTGCCCCTGGTTTGGCTCGGTTCTGTTCTGCATTCGCTCATTACTATGGTCCATATACAGAAAATAAGAATCAATATCTAATGTAAAAAAAAATAACTTATAATTCAGTTTTCACGTTAAATACTAGACTACATACAAAGTTATAAAACTTTTAAGGTATTCGAATTCATTTTATTTTAACCACAAAGGCAACGTGCCATTTATTAATTCAAATATATAAAACAATCATACAACCTCTACATGTTTTACTAAATATATAAATTCACTACAACACTTTATCTACAAACTAGAAACTCAATTTAAATAACCAAAACATAAAATCATGTTTATAGTACTAAAACTGCAAAGATTTTTATTTCTAAACAGAATAACACAAAGTTTATCCAGGAAAAAACAAACAAACTAAAATTTACAATCAGAATTGAATAAAAATCCTGAAAAATCTACCATATACTTGCATGTATGTAAATGATAATAAAAAGTTCAAGCTTTCTGTTCGGTGTAACCAGTCGACATAAATAAAAAATAACATATGACATACTTTTAGCAGGAAAAAACACAACACAAACAAAAAAAGAAAGTGGAAACAAATGGATAAATCAGTAAGATTGTCGCAATCTCGGCGTGTTTGGACATGAAAAATACTCAACCTACACCTTGTATGGAATTCGAACGATTTTTGGAGTAACAAAATATTACATTATGATGCTAGGACGTAAAGCTAAAGATTTTGGACGGATGTGGAGTTTGCACCCACATTAAGTCCAAAATAGCTTACGTCCGTGCATCATATACTATTTTTTATTCGCCGCAAGCAAAATATTTTAAGAAAAGTTGTTTATTCTAAATTAAAATTATTTATCTTCATTTTTATTTTCATAAATTTTAAAATAAAAATATGTGGAACAAGTAACCTTTGAAAAAATATTTATTATTTTTTCCAAATTCTATGACAACAAATGATAACAACTATTTTAATTGGATAATGAAATTTTGAATTTGCGAGTTGCTTTGATAAAAAAATTTATTTTTCATAGAATTTAAACAAATACAAATGCTTTTTACTTTTTTGGACGTAGCTATGACGACAAAATAAATAGTTGAAAAGTGATACTTTAAAGCCGCAAATCACAGTAATAAAGTAACACTTTAACATATAGGCGAATAAAAACTATATTTCCATGAAACTTAAAATAGTTTTAAGTAAAAAAGAAAATTTTAAGAATCGAAAACGGAAAAAAATATTTCTACTATTTTGATAGTTTAGTTTGGTGTAAAGTTCAAACGTTAATTTTGAAATAAAAACATGAGATTGCAGTTATATTTCAAATACACTATGGTAGTAAAATAGAAAAAAATTTATTTACAAAAATAAAATATTGTGTTATGTTTGATGGGGTGCAAGAAATAAAAGTAAGCTTTGAGATTGTAATATTAGTGATTAAAAATAGTACATTATTTACTTAGGAGCTAAAGTGATACTTTTTGTGTTGAGTCTATAGTTTGACGGCCGACCGCAGGGAGACCGACAATTATAGACGAAACACAAAAAGTCACTTATCTCCGAATTAAATACACTATTTTTTCGGCAAACGTTTAAATTTTTTATAAATATGAAATTAATACATCAAACTTTTTATAAATATGAATTTGTATCGTCATAATCAAAAAAAAACATTTAAATTTGTATGAATAAAATTTTTTATCAAAGCAGCCTTTTTAAAATTTCATAATATGAGAATCAACTTATTTTTTGTTGTCATGGTTATACAATATGTTTGAAAAAATAACAAACTAACAAATAACAAATTCTGCTTTACAGCCTCCGTAATATAAAATAAAAATGGCGTTACTTTTGCTGTCGCTAGACGTTACTTTTGCTGTCAGGCTAAAAAGTAAGACTTTAGCTAACTCCCTAGCGGCAGAAAAGTTAAACTTTACAGCCGTTTGCCGAAAAAAATATTTATTTTTAATATTGTTAGATTTTGTATTCCTAGTCCAGTAACTTTGTCGCCTGAGAGTATGGGGTAGTATGCGTCAAATCCGGTAGTTCTGATTTTTTGCAGACTTGTTTATGATGTTAGCCTAATGAATAATCCAAGCTTGTGACCTCGAGCGCCGAACGAACTTTGTCAAAAATCGAAAAAACCGCGAAAAAATCGTTATTTTTTCAAATTTTGGCGATTATAACCCTAAAGGACTAGTTTTTCTTTATACTTTCTTAAGACGGTTTTAAAGTAGACTAAATTTTCTACAATATGATACTAGAATTGTTTTTGTAGACGCAATAGTTTCCGAGATTGAGCCTTTCAAAGTTTATCATTTTTTTAACTTCGCAATATTTCGCAATATTTTGCAATATTTTAGACATTATTTTAGTCATTCGAAAATTCATTCAGAACGACAGAATTGCAAAAAATTGCGAAGTTCGAAAAAAATGATAAACTTTGAACTGCTTAATCTCGGAAACTATTGGGTCTACAGTGACAGTTCTAGTATCATATTGTAGCAAATTTAGTCTACTTTAAAACCGTTCTAGTATCGAGGTCACAAACTTGGATTATTCATTAGGCCAACATCATAAGCAAGTCTGCAAAAAATCAGAATTACCGGATTTGACGCATACTGTGATGTATAAAGTTACTGGTTTATCCTAGCTGTATCTGTTTTTAATTTGCTTTAGCTTTTTAATATTGGAATATCAACTTTGTACAAATTGGCTTGCTTGTAGGGTAATGAAATCAAGGTTCAGTAGTATGGGACTTTGGGTAGGGTATCAAAATTCTGAAATTCTTGATTCAGACTCATTCAACATGGGTAACGCTAACATTTATAAGTGGTGTAGTGGAAGAAATTTTGTCTATACTCACCTTAGAACCCATACAACTCAGAGTTTAAACAGTACGTGGTATTGGTTTCTGGTTAAATAATACGCGGCAATGCATTTTAATAATCCAAGTAAAAATATATGAAGAGGTTGAACTTTTAGCGCTCTCAGGTATCAAGACTTCGGTTTGTGTTAAGGATTTTTATATAGCTTGTGGAAGGATGCTATGCATGGCGATAATGTTTTTAGTTTTAGGCAAAGATAAAAGTAAAGGTTTTTTCAAAGAAACTGGGAGAGTAGAAATATATATTTTCGGCTTAGGCATGTATACCAAAACTAACGTACGAAATATGAGTGGGTTATCGGAAAATTATAACTGATCATAAATTACTAGAACATAAAATAAAGCGATATGAGAATTCACCCTGCAAACTTCTCAAACTGTCAATTTATCAATTACTAATGTTTTCCAAATATCCTTATATCAGTCCAGAAAACTTCTTAGAAAGCCTCTTCATTTACCAAGATGCATCTTTTCAATAATTATAATAGTCCCTGATTCCTCGCCGATTTCATTCTTCACACTTCGTGAGGCGCCTGTCCCTGACGAGTCCACAAAATTTTTTCTGCCATTTTTCTCGATTCGGCCGTTTTTTCGTTCGGCAAGCTCCAAAAAAGGCCGATTGCCTGATTTAGTATATATGAAGCCAAATTTTTTTTTAACTATGGAGGATGGAAATTCGTTTTAGAACACGAGTGTAACCTTGTTCGACAAAAATGTTACTGCTATTGTCGAGTCAGACAATTGACATTTTGACATGTTTGAGTTGTTGGACGTGTCAATAGCAGACAAATTTTTGTCGGACAAGGTTACCCTCGTGTTCTAAAACAAATTTCCAACGACCATAGTTAAAAGAAAACAAATTTTGGTAGCAAATTTACAAAATCCCGGGCGATCGGTATTTTACGAAGCTTGCCGAACGAAAAAGCGGCCGAATCAAGGAAAAGGGCAGATAAAAGTTTTCGGACTCGTCAAAGACAGGTGCCTCACGATGTTTAAAATATGTGGTAATCATCAAATGGTATCGACGTGGCACAAGGACTATAACTTTTGTGAAAAAAACCATATATACAATGCAAAAATCTGATATATTCCAAATGTTACTTTCATTTGCACTTGGAAGTAGCTGAAAGCGTATTCACTCAGAATGGTATATTGTTTATGCCGAAAACTATAATTTGAACATTTAATAATCTATAACATAATAGCCGTGAGTCTATACTTCTATCCGGTCGTAACGTTTCAAATTGAAATATGCACATCGCGGTCGAATGGGGTTCTGTAGGTCGAGAGTTCAATTCGTTTAGTGGTACATCTTTTTGTTGTTTTTTTTTTAATTTTTATTAAATACCGTTAAAATTATTGTTTTTTTATTCACAAAAATCATGAAAATTTCTTTTTACGAATTTTAAATTGATCGATAATGCAGTTTTTGAAAGTTATTGCTGGTGTCTTCCCGTTTCGTTCAAGTTATTATAATTTCGATATTAATGAGAAAATTAATTTTTTTTGACAGGCAGTGCTAAAATTCATAAAATATTGGTTTTCCCAGCATTATTTTCGAATAATTTTATTCCAGTGAAATAAACTAAAAAAAAACAAAAACTACTATTCGAGTATGTATTTCTCTTCCAATATGAGTTGTCATGTTCATTTAAACATAGTTTAGGGCTAAGTTTAATAAAGTTTAATAAAGCTATTGCTATTGTTTTTTAGCATAGAGTGACTTCAATACGAATTAATATTTAGAATGCAGGGGATCTTTAAGACATGTCTATATTTTCATCAGTTTTTTAGAAGAAATATTTTGTTGCTATTCTGTTTTTTTATACTTTTTGTTGTTGTTTTCTTTTTTTCTTTTTTTTTCTATTTTCTGTTGATGATTGTTGTACCATTATATTAAATTTTTTTAAGGAAGAATGAGTATTTTTTTCATATTTTTGTTTGTTTTTGAATTTTTCAATAAAATATTGAATGGTAATTTAAAATCTTTTACATTTTTTTTATTTTGAATTTGTCACAAGATATGTAATATGTACAATGGAAAAAAGCTAGAATTTTGAAAGTTTCATAGAGCATTCTATTTTCCTATGAATAATTTATACATTAAATAGTAAGATTAGTAAACGGTATTTATTATAAAGTCATTAATTACAAAATTGGATCTTCATTACAATTAGTTGGTTGACACGGATTAGATTTAGTTATACTTAAACCAAATTAAATTAATCAAAAACATATTGCGGCAGGAATCAGAACAAGAAAATCTATAGAATTCTATAGAAGAAACATAACAGTATAGGAAAATATATTGATTTTTGACATTTTTTAAAAAGATTGTACGTTGAAAACTTTTGACATTTTTGGTGCACAAACAGTTTGTGTTATAATGCACATTTTTATAAATTTAATAATTTAAAATTTAAATAGATTTATTAAAATGAAGTTCAAAATACTCAGTACAAAATTTCGTTGTCAATATCGGCGTAGACTGTAGAAGGTTGTTAGAAAGACCCGGGGTTCAACGCTGATCCTTTATTTATTTTTATTGCCTTTTTTATATAATATTAAAACTATTCCTTTTCATTCATAAAAATTCCATTTACGGCGTTTCAATTTTAAATTTATCGATAATGTAGTTTTTTAAAATTATTACTATTGTCTTTTAGCTGTCGCGTTAAAATTTATATTATTTCGATATTAATAAGAAAATTAATTATTTATTTGACAGGTAGTGCTAAAAATCATAAAATATTTGTTCTCCATCATTATTTTTGCATAGTTTCATTTTCTGTAAATAAAATAAGGAAAAACAAAAGCTGCTATTTTATTATTTTCATTTTATTATAATTTCCATCCAATGGTGATTGAACTTGCCCAACGAAACTTGGGATTGGTTTTTGTTTTCTGGATAAATCTTTCTCATTTTGTGATAAACTTAACTGTAATAAAAGTGACGTATAAAGTTTGACTTATAAATCCATTTTTTTTGGCTGTTCCGTCAGGTTTGACATTTTATTCATCAAAGTAGAAAAAAGTTTGACGTAGAATATTGTGATATTTTTTTTATCATTTTGCATTCCTTTTACGGTTCGAGAAACAAGATGTTGAACTGTCGCTTTTCAAAGTGATTTTCTTAACAGAGTCTCACATCTCTGGAAGGCCTTATCGGCGTGGGTCTTTCCTCATAATTACTCATCATTGTTGGCTAGTAAAAGTTTTGGGAGAATTGTCTGACATTATCTGGAGGAATTTTTGCAGTGTGGCTTACCCAGGTATTGCTTTTTTGTGTGAATATAGCGATAGATGAATTCCAAACTCCATGCGGTTTAGTTTTACTGCATCTGGAAGACAACGAAAGCTAACCCAACTGAAGGTGGATTGATTTCGGTGAGTCGAACTTGGTATACCAACCCAAGATTATTATTGTGCATGAATACTGTAGTATTCTTATTTATAGATCATATGTTTTATTAAAAAAATAGATATTAAACGATGACACATTTATTCAACAACTTACTTATGACTGACAAAGACTTTAACATGATCTTTTTAACATATAAAAATATTAATTATGATGATGAGCGTTCGCTCTCTTTCTATAACCTTTTTTATACCGAAGTCATCACAATACCGTTGTGTCGATCTTCTCTTTTTTTAATTGACCTATTTTACATACATATATATATACATATATATATATATATATATCTGTACAACATCTCCCCCTTTAAATAAACAATGTAATACTAAGTACAAATATTAAATACTTTCTGATTATACATATACTTAAATCAATGAGAATCAAAATTTTTTTAAAAATTATATTCACTACATTCCTATGCCCCCTTTTATTTAAATTTTAATTAAATTAAAAATTATTAATTCACATAGGAAAATACCTAATACAAATTTAAGATATAAACAAAATTTACAAACAATATTTCTAACATTTTTGTACATTGCAGCAAATACAAATCCATAATCCAAAATTCACACTCTGTTCAATTTTATTCCCCATCATTTGTCTCAGCATGTCTTAAAAATGAAGAATTTCTACGTAATATCTGGCCATTTTCTAGCTCTACCCAATATGAACGAGGTGTGTGATGCCGTTTGTGTATGTTAGCCTTTATCCATTTGTTACCACGTTTCAACCAAATTTTTTGACCAATATTAAATTCATTTTTATAATGTGCATTTTTATTATAATATTTTGCCATGTTCCATTGCTTTGTCTCAAAATTCTTAAGCAAGTCTTGCGCAATATCTGACCTAAATAGATATTCTTTTCCTGGAATTAATGTTCTTGTTTTTCTATTCATCAAAAGTTCATTGGGACTAAGTCCGAGATCTTTAATTTCAGTGTTACGATACTCTGCAAGCATAATCCATAAATCTTGCTTGGCCTCAAATGCTTTATTAAGAAATTTTTTTCCTATTTGTACAGCACGTTCTGACATACCATTAGATTTAGGATACCGAGGACTTGAAGTTGTGAGTATTATATCGAATTGCTTACAAAATTTGTTAAATTCGAATGAATTAAATGGCATATTATCTGCAATAATTTCCCTTGGAATTCCATGAATTGAAAAACTAGGCGTTAAATTATTGATGACTGCTAGAGCAGTTTTCCTACATAACGGTAAAACATCAATATATTTTGAGAAATAGTCTACCAATATCAAATAATCATTTCCTCTGAACTCACAAATATCTAATCCCAACTTTTGGAATGGAAAAAGAGGAATTTTATGCGGTATTAGAGGTTCTTTGCTATTAGCACTGCGAAACTTTTGACAAACTTCACACTGTTGTACCATGTTCTTTATATTCTGATTTATACCCGGCCAATAAATTAATGAACGAGCCCTACATTTTGTTTTTTCAATTCCAAGATGACTCCTATGTAGCTCCGACAACATCTTTTCTCTTAGAGAAAACGGAACTAATAATTTTTCACCCAAAAATATTAGGTTATCATCTAAAAACAGGTTTTCCCTAAATTTCCAATATAACTTTAAATCACTATCTACTTTAGCTTTATTATTTGGCCAACCAACTTTTAAAATTTCCTTCAATTTTTTCAAAATTGAGTCATTCTCTGTTTCCTCTTGAAATAACTTTTTCTTTTCATCACTCACATTTATAGAATGAACTACCTCTGAAATATCCATAATTTCGTTTCCCTTCTCATCTTTATTATAGTATCTTGATAACAAGTCTGCAATAAATAAATATTTCCCGGCTATAAATTGTAATTTTAAATCATAATTAAGTAGCTTAAGCCTCATTCGTTGTAATTTGGAGGAAGGAATTTTAGCTATTTCTTTTTTAACTATACCCAACAATGGTTTATGGTCAGTTATTATGGTTATACTTCGTCCATATATCCAATTATGGAACTTTTTGCATGCAAAACAAATTGCTACCATTTCTTTCTCAATTTGAGAAGAATTGCATTCAGCTGGAGTTAGACTCCTGGAAGCAAAGTTTATTGGTTTACCATCCTGCATAAGACAACATCCTATGCCATCCTTACTACTATCTGACTGTATGACGACTTCCTTCTCTGAATCAAATACTTGTAATATAGGAGAGCTATTTATCATATTCTTGACCTTGTTTAAACACTCTGTGTGGGCTGGTAACCAATTAAAAATTACATTTTTCTTAAGTAATTCTCTTAACGGAGATATAACATTAGACAGATTCGGAACAAATGCTCTCACATAATTAATCATGCCCAATACTTTTTGTAAATCTTTTTTCGAATTTGGATTACCTATTTCAGAAATAGCCTTTGTTCTGTTAGGATCACATGATATGCCTTCTTCTGTGATAATATGGCCTAAGAAACTGACTTTATCGACTTTGTATTGGAATTTTTTGCTATTAAATTTTATATTTAGATCTTTAGCTCTCTGCATAACACTCTCCATAATGCGATCATGTTCTTCTTCACTCTTAGCTGATATAAGAAGATCATCAATATACACACTTACACCATCAATGTTTTCAAAATTCTTCTGATTATATTTTTGAAAAATTTCTGGGGCGATTTTTAGTCCGAAAGGAAGCCTCTTGAACCTATAACACCCAAAAGGTGTATTAAATGTGCAAAGTTTACTGGACTCATCATCCAGTTTAATTTGCCAATAAGCTTCACGCCGGTCTAAAACCGAATAAATTTTTTTGTTTACTAATTTGGATGATATATCTTCGAATGTCGGAATTAAAAAATTTTCTTGTTTAATAGAATCGTTAAGGTCTTTTGGGTCAAGACATAATCTCAGTTCTTTATTTGCTTTTTCCACTATTACTAAATTCGACACCCATTCCACAGGTTCATCTACTTTATCAATCACATCTCTATCTACTAAATTCGAAAGCGTTTCTTTCAATGGTTCTATTAATTTTAATGGAATTCGACGTGCTGGCTTGACTACAGGACTTACATTTTCTTTCAACTTAATTTTATAATTTGAGACAAAACAACCCAGCCCTTCAAATTTTTCTCTATGTTTTTGTAAAAACTTCTCTTTATCTTGAATATTATCTTTATTTATAGAATTAATTCGTTTAATCAAATTAAATTGCACACATGCTTCCAAACCTACTATTGGTACTGTATTTTCTTGAATAATCATAAACTCAATAATACTAATTTCATTCCTAACTGCACAAACAATATCACTTGCACCCACAATACTTAAGCTCGTACCTCCATATGATTCTAATTTTATATCAGATTCCTTGAGTATAACATTTTTTAATTTTTTAAAATATTTTATCGGTAATACATTTGTTTGAGCTCCCGAATCCAATTTAAATTTAATTATACTCAGAAGTCGAATTAATTCATACCAGGACTTATCATTACTATCTTCATAAATTGAATCAATATACAGAGTATCATTATCATCTTTTAATTTAATTTCTTTTATCTGTTTTACAAAACATGCTGAAGCAAAATGATTAGGCTTACCACAATTCATACATCGTTTCCCATATGCTGGACATTGACCTTCCATATGAGTACCTAAACAAAATCTGCATTTTTGGACTATGTTTCTGCTCTGCTGCCAATGTTACCTAAAACGAGAATTGGAATTATTAAACTGATTAGAATTAAATTTTGTATATCCTGAATTTGAATAATTATTGTTTTTATTTTGAAATTTATTATTATAATTACTCTCTACTATTTTATTATGCATATCTAAACCTGATATCGAATTTTTATTTTCCTGTTGTGTTTGTGATGTCCTTGCAGTTCGAATTGCATCCATAAACGCCATAGAGGTACTCGGTTGTTGTATGTTAGTTAACTGTGCTTTTGTTGCCTCGGCTGCTCTCGCCATATCAATGACCTTGTCCAATGTTATTTTTGGATCTTCAAAAAATCTCTTTTGCAGGTTTTTATCAGAAACGCCCAATGCAATTCGATCACGCATCATTCTATCTTCATCCACAAATTCACAGGTTCGAATTAACTTTTTGATATCCATAAGAAACGTCTCAAATGGTTCACCATCTGCTTGATTTCTATTATGAAATATGAAACTTTCATATAGCTGATTTTTTTTAGGAGCACAAAAATTCTCAAAAGCTGCAATCACTTTTCCAGAATCCTTCTTTTTTGCTTCAGATAAATTGAAAGAATTAAAAACTTCTACTGCTTCTGGACCCACAGCATTTAAGAAAATCGCCACTCTAACTGTATCATCTTTTTTATTTACTTCACTTGCAATACAGAAAATATCAAAATTTTGAATAAAAACTCTCCAATTCTCCGATAAATTACTGCCATTTATATTTAATTTGTCCACTTTCCTAATGTAATCCATATTCTTTTTTATAGCTTTCTCGACGATTACAATTTTGGTCTTCGGTGGCCGTCCGCGTGGTGCTTTCAAACTTGGGAGGTTTTTACAAGTTGAATTGTCTTTTTTGGTTGTTATTCTCCCCATTCATCTTATATTTTATTGCACGTAATTTACTTTTCAACTGCGCCATGTAGTATTCTTATTTATAGATCATATGTTTTATTAAAAAAATAGATATTAAACGATGACACATTTATTCAACAACTCATTTATGACTGACAAAGACTTTAACATGATCTTTTTAACATATAAAAATATTAATTATGATGATGAGCGTTCGCTCTCTTTCTATAACCTTTTTTATACCGAAGTCATCACAATACCGTTGTGTCGATCTTCTCTTTTTTTTAATTGACCTATTTTACATACATATATATATACATATATATATCTGTACAACAAATACGAACTACCTAAAAATACACGCAATTCTTGTTTGAGATGTAAATCAAATGGAACTAAACCTCAAGTGAATGTCGATTGACATTTGTGAAATAAATCATGGATTATTAGTGGAATATTTTTCTTTATTCGTGTGTCCGAATATAACAAAAAAAGGGGTACACCCAATCTTACTTTGGTGTATAAATTAAATTATATGAAATCCCAAGTGCATGTGGATTAACGCTGGTGAACCGAACTCAGAACGAATTCAAGGTCATTATGATTATTTTGGTGTATGATTATAACCTAAAAACACAAACTGTCGGTTTTCCGTTTTTGCGGTGTATAAATTAAATTAAATTAAAACAAAACCACAAATGATAATAATAATAGTAAAGGAATGTTAATTTATTTTTTTTGCGTTGTGATACTAGACTAAGAAAACTTTTTTTGTGATAGTGAATCTCAGCCGTGAGAAAGTTAAAAATAATTCGCAAATCAAAATTCATTATCAATTAGCTTATTTAAACTAAATTCAAAATTAACCGAATAAGCAAAATATAAAAATTAAAACAAAACAAAAATAAGAATAATAATAATAAGTCAATGTTAATTTATTTTTTGTAACACATGCATAAAAAATATGTAATTTTGTACTAGAACAAAATACAAGAAAAAACTACTTTTCCGCACATATGACTACAAAATATTTTGTGCACGCGCTAGCACGCTGCCTGCATGTGAGATTTATAGTTAGATCTATCAATATACAATATTTTTATAACACTAAAATATCAAAATAATAATTTAAATAACTTACCATAATATGGTAAGTACTATATTATACTATATTATTTACTTTTTATTTATTTATTTTTTTATTCTTTACTATATTATAGTAAAAACAACTTAAACACATTGCATCATTTGAATTGCAAGAAAAAACAATTCATTTAGGTTTTCAAAGTTCACAATTTCGACAGCACAGTTGAATTACTATGTGTTCTTTTAGTTGGATTCTTATGTTTATTTTTTCGAGCTAGTATAACATACAACTACGAAGATGGCGCACTTTAATTATTTAAAAAGCTTAAATTTGTTTATAACTTTGTTAAATAAATGATTAAATGAACAATTACATAAATATTTATAAATTTTACGCACTTGTTACAAAAAATAGTGAGTATTACTAGTGCGAATGCGTTTTCCAAACGCGAGTTATTTGCCGCAAACTAACTCTTGTTTGGAAAACGCATTCGCACTAGTAATACGATCTACTATTTCTTGTGTTGTAATACTAGACTAAGAAAACTTTTTTTTTGCGATAGTGAAGCTCAGTCGCGAGAGCGTTAATAATAATTCGCGAAACAAAATTTATTATTAATTAGCCTACTTAAACTAAATTCAAAATTAACCGAATAAGTAAAATGTATAAATTAAAACAAAAAAAATAAGAATAATAATAGTATATGAATGTTAATTTATTTTTTTTGTGTTGTACTATTAGACTTAGAAAAGAAACTTTTTGTTTAGATAGTGAATCTCAGCCGCGAGAAAGTTAATAATAATTTGCGAAACTAAATTCATTATTAATTAGCTTAAGTAAACTAAATTCAAGAGTAACCGAATAATTAAAATATAAGAACAAAAAATTAAATGAACCATTTTATTTAAGCAAAAGAAAGAGGTAGAGAGAGAGAGAGATTGAAGGTGATCCCATTACTTAACGACGACAAACGTGGTCGTTCCTTTTTTTAAAAATTTATTTTTTTTGGTGCCTGACTACCATCGAACTGGTGAATTACCTAATATTCGTTGTGAAAGATCATCCATATTCGCCTACATCATCAGTTTTCCAAATCGGACTCAACCGGCATACTTTAAATGCATATATTCAACAATTTTTTTCTTGTATCAACAACGATGTAAAAAATTTTTTATAAACAACAACGGCCTATATCTGATCAACCCGGAACTACAGTGGATTGGTGTGGCCATTGACATTCAAAGCTTAAGCACCTTAGCTTGATTTAAATTCGTCTATTTACTTACCTGAATTTTGCCCGTGCACGCAGATTAAGAAAGATGATCTCCTAAACATCCAGGGATAATATTGAGTGGGATATGGATTAACTATGGGGTGAGTAAGCTTATATATATATATATATATATATATATATATATATATATATATATATATATATATATATATATATATATATATATATATATATATATATATATATATATATATATATATATATATATATATATATATATATATATATATATATATATATATATATATATATATATATATATATATGGGTATGTATGTGTGTATGGATTGGTGCGTGTGTGAATGTAGGTGTGCGTATATATATGGGGGTAGGTATGAGAGCGTGTGTGTATATGGTCATGAGTATGGGCATGTGTGTGTGTGTAAGCGTAGGAGGTGTGAGAGCTTGTGAATGTGTAATGAGATAGGGGAGTGGACGTGATGATTGTGGCTTTTTCACTTATGGGGGTCGCTAGAGTCTCCATATTTCACTTGTCTTTTTCTTTGTTCAGTCTTATTATACGAAACGCGTACTGTACCGGTTATTTGTGCTGGAGCAGGAGGTATTCATTGTTCGGTCCCACAGACTGAAGCTAGTTTGGGGTAAAAAAAAAAAATTTCGCTAGGTGCGCGGCCTGCAAAACAACTTTGTGGATTTTTCGACGGAGCCAGATCTCCATTACAAAATGCCGATTCGCCAAAAAAAATTCTTTAAGCGCCTCGAATGTTGTTATCGTTATCTGAGGTTGCGAAAAATCCTCAAAAAAGGCATGTGTCTCTTCTGTTTTTTATGGCCGAGATAGTGGAGCCTATATGCACAGGGGATGGCACACGTAATAAAATTTTGAGATGTGTACACGTCCCCATCTCTTTTAATGGCTTCAGCAAATCTTTTTGTTTACACGTTGTCCCAATTTTGCATGAGGTACTTTATCTGGGGCCCACCACATTACCATAAGAAATATCTCTTTTAACCATTCCATTAAAGTCACCATGAGCCATAATGAAGTTGCGTGTTAGTTTCATAACCTCCTCCAGTGCTGTATAGAAAGTATACTTCTCGTCGACGGTCTTAGCAGGTATATGCACGGCAATAAGAGAAATATTGTTGTATGTAAGGCATACCCGTAGGTAGCAGATTCTCTCATTGACCGGGATGAATTTCATCACGACTTCTTGTATTCGTGAACTAACAAGAAAACCAGTTCCAAATTCTCTTTAAGAAGGATGACCACTACCGTATAAAGAGTGACTAAACAAATCTTGTTTTCCGATTATAGGCTGTCTAATTTCTTGCAGAGCTATGATATCCATCCTATACCTCTCAGCCTCTGTTCTAGTCTTATAAAAGTCAGTGAGAGCTCGGGCTTCATACATTCCTCGTTCCGATTCTGTGGTCTGGGGTCCTTTATCACATTAGAAGTTAAAATTCTGTTTTGTTTTCCTGTTATCTTTCTTTCTAGCCTTTTAACACGTATACACACGCCCCTAACCTGGAGAACATACGCTTGGGTCGCATTGGTTTTAAGGGGTCAATTCACCTTGATGTAGTGTCATCGACTCAGCGGTTTACTCTGATTGTCTCCTAATTCTGGTAGCATACTCAAGCATCATGGCGTGGACGTCGAATTTCGGATTTCGCTACCACATATTTACTTATGTTTAATTACTAACAAAAATTCCCAATCTAGAATTTAAGTAAAGTTTCTTCTAATTATCTATCATCACACCATCACCCATAGTATTTCAATTCCTTTAAAATAAATTTACAATTTCACCAAACTTATTTCAGTCCACGAATTTACTCTTTTTTAAGTTTTAGTTTTCTATTTTATTCGTCTTAAAACTCATACTCTTCACTTCACAATAAAGATCACGAAATACTAATAATTATTAGAAATAATTTATTCTATTTTTGCTTAAAATTAAAAAAAAAAAAAAACAAAAGTAAAGTTACAAATTAAATTTAAATTATTCAAAAATATTTTTAATTATTCATATAATAATTCACTTTCATTAACAAAAAATGTTGAGAAAGAAACCTAATATTTTTTAATTAGTGAACCTCACAACAGTTTGAAGTGATTATTTTTTCAAGGTGCACTAATATTTTCTGGAGGAAAATAAAAGTTCAACAACACAAAGGCATATAAATAAGAATCTTTCTTTATTAAGATATAAGAAAAAAACAAAGAATAAGAAACATTCAATAATAAATTGTTTTACTGTAAAATTTTTATTAATATTTTCCTTATCGTATATCGTAACTTATATGTTCGGTAAATCTTAAGATGATAAGAAAAGGAAAAGTTTTATATTTGTAGAGAAAATTTGTTGCACGAGAGAAACAAAAAAAAAATAAAATCTTTTGTTTGTTATTACTTAGATATAGAAATATTTTAACTCGTTTGTTTTGTGTTTTTTTTTTGTGTTGGTAAGTTGAATATGAAATGTTCATCTAAGATACTAAACAGTTACTGTGTAGTTCGGAAAAACCACTATGTTCGTGTTTGTAGAAATATTTTTTTTCGGGAACACTTACCATCAACTACTATAACCTAAGCGTTTTATTTAATAGGACAAAAATTGAATGATATTTAGATCAAACCCGTTCACATTCGAGTAACGATAAATTTTACACGAAACACCTTTCACATTTCCCACATAGACAAAAAAAATAGTAAAAATCCGTTTATGAAGCAAACAGTTATTGATTCACTCTCGTCAATTGTATACGCAGAAAGAAAATTTTATATCCGATTTTTCTATTTAATAATCTCATTTTGTATTCATTTTTTTATTCGTTTATTTTAAATAAAAAATTTAATAAGAAGCATTTCTTCGAAACGGAAAAATTTTGCTTGCAGGTATCTATAGTTGAAATGAATAATTTTTTTATATATTTTGAAATGGATTTGAACTGACTTTAAGTTGTATAGTATTTATAGTTTTTCTTGAAAGAAAAATATTTAATATTTTTATTTGGGAGTAACATTCAAATTTTATATGTTTTTCACTGATATATGAATTAACGTAGCATATCACATACCACTGCGAATATCCGTGAGACTCCACCAATTAAGGTTATATCTTATGTGAGCTGACTGAACCTTAATTCGTCAACGAAAGCGCTCTCACGCCATCGCCGTTCACATTGGTACAGTTAACAATTAGTCCCCTGAGCCCGCACCGATTTCATTTGATGATTACCACATATTTTATACTTCGTAAGGCGCTTGTCCTTAACGAGTCCTACAACTTTTTTATCTGTCATTTTCCTTGATTCGGCCGCATTTTCCTTTGGAAAACTTCGAAACATGGCGATTTGCCGGGGTCTTGTGTATTTATTACCACAATTTTGTTATTTATTAAAGAGGGTGGAAATTTGTTTTAGAAAACCAGGGTAGATTTGTCGAGTCCGACAACTCAAACACGAAAAAATACTGGGGCATTGAAAATCAAATGCTAAGTTAATTTTCACAGAATCGTTGAACAAAAATTAGTTATGAAGTGTCATATTGTCCGACAAATTTTTGGTCACGTTTTTTCAGGCCGACGACTGGAAGTCGGAATCTCTGGTGAGGTAGTATTTATTGATTAACACATGTCTAAATTTTTTTGTTACAGTTTTAATTAATTGTATAATACTCTGACACAGTTGTCCGACAAATTAGTGTCCGCTCACTAGCGAAAAGTCGAAAAAATGTCATAATTTCAAAGACGATAGCATACCCTCATACCATCAATCACGATATATCAACATTAGTCATTAATAATTTTAGATAATTGTTATATAATATTATAAATGGATAAAACTTTTAAATAATAATGAAAAATTATTAAATAATTTTGCAATAATTCTCTCTCTCTCTCTCTCTCTCTCTCTCTCTCTCTCTCTCTCATCTCTCTCTCTCTCTCTCCTCTCTCTCTCTCTCTCTCCTCTTCTCTCTCTCTCTCTCTCTCTCTCCTCTATCTCTCTCTCTTCTCTCTCTCGTCTCTCTCATCTCTCTCCTCTCTCTCTTCTCTCTCTCTCTCTCTCTCTCTCTCTCTCTCTCTCTCTCTCTCTCTCTCTCTCTCTCTCTCTCTCTCTCTCTCTCTCTCTCTCTCTCTCTCTCTCTCTCTCTCTCTCTCTCTCTCTCTCTCTTCTCTCTCTCTCTCTCTCTCTCTCTCTCTCTCTCTCTCTCTCTCTCTCTCTCTCTCTCTCTCTCTCTCTCTCTCTCTCTCTCTCTCTCTCTCTCTCTCTCTCTCTCTCTCTCTCTCTGTCTCTCTTTCTGTCTCTTTCTCACTCTCTCTATCTATCTATCTATCTATCTCTTTCTCTCTCTATGTTTATCTCTCTCGCTTCACTACTTGACTCCAGTTTCATAAATCCTTTATTACGAAGTTCTTGGCTCCACACTCTACTCATCCCACCAGCGTTGTCTGGGTTTTCCTCTTCGACGAACACCAGCTGGCTGTTGTTGGGACACTTTTTTATTATTGTTTCTAATCAGGGGCGTCAATTGGGTAGGGCTGGGGGGGGGGCATTGGCCCCCCCAAGGATCTGATACTATCAATACATCGATTCAATAAAATCATCCAATCGTGATAGAATTATACACTATAAAAATTTCAATGCACTGTTATTTTGTAAATTCGTCTAATTTTTAGAAGATTTACTTAACTAATATACCAATTTTATCGCATACTATTAATTGAAATATATCTGATAATATAATTATTACGTTACATATTATTTTGGCCCGACTAAAATACAGTTCACCGCAATATTCAAACCGTTATCGTTCTTTGTATCAAGGACTAGAGCGCCACCGATACGAAAGGCGGTCGTATTGCTTCTAATCTTCTGATGAAATCAGTTTTATAAACAAAACACGATCGTTCTTCCAAAAACGCCGTGGGTGCGTATTTTGACAAAATTCTATCGTACTATAGGTGCGCGGCATCACCGCTTTTAGAAGAACGATTGTGTTTTGTTTATAAGATATTCGTGTCTGAGCCAGAGGAAACAAAATATTTCATTAGTATAGGGTTCCTCGAGAGTTTATAGTGCAGTATTTAACATTCAAATTTCAATTGTTATTGGTAATTTTATAACTTAAAAGTAAGTACATGCAGGAGAACGCAACCTAATTATACCCACTTAATCTGGAGAACCCTGACTGTTGTTGTTTTCAAACCCTTGTTTTTTATCTATATCAGATTGTACAAACTTTACAAGACTTTTTTAAAAATAATAAATTAAAAACAATTCTAAAATGTAAAATCCTATAACATATCAAAGTTTTCTTGATAGTTGTGCTAATTTTTATAAAATGACTGAAAATAATTACGGGAGTAATTTAAATTTATTGGGTTATTTCCAGTGATTTTATACTAGTGAATGTTTTATAATGGACAAGCAATATTTTCTAACGACACGAACAAATATTTAAGTTATGTAAATATTTTCAAAGTATGTAATGCAAACTTGCTGACAAATTCTTTTCGCTATATGGACTATAATTTTTAATTCATAAAATAGCAAAAATTATATGTTTGGTTGGTTACAATAAAATCCAAAACGTATCCTAAACGTCAATATTTGCTCATTTATTTTATACAGTCACAGGTAGGGAGAAACTATTATTTTTTTGTTGTAGGTTTTTCTTATGGATTTAAAAAGAAGCTCGCAATAATTGTACATTTTTGAATCAAATGAAAAATTTACGCACGTTTATGGGTAGTAAACTGACCAGAAGTCCCACGCTGCGTGAAAATGTCACACATTTCATTGCGTTGTCCCACGGAGAAATCTGTCCAACGAAGCATCCCACGAAATAAATATTTCCACCACATTTGCCCGCATTATCGAAATAATCAAAAAACCTTATATCTATCTAACGTACAGTTTGCGCAATATCTTAGTCAAAGCCATGGCTTCACAGTTTTTTCTTGCAGTTTATATAATGTTATGTATACATTGATTTAACCATATTGAGAAAACAAACCGGTGCAATATTTTTTTTACTAAAATAGTGTTTTAACTATAATTTTCTTAGAAATACTAAACTCAGTTATTTCACTTCAATAATTTACATATCTTTTAATGTCTAACAGATCTACCTTAGCGATCTCCCTCTTTGTTTATAGAAACATCTCCCCGGTGTATATACGAGAGATCGAAAGTATATTATGAAAAACAAATACAAAATATTTTACTTAAAAAGACTCAGTTTTGCGTATAAATTCATAAAAATTTAAATTTTTAAACCAGAGTCTACAATTTTCCTTTATTCGAGCACTCATTTCAATCCTTTGAAATAATATTCAAAAATAAAAATCTTCATAATTTTGAATATCGTTCTTACTCGTAAGTGTAAAATTTTTGTTTTTTCGATTTTACTCCTTTGGAGCAGATTACATTTTCCTGTTTTTTCATTCGATTTGCAAAAGAAGAAAATTAGTCACTCTACGTCATCCTTTATATTCATTTTTCTAACAATACATGAATAATTGAACGAATCATTCGAAGCATTTTACGTTGGAAAGCATCAAATTTGACGCAAAAATAAATGTTTTGAGTATTTGAAAGAAAATATTTATTTCAATTTAGTAGCAAGAATGATATTTTATTATTTTTACTCCTGTATGTGAGAGTGTTATATTTTTTTTAAGCATGCACTCTGAAAGAACAAAGTAAAGGAGTGGTATAGGTAGCGTTTCAAACTCTGTTTAAAACACACTTTAACTAGGTAGCTCAAAAGTAAAATTATTATTTCCTAATTTATAATTCTTTTTCTCAATAAAGAACAAACAAAGCAAACAGCATAAAAACTTGATAAATGGTATAGATTTGCAAAAGATAGAACGAGAGGTATACTGTATACCTCTTATACTTACAGAATACAAAAAAGATATTAATTATTTAGTAAAATTAAAATAAATTGTTTCAATTTGTTTTGCAGTCTTTACTTGTGTAACAAAAGTTTTAAGCTACTATAAAAGGTAAATTTATACTAATTTTAAAATTATATTTAAAAAGCTCTCCTGCAAATCAAGACGGATAGAAAACGTTTACGAAAATTCTTATACGATATTGAATTGGACTATTCTTTTATAAAAAAATCAAAATATAACGACGCAAAAGTTTAGTGTATTACCAGTCGGAGTGAATTTGCAAATTAACAGTGGTCAGTGGACATTATGATATTAAAAGACATATAGATACAGATAAACATAAAAAAGCGTTGCTATAAGCCGCCAGCTCTAGTAGCTTAAACAAGTTTTGTTGTTATTTTGTTGCAATTTGCGCTAATAACACGAACACCAATTTTAGTGGTGTCACGTCAAGGGGTGAAAATTTAAACACAAGCTAAGCTCGAATTTGAACCAGAGTGTATTGGGTATTTGATTCGCAACCCATATTCTAAATAATGCAATAAGAAATGCTGCTGATTTAAACGGCAGGGTTAAAAAAATTTGGATATTTTAGTGTCTTTACTGAAGACGTTGAAGGAGTTCTGCGGCAAAAGTAATGTCGAACATAACCAACTTATTGGATACAGTGAAACTCGCTGGATGGCGGTAATGCCAGCACTAGAAAGAATTTAGAAAATGTACGAACCACTGCAAGCACATTTCCTAACGGTTGAATGTCCAATTAAAATAAAAGAATTTTTGAAGAATTAAATAGTAAACAAATAGTAAAGGAAAGCATTAAATAGTAAATTTATGCACAATCTAGTTAGCACGTTTTCACCGTTCCACTTTCTCGCAATAGAAATTCTAATTAGTTAGTATTTGAAAGAATGTTTGCATTTCGTCCCACATATAACGATTTGGCTCTGGTCAGTTTAGGGTAGACATAACTCTTTCTCTCTGAGACAAATAAAGGAAAACAAACAAACAAACAAAAAAACGATTCGACATAAGAGGAGTCTCGTAAGGATTGCAATCCCGTGGTGTTTTATGGATCCTGGGACTATGTGACTCATAAATTTTAAAACCCGGGATGCCCGGGATCTAAAAAATCGTATTGAAAAACCATCCTTTTTTCTATGCTGTACGATCTGCTGTCGTTTACAAATTCACTCTCTGAACAGTTACAAAGTAAAGATATAATAATTTCTAGCACAAGCGCTTTAATTAAAACTACTTTCTTGATGCTTAAACAATGCAGAGATGATACTAAATTTGAAATTATTTTTAACAAATGAAGGGATTTTGCAGAACTTTGCGGCATTCTCTTCGATTAAACAACACCAGAAGACTAGCAGAGTAACCAAGGTAGCTCAGAAGCATTTTATTTTTATTTCTAAGTCGATGCATTTAAATGCTTTTAAATATATGTGTGTATAAAAATGTGTATGTTATGTTTTACGAAAAAAATCTTTTTTTGTCATTTAAATTCTCGCCCCCCCCCCAAGATTTTGGTGAAATGACGCCACTGTTTCTAATGGAGCCTAAATTTATCTATATTGACCATAAATTGTCGAATGTTCACAGAATTCTAAAATCGTTGGAAGTCCGTGTCCAGTTTTGACTTCCAAAGGTAAGCACAGATCGAATTAATGCTTTGTAAAGTGTGAGTTTACACTACCACGAAAGATGTTTTGATCGCACAAGTTTTCAGTATGGGTAGAAAACTGTATGTGGCAGTGACACGTGGTTTAATATATGTCTGCATGTCATTTGAAGATGTTAGTGCAGACTCGAGGCATTTTAAGCTTCCCATGCGTTCTCTATTTAATAGTCACCAGTGTCTAGATGGCCAGGAGACATGTTCTTTTATGTTACCGGTGTTGATGCATTTACGACTTGGAGTTGTGAGAGACTATATCCTTAATATCGCTTGGTCTACGTCCGAGAAGCAAAAAATCATCTGCACAACCAAAATTAGCACAACCAAGACTTTTTTAATCAAGTACTCAAGCCTCAAATTAAATAGTACGGGCACGAGTACATCACCTTATTGAACAGCAGATGATATATCAAAAGCGTTAGAAACCGACTCTTCGATTACTATTTTGCAATTTGATGCCGATGTTGTGAGTTTACACAGAGAAACAAGTTTCTCTGGGATACCAAGGCATATGATCGGTGACAAAATAATATCAGATGCTTGCTTGAAATCAACGTACAGCTGGTGAATGCTGATGTTGTACGCCCAACATTTTTTAGAAGCATCCTTAAGATAAAACAATGATCTGTGGTTGAACCGTTGGGACGAAAACAACACTGATAGTCACCGATGATAGATTCGGTGAATAGGATGAGTCGAGCAAGTACGACATTAGCTAGCATTTTATATGCAGTGTTCAGCAGTGCGACTCCACGGTCATTCGCACACTGTGGGCGGCCCACTTTTCTTGTGTAGCGGAACAATGAGACTTGTTTTCTATTCAGCAGGTAGTTCTTCTTGGTCGCAGATTGCAAGATTAAGTCTTATATATACGACTTTTCCATAATCGTGGCGAGTTAAAGTATCATTTATATTTGTAGACTCTATTGCTGCATATAGTTTTGAATGTGGTAAATAGAAAAACTGACAATATTTTTTCCTTGTTAAAATCTCAACCTCAACCCTTCTAAATTAAAAGTGTTTGAATAACCTTCTGAACTGGTTAATGTTCCTGAAATTTTTTAAATTAATATGAAAACATGTTTTACATAATATTTTAGGTACTGCTTAATTTTTATAATTTTTCTATTTACATTAAAAATTTTCTAATTTTCTTTATGCAGTGCCATCTGCAAACGTTGTTTCTTTAAAAAATGTTACGTCATAAATGTATACATTAAATTTTTTTCATGAATATTAGCAACTTTAAAAATGAAACAAAAATAATCTGTTCTTCTGAAATATTTTTCTCATTTTCTTGTCGGCTATATTTTTGTCGGACAACTCGATTTTTTATAATAACAAATGGTTGTTTATCATGCTCCATTTTTGTCCGACATGTGTTAATCAATAAACAATACCCCGCCAGGATGCCGACTTCTAGTCGTCGGACTGGAAAAACGCGGTCGAAAATTTGTCGGACAATATGACTCTTCAATTTCACTAATTTTTGTTAAACAATCCTGTGAAACTTAGCATTGTGGTAATCGATTTTCAATACCCCGGTATTTTGGCGTTTTTGAGTTGTCTGTCTCGACAAAAGCAGTCAATTTTCGGTCGGACAAAGCTACCTTCGTTTTCTAAAACAAATTTCCATCACCTTTGATAAATAACAAAATTATGGTAATAAATATACAAGACCCCGGGGAATCGCCATGTTTCGGAGTTTTCCGAGGGAAAATGCGGCCGAATCAAGGAAATTGGCAGATAAAAAAGTTGTAGGACTCGTCAAGGACAAGCACCTTACGAAATATAAAATATGTGGTAATCATCAATTGAAATCGGCGGGAACCCAGGGACTAAATTAATAAAATCACCTTCAAAATAAAGAAAACAAAGATACATTGGTCATATTTCTTTAAACGGCTAATGCGTCAGGAATATGTTGAGACAAGTTATCATTGTAGTATTTCTAGAAATTTCTAAATGGTTAATCTCGAATCAAAACGTAATGTTATTAAATAATTTTTGTGTGAATGATTAGTAACGATTATTTAATCACAGAGAATAATAGAGAGAGTAATAGAGCTATTACCAAAATTTAAGTAAACAAGGGGGCCGGTAGATTTGCGCCCTGGTTTCGCTCATTCACAGTTGTTAAAATTATTTTAAAATTGACCAACTTTTGACTTTTTTATGTACAGTTATTATTTGGTTATTAAATAGAAAACGTCAACAAAAATACATGTTTTACTTACTCTACATGACAGGCCTACTCTCGATGACAGGTCGCATACAAAAATCTCTATGCTATTTCAGTTTTTTAACTAGCTCAGAATTTTGCAATCTGACAGCACATATTTTCAGACAGACCTAACGCTGAGATATAATTCAATTAGCGCACGAAAATGAACAAACACATTTAGTTTTTTTCCTTTATCGAAAGGTTTGCCGTTTGATTGAATGCCCGAACAACTGTTTATTTGAAACTTCAATTATTTTAATTTTTTTAACTGATTTTAATAAAGCTTAATACATAAGACTTTAGTTCGTCTTTCTATAGTAATTTTTTAAGGTTTTTATTCACACTGCGTCCAATAGATTTTCAACCAACCTATAGCTAGAGCTATGTAGCGATTTTGATAAAACGTTATAAATAAGTTTGTAATAGATGGAAAATCGAATCAAACCGCCGATATGGTAAAAATTTGAACTTGACCATTTGCGAATTTTTTTCCGAAAAATAAATACATACTTTTTATTTCTTTTATTTTTTCATTAGTTTTGATACAGGGTGGCTGAAAATTTGTTAATAATTCTAGAGGCAAGGAATGTTTAAAGTTAAAATTTTTCCTTCTGAAGCTTATTATCTATTCATTACTCAAAATTTTTAACTAATTTATTTTTAATTTTAATCTAACTTTATGCAGAAAGTGCAAGTGTATCTAATAATTTTATATTATTTTCAATATTTCATACTGCTTCGATTTTAAGCTTTTTGTCATTTTATTGTCTTTGTAGAGAATAAGCATTAATTATGCATATTCTCTTTACCTTTAAATTTTATGTTATCTTTTGCGTGTTACTTCGGAAAGACCTGAGTAGGAGGAACATTGAATTTGGAGAAATCTTGATGATAGGGATTGGTATGTGAGATCAAATACTTAATTAGAAGTTTCTCAAAAAAATGTTGTCAAGTGTGTCAAAACAAAGATTTTTATTTATTTTTTTAACCAATTTTTTGGAAAAAAATAAAATTACTTATTTGTATGACATGAAATATATTTGTATGACATGAAATTTTATTATTATTATAGAGAATTGTGGTATTATAAGCTTGACAAAAAAATGTTGTCAAGTGCGTCAAAAAAAAGATTTTTATTTATTCTTTTACCCAATTTTTTGGAAAAACATAAAATTAATTATTTGTATGACATGAAATTGTTAAA
Organism: Diogma glabrata; assembly: GCA_963693315.1. Taxonomy (NCBI): domain Eukaryota; kingdom Metazoa; phylum Arthropoda; class Insecta; order Diptera; family Cylindrotomidae; genus Diogma; species Diogma glabrata. Next base: position 163,069,027 of record OY856187.1, read on the forward strand.
AAAATAATAATGTCAAGTGTGTCAAAAAATGATTTCATTTATTTTTTTAGCCATTTTTTTTTCAAAAATTTAGCTGTTCTTATGACGTAAATGTAATTGAACATGAAATTGGACATGGAAATTTTTGAATTTATTATAGTTTTTGAAATGTTTTTGGAATTTTGAAAAAAGTTTGTATTTTTGATTTTGTAATAATTTTTGAAATATTTTTAGAATTATGGAAAAAGTTTTAATATTTGATTTTGTTATAAGTTTTGCAATATTTTTAGAATTTTGGAAAACGTTTCAATTTTTGATTTTATTATAATTTTTGGAATTTTGAAAAAGTTTCAATTTTTGATATTGTTTTAACTTTTACAATATTTTTGGAAGAAATATGAATTTGTGATTTTGTAATATTTTTTCGAATCGCTAAATGGAGAGGTTTTTGAGTAGTTTCTGATTTTATCATCTTTTCACTAAATTATGTTAATTTATGATCTGTTATAATTTTCAGGCAACGTATTGATGGTTTGTGTTAGTTTTGTAATAAATTTATAAACAGAGATAAAAACATGTAAGTACTTTAACAAATACTCCAGTCAATAAAGCGGGGAAATAAAAATGTTTCTTATAGGAAGATGAATCAAAAAAAATTTTGTAACCTTGGACCTTTGGTACTAATATGATATGCTAGAAATTTTCCTAGCACGCCGGATATCTATTTATCCCCCGGTACGACCCTTGAGATTGGGAATCTCTTATTTTGTTTAATTAGCCTGTCATCAAAATACCCAAGTTAAAAACACACAAAAAAAACTAAATTTCAATACTAATGTAAAATAAAACAATAACTTATCTTAAATTGTTGATTGACGATCTGGTTTTTGTTTTCTTCAAAATAATTCGTAGCATATTTTACAAACTCTTGGAAAATTTATTATCGATGATTCAAAAAGCATGCAAATTTCGTCCTAAATATTCTTCCAAAAGCTTTTTTACAGAATGTCTTGCAGAATCATAATCATTTCTACTTGAATTAATTATACCTCCATTTAAATCGAATATATAATTTAAATTTAATTTTTTTTTAAAAAATATGAAATCGCTGTACAAAACTGTTTATGTTGTTTCCATTCTTAACTTTGATGCTCCTTACCACAATAACTCACTAATTTGCAGTTTTAACATATTTTTACTATTTTCGGAATGTTATTATTTTTATAACAAATATTACAAGTTGATGTATTGTATGGAATAACTTTTTTATTTCTTATCATCATTTGTTTAGATATTTTTTATTATAATTACAACTTTAATTGAATTTTGTATAAATCCACTGTGTTCTGTTGTGAAATGTTTGACTTAATGTTTAATCAAAAAAAACAATTGAACATTTCTTTTTTAAAAACAAATATGGAATTTAAAACTTGAGAACACATTTTCTTTTCAAGAACAAATATAGAATGAATGATTTTCAAATTAAAAATTGCAAAAATGTGATTTTGCTTTTGACATCTTATGATGTCAAAACAAAATCGGGTAATACTTGAAATTCAGCAAATGATTAACAACGACGTCTGTTCATTAGTATTGGAAATAAAAATTTAGTACGTTCGTTGGCTTTTTATAGTATATTCAAAATTTAACTAGCAGTTAAGTTTTAGAAAATTTTAAAATTATTATTAAAGTAAAAATGAACGGAAACTAATGAAATGCATTTTTATTGAATTGAAAACGAAGATGAATTTGGTTTTATTATTGTTTCGCGATTATTGCGATCGTTACACCATGAATTCAAGGTAGAAACCAAGATTTTTACTCTTGAAATCACAAAAACGTCGCCATCCCCTCCATGACAGAAAACCACCGAACTACTTCCACCTATTAAACTGTATCTGGGATCGAGATACCCACAGTCACTGGCGTCAAGACCGATGACCGGTTCCAACACTCATGAAGTCCTTAAGAACTTCACTGAGTATTGAGACCGACCATCCATCCGAACGTCAGCACCACGGACACCCCGATACAACCAGTAAGTATGACCTGAAGATGTGAACCCCAGAGACGACAATCAACCAGACATCCAGAGGAACAACCCTACCTAACGAAAAGACATCATTCCCTGATGTCTTTCGCGTGATGGACTCCAAGATTCTTACCGCTCATATCTGTGCACTCGTAGAGTACATTTCCGATCTTAGTCTTAATCATTGCAGGTAAGAACTTTGGAGCCAATTTTGCCGAGAATTTTTTGGTAGCGTCACTCAAATGATGTTGCCGTACAAACACACGTTGTTGTGGTTGAAAAGTCCGTAGTTTAGATCGCAGGTTGTACTGATGTTGTGATTTTTTGAAGGCTGCTTTTAAATTTTGTTGAACCCGGTTCCTAAGCAGAGTCAAATGATCAGTGCGTTCCATTTCCTCACCAGCATCTTCACCAAGCTGGTGTAGTGATCTCAACAACTGGTAAGTATTCCCATCCGAAACTGGATGTTGACCAAATAATAAATAGTACGGTGAGTACTTGGTAGCTGAATGTACTGCAGCCCGCAGTGCATATGCGATTTCACCAATTTGCGAGTCCCACTTGGTATGTTGACCTTTAAGGAACGCTCGAATCGCTGCTAGAACTGACCTATTGACCCGCTCTGACGCGTTACTTTGAGGACTATAAACGCCGGTCCTAATGTGTTTAATGCCGAAATCTGACAAAAGACTTTGAAAGTTCCTACTAGTGAACTGTTTGCCATTGTCACTGTGCAGAAACTCTGGTACCCCATATGTAAGAAACACTTCATTCCTTAGAAAAGCATTCACCTTCGGTGAAGTTGCGTTTCTAAGTGGTTTCAGTAGTACAAACTTCGTAGCATGATCCAGAACTATCAATAACACCGTATTCCCAAGTGTAGAACGAGGGTACGGTCCCAAAAAATCTATATAGACTCTCTGCCATGGACGTGCTGTTTCGAATTGATATTGCATCGGAGGACGCAATATCTGATTCGTGGCTTTTGTTTGTTTACATGTGTCGCAGGACACAACATAGTTGTGTACCTGTGACGCCATGCCCGGCCAATAATAAAGACGTCGAAGTAATTCTAAAGTCTTCTTAACACCTCCATGAGCAGCAGTACTATCATCGTGATGTTTCTGAATCATGTTTGAAGTCATCGGTTTTGGTACCCAGAGTTTCCACACAGGAACATCGTTGGGTATTGCATCAGGTCTTGGCTCAATACGTATGTATAGCTTATCATCCACGACTTTAACTGAAGGAAAGTCCTTAGGAGATGATTGAACTTTAGCTATCATATCCGTATATTCCTTGTGCCGATAACCTTCATTGTCGATTTTAATGTCGTTAATGTGATGTATTAATGCTTCCGTCAATTCCTCGTGTGTATCGTCATAAAGACGAGATAGAGCATCAGGGACTATATTTTGGGTACCTTTTTGGTGGACAATGGTAAAATCCATATGTTGGAGTTTTAGGCTCCACCTAGCCAGACGGCCACTCAAGTCCTTCTGTGACATAAGCCACTTCAGACTTGAGTGATCAGTCACAATTGTAAATCGGTGACCTTCAACATAGCCCCTGAATTTCTTCACACTCAGAATTGCCGCAAGACATTCAAGCTCAGAAACAGAATAGTTTCGTTGAGATTTATTAAGTTTTTTCGACATGAAGGCTATCGGACACTCTTGTCCGTCTTCGTCGATCTGATACAACACACTACCTATCCCTGTCAGACTCGCATCGCATCTAATAAAAAACTCTTTATTATAGTCAGGGTTAATTAATACCGGTGCTGTAGTCAGCAATCGTTTTAAATTTTCGAAAGCAGCTTGCGCTTCTAATGTCCATTTCAATTTTCCCGAACTCTTTTTTAATAAATCTGTAATTGGTGATACCACGCTTGCATAATTTGGTATGAAACGTTGGTACCAACCAGCCATTCCCAATAAACGTCGTATTTGTTTTACTGTAGATGGAGCTGGGTACTCTGCTACAGCTCTAACCTTGTCAGGGTCAGTTCGTAGACCATCTTCACCAACCAAAAATCCCAAATATTTCACCTCTCTCAGAACAAATTTACTTTTCTTGAGGTTTATTGTTAACCCAGCCGCTCTTAACAATGAAGAGACTTTGGACAGCAATTCCATATGTTCCTGGAACGTGGAAGAGACTACCAATAGATCATCTAAATAAACAAAGACATTTTCGTGATATTGATGTGGTATCACTTTGTGCATTAGCCGACACATTGTCTGGGGAGCATTGCACAATCCGAAGGGCATAACCCGGAATTGATACAATGGACGACCAGGCACTGTGAAGGCTGTCTTGTCTCTAGATGCTTCTGCCAGAGGAATCTGCCAGAAAGCATCCTTGAGATCAATACTTGAAATGTACTTTGTGCTATTTAGACGACCTAGTAAGCCATCAATCAAGGGAAGTGGGTAAGCGTCCTTTTTAGTTAGCGAATTGACACGACGGCTATCAATACATAATCTGTTTTTACCAGATTCTTTTTGTACCAAAACCACTGGCGAGCACCAAGAACTGTTAGACTCTTCGATCACGCCCATTTGAAGCATTCGGTCAAGTTCGGCATAGACCTTTAGTTGAACAGCCGGCGATGTGGGATAGTGTCTCTGTTTAACAGGTGCACTATCACCAACATCGATGACATGTTCAACCAAGGAAGTCTTTCCGAGCCCAGACACTTCAAATGACGGGAAAGAATCCTTGATCATATCCAGTTCATGTTGCTGATCAGTGGTGAGGTTATGTGTATTAAAAGTTTGTAGCTCTGTGCGAGTCAGTTCACTAACAAATGAAGGAACAATACCAAATTTCTCCCAGAAATCTATGCCCAGGTAGAGCTCTTCTCGTAATCCAGGGACTATATGGAACCGCATTGGTTTAGTGGAGCCATTCACAGTTATTGGAATTTCGATGTAACCCAAAATTTTTGTTGCAGTACCATCTGCCGTACGAATACACGAAGTGTACTTACGGTAAGTTGTACCTGCTGATTCCAATAATTCCAAGGAATTTCTTCCAAGTATTGTGATTGACGCTCCACTATCCAATAGACCTGAAATATGTTTGTCCAAAATCTTGATTGTCAATCGCGGCCGAGGATCCTTTGTTTCTGAAAGGATAGATGAAATACAAGCTTTACGAAATAATTTCCTCATCCTCCAATATCTGATGTTACGTTCCAGACGTCTAAAATACGTGCAATGTAATGATGGGAAATTAAATGTATTCGATGATTTTATTTGGGTTTCGTTGGTGGTTGCCGATCGTCCTGCGTTGCTACATCTCTCGTCGTTTTCTTCGGGCTCGTTGGATGTTGAACCGAGGGTACCATCCCCGAAGCATGTACTCTCGGACGGAAGTTTACCGACGGGTGACAATATGAACAATTTGCATATATAACGTCCGGCTTATTACATTTCCAGCAGTGCAATTTTATTCTGTTTTTAGAACAATCAGGAGCTCGATGTCCATTTACCCCGCATCTAAAACAGACAATTGGTTGTCTGGACATTGATGGACCAGGTTGATTAGTATTACCAGATGATATCACAGGTCGTTGCAGAATTCTTCTAGGTTGTGTATCCACAGCTTCAATATATCCATCTTGTTCCGGATCTATTTCTGATTCATAGTCGTCCATTTGCTGTAGTTCGCTAATCCTTAAGTTTGACATTCTGGTTGGGACTGGTGTAGACCACAAACGTTCGAACTTCTGACACAATGTCCGAAGCTCGTCCATAGTTGTAATTGTTGCTGCAAGTGTAGCGTTCTTCAGTTCTACACTCAGTCCTTCCCTAGCGATTTCTAATAATTCAGCTGCAGCAAATGGTCGAACTAATCTCCGATTTAACGAACCCACTTCAACTAAATACTCATAAACGCTCTCTTTGACTTTCTGTTTACGGTTCAAAAGAACACGTAATACCGCTTTATCATCGGTGAGCGTACCGAAGGTGCGTAGGAGTCCTTCCCTAAGCACTGAGTAGGTCACTTCCTCATATTCATGAGTCAAATTCAAATAATATCTATCGGCAGCTGCCTTGAGGTACCGTGGAACGATCGACCTCAGGTCGTCCCAGGACACACGGTCCCTCCTTGCAGCCGCCTCCACTCGATGAATAAACTCATGAACATCAGGGGAGTGACCATCCCCTGTGAAGTTCGGAACCCAATTTGAGTCATAACGACTCAAATTGTTCCTACGTACCTCTCGGTATGCTCCCGGTGACAATGCTGGAGCCACGACACGAGATACCTGAGGAAGTGGGTTGTATGGTGGTGGTGCTGTTAATGGAGCTTGTGGATAATTTGTTTGAAATTGTTGCAACTGCTCCTGTGGTATCGGTTGATAATTCAGAGGCTGCTGTACCAATGCCGGATTGATGTATCTTTGTCCAGCTTGGAACGATGAACCCAGTTGTGGTAATGCGAAGTCCTCCGCTCTTAAACCTGATTGTTGAAAATACGATGGTGGTAATTGTTCTGCCCGTCTTTGTTGTTGTTGATACCCACGATTTAAACTGTGTATCGTATCAGTCATTGGCTGTACTGGTATTGGAGTGGATCTCTCCTCTGGCTGAAACGCAGGTGATTCGGATGGTACAGATGATCCTCCTGGTTTAGTCTGCATAACTGGACGTGTCGACAACGATCTTATTATATCCCAAGCGCGTGACAATTGGGAGATAGCGTAGGTGCGGGCTTCTTGCAAATCATCGCGAGAACCCAACCTATTCATCCTCCCTGTATAGTGCAACACACGATTAGCCAGACCATCTAAGAATGGCTGATTAATCGGTGGCTGAAGTCTACGTATCTGATCCACAATTAGTTGTGCCGCCTGCACCACCATTTGAGACTCAGCTACCAAATCTCTCGCGTGAGATACCGTTAATGGAACTGAACCTTGTACCGCGTGGTTTCGAAGTTCCTCTGCCCAGTTGACCCCTCTGAAATCCACACCTCGAACCAGACATTCGATCTGCAGTTCGCTGGGTTCCAATCCATAAAATGGATGGTCAATGTCTATTTGACTTGACATTTTGATGGTAAAATTTATAGAATCCAGAATTCACAATAACAAATAACAATAATAAAACCAATCTCAACAACAAAAAAAATGTAGCTAGTATGCTGTAAAAGTGTAAACAATAAAAAAGCGTAAAACGAAAAAAAAACCAACAAACGCCCCAAAAAAACAGAAAACTTTTGTAATAAAAAAACAAACTCGTAAAGGAACCAAAGGAAAGACCGTCGTAGTTAATCCTTGCTGAATCTGTACAAAAATTCCTAAGATATTGTATATGTAAAAATATAATTTATTTATTTAATTTCAGATATACTGAAATATACATATATACCTAAAATTAGTTATTGACGATAGCACCCCTAAGAATATTTATTTATTTTTAAAAGAAAATTGAAAAATAAAAATATTTAGAAGAATGTTTATTTATTGGATGCACCGTCCTAACTTTGAAATATTGATTTATTTTTTTTAAAAAATAAAAAATATTTATTTATATCTTGATGTATTGTGTAATTAAAATAAATTATTTATTTAGTTACCTAAAACTATTTAAATTACGAAAAAATTATTTATTTAATAAAAATTTTATTTAATTAATTGAAAAATTTGTTTGATTTATTTTATTTTTATTTAATATAATAAGAGATTCCCAAAATCAAGATTCGTCTGGAGACAATTTAAAAAGTAAGTATGGCTACAATATCCATATTGTTTAAATCTAAAATATCGCGTTCGCGAGCCCACTCCAACCATGCATGTGAGAACTGACTAGAAAAGCCCCTAACGACCAGATTCTACAGAACAGATTCTCCCCAACCTAATAAAACAATCACAACTGTCACGATTAGACACTAGGTCCATTTCTACTGACCCAGTTGTGCTTGTTTAACCTACAATTAAATTACAACTAAACCTAATGCGAAAGTTGTAGAACGCTCCCGAGCACCAGACTTCAAATCTTAAACTCTATGAAAAATTGTTCTATTGAAAACTAAATGAAAAAATGGAAAAGTTTTTTGAATTTGTATGAGGTGAAGCCTCTGATCCTGAAAGCAAAGTACAATTGGTCCTTCTCTTCATTACACCGAAGAAGCCTTTGAGCAAAGAATGGTACTACTGGTTTGCACCTAAGTACAAACACAGCAACACCACTCCTCGTCCCTGAGAACTTCCTCGCCGAATGAAGAGAAGAAACCAATGTTCTTCGATCGCATAACCCCGATGGCCATAGGCGATCTAAGACCGACATCAATGTTAAAGAGTGAAGCTCTATGGATGGCTTTTTAGGCCTACCGCCGAGAGAAGTGAATCAATAAACCTAAATACTATATAACTTATCCATAATCTAAATAATTTCTTATTTAAAAATGCTAAATCGAAACATGAAATACATAATATGTGTTAATAAAGTTTTACATGAAATTAATTAAATTTAATCTTCAGACTAAATAATAAATTGGTAATTTAAAAAAAAATTACGATTATTTTAAATTCAAAACTAAGCCCACTAATTTTTAGGTTATTACCTCTAATATATTTGTTCAGGTCAAATTTTTCGCTTTACTTATTGTATTCAAAACAAACAACAAAAATAAATGTTAGCTAAAAATAATTACTTCCATACCCATCCCACTTTTTAAATTAATCGCAATAAAAATAATTTTAAAAATGGTAACTAAAATGGACTCATACGAGATATGTATACCTACGTCAGCGGATCAATATGATGACAAATGTGAAGATATTGATCTGGATCCGGCTCACTCTATAAAGCTAATGGGAATTAATTATTTTCAATGTACTTCCATAAACATAGACCAATAATACTTTGAAGGTAGTGACGAAAGATTTAAACTTATACAAAACTGTTGAAAAACTGTTTGGTCAATGTTAACCTTTATTACGTCAATAACATCCTAAAACTCCTAAAAACATGACTTAACCACAAAAAATTCTTTCGCCAAACGAATTGTGTTGCAATAGGAAACCTACCTAGACTTTCAGGTTTGACATAAATTATTTTGTATATATATATGAGATACACAAAATAATTCATGTACAAATCATAAAATCTAATAAGGCGTACTGCAATAGAAGTCGTTTTGGCCAAAAATGAACATTATATTAGCCAAAATAAAAATATTTCAACATTTCCGTACAAGATCAAAAGTTTATAGAACTGTAATGAGACATGTTCTATTGACATCCATTCTATAGTGTGAATAATACATAAATCGATACCTCGAAATTGTAACTCACATTAAACCAATGACGAATATGGGGATCGCGTATGAGTGCATTGAAAAAAACCAGCTAAACACTTACTAAATCTAACCATAATCAAAAAAACATACAATTAATTTCATATATAAATTAATTGCATCATCCAAAAATATGTACAATATATAAACAATTATATGTACAATATGTACATGGTAGCATAAAAAAATTTCAAAAAAAAACTGCTTCCCCAAAACGGTTTTCTTTTTTCCAAATAAAAAAAACAATTAGTATTACTAAAAGCAAATGACAGCACAAAAAACAATCTCCAAAAAAATTGCTGTCCCAAAACGGTTTTTTTCAAAATTAAAAAAAAAATTAGTCTTAACTAATTATACAGTGAGGGACAGGGGCCTCCTGTGGACCAGACCACTCCTCTTCCTGTCGCGTGGTCGGTGAGATGGGGACCTCCTCAACCAGCTCCTCCGTTTGAGTACTCTTGGTCGAGGAAGCTCCCAGCTCCACGACCAAGCGACTCTCCTTCTCCCTTCTTCTCCTCTCCTTCCTCTTCAGGTGAGAGCTCCTATTTCTATTTATCCTCCTTCTCTCACGCCAGCCCACATTCACTTCCTCAGTCACTTCATCCATCTCATCCGCTTCCTCATTCACCCCATTCAACTCCTCATTCACTATCTCACAAATCAAATCATCCAGAAACTCATCATATTTTTCTTCGTAAATATCATCCATTAATTCCAAAAATATTTTATGTTTTACTTCATCCAGAATCACATTTATCATTCCATCCACTACATTCCTCGCCTCAACCATTCTCTCTTTTCTCTCCTCATTCGCTCTCCCATCCACCTCATTCATCCAGGGCTCAAACCCACCTGGCCGACACCTCCTTATTAACCCCTGACCCCTCATAATTGTATACATTCTTATCAAAATTCAAAATATATAATTTCCTAATCAAAACGAAAACGAAACCAATAACTGGTTTATTTCAAGATAAACAAAAAGCTGATTGACAACCACGGCCCAAACCGGTTGCCACCACCCTATTACCAAAAAAAAACCACAACTGGTTTATCCTAAAACTTACAAAGAGAAACGCGGAATTCTTTAAATTTTTGAAAATATAAATTTAGAGTACTTATGATAAATATACACATGAACACCCTAGAAACTAAACCTTTATTTTTCCCTCTAGCTTTTTAACAAAATTTAGCCAAATAAACCGACGCGAAAATAAACTATATATAGATATTAATTAATCTAAATTGAAATAATCAATTAATATATAAATATATAAAAATGTTCCACAAAAAAAAGTTTTTTTCAAAAAAAAAACCGGCTTGCCAACGCCCAAACTGGAAAATATTTTCCCACCAAATTATTTATATATATATATCTAAAAAAAAATACGAGAAATCTAACTGTAGTTACCCTAACGGGTCCCTTTTTGTTCGGCGCTACGTTATAACCATTGGACCTTTGGTACTAATATGATATGCTAGAAATTTTCCTAGCACGCCGGATATCTATTTATCCCCCGGTACGACCCTTGAGATTGGGAATCTCTTATTTTGTTTAATTAGCCTGTCATCAAAATACCCAAGTTAAAAACACACAAAAAAAACTAAATTTCAATACTAATGTAAAATAAAACAATAACTTATCTTAAATTGTTGATTGACGATCTGGTTTTTGTTTTCTTCAAAATAATTCGTAGCATATTTTACAAACTCTTGGAAAATTTATTATCGATGATTCAAAAAGCATGCAAATTTCGTCCTAAATATTCTTCCAAAAGCTTTTTTACAGAATGTCTTGCAGAATCATAATCATTTCTACTTGAATTAATTATACCTCCATTTAAATCGAATATATAATTTAAATTTAATTTTTTTTTAAAAAATATGAAATCGCTGTACAAAACTGTTTATGTTGTTTCCATTCTTAACTTTGATGCTCCTTACCACAATAACTCACTAATTTGCAGTTTTAACATATTTTTACTATTTTCGGAATGTTATTATTTTTATAACAAATATTACAAGTTGATGTATTGTATGGAATAACTTTTTTATTTCTTATCATCATTTGTTTAGATATTTTTTATTATAATTACAACTTTAATTGAATTTTGTATAAATCCACTGTGTTCTGTTGTGAAATGTTTGACTTAATGTTTAATCAAAAAAAACAATTGAACATTTCTTTTTTAAAAACAAATATGGAATTTAAAACTTGAGAACACATTTTCTTTTCAAGAACAAATATAGAATGAATGATTTTCAAATTAAAAATTGCAAAAATGTGATTTTGCTTTTGACATCTTATGATGTCAAAACAAAATCGGGTAATACTTGAAATTCAGCAAATGATTAACAACGACGTCTGTTCATTAGTATTGGAAATAAAAATTTAGTACGTTCGTTGGCTTTTTATAGTATATTCAAAATTTAACTAGCAGTTAAGTTTTAGAAAATTTTAAAATTATTATTAAAGTAAAAATGAACGGAAACTAATGAAATGCATTTTTATTGAATTGAAAACGAAGATGAATTTGGTTTTATTATTGTTTCGCGATTATTGCGATCGTTACAATTTGTTTGCATTAGCTTCTATTAGTCCCCTAGGTCATTCGTGACTAGCAAGCGAAGTGACTTGCCCTCCCCCCCCAACACCCCCAAAACTCAAAATTAATCCCTTTTTCACCCTCCATTTTTTAAAAAAAATGCAAAACATAGTAAAAGAGAAAATTAAGGACTGAAAATGCCCCCTAGTAGGTTTTCGTGGTTGCTGATCACGAATCTGATCATCATTCAACTTCAGTTTCGAGCTCAATTCGACAACGCTAAAAAAACAGTAAAAAGTCGGAAAATTAACCAAATTTTCCTATTTCCCGCTCCCCATGTGGATTTATCGGAAAACAGATTCGTGATCAGCGACCCCGAAAACCTGCTAGGGGGCATTTTCAGTCTTTAATTTTCACTTTCACTATATTTTGCAATAATTTTAAAAATATAGGGTGAAAAAGGGGTTAATTTTGAGTTTTGGGGGTGTTAGGGGGGGCTAGTCACTTCGCTTGCTAGTCACGAATGACCTAGGGAACTCATAGAAGCTAATGCAAAAAAATTTGTGTGATCCATCATCCTATAAGAAACTTTTTTATTCGGTCGATTTCCCCGCTTTATTGACTGGACTAAAAGAGTTATGTTTGATATACATCGCTGCCCAAAACTAAAAACCATGTCCTTACCTCATAGAAGGTTTTTGCTGAAAACTATATCAAAATCTTTTACCCAGACCGAAGTCTTGATATCTCAGAGCTTGAGATTTCAGCCCCTCCATATTTTGCGTAGTGCAATCTAAATTTTTAATTTTTTGAATAAATATCAAGATTGTATGTATGCTGGATCAACATTTATTCTGAGGATACGCTTTACTTCCCTACCGATAACTAATTCGAATGGAGTATATTCGAGAATACTATTGGGTTGTGTTTATTTGTTATTGGAAAAATGTGTAGATGTTCGCCCACTTAAAATACTGTTTTGACAAATAATTTCTTAGATACGTATTTAGCTCTCCATGGATTCGTTTGACTACTCCCAAGGTTTGGTTATGATAAACTGTGAAACGGTAAAAACCTAAAAGTTATTTCAGTCCCATAAAATTTCATTTACGAATTCCATTCCAGTTACGAAATTATGAAAATCTGTTTGCTCTTCCGTTTTAGCAGATTTGTCGAGTATGGGTAGAACAACGATACGTTTTGTTAGTTCAAATACGAAAAATTCCTTAAATATTGATCTTAAAACAATCTTCGAATGGGATGTAGTAAATAGTGTTGAATTCAATTTGAACAAAACACTGCAGATTCGCCATTTCACTAGATTATTCAGTAAAGTTCATAGCTAGAGATTTAGCAGAGAAGCATTCTGTTAGGTTTCTGGGAGTTGAAGTTGAAAGTAATATGAAGTAGAATTCTCATATTTTTGGCCTAACAAAAAAACGCTATTCAAAGATTAGGTCGCTTAGGACGTTGTTGTTAGTTTTCCAATGGCAACAGCATCTTTTGTTCTATAAGATTTTTTATACGTCCTAGCGTGGAGTACTGTTCTCACATATGGGGTGGAACGTACAAGATGCTCTCCAAAAAAAGAGCAATTAAATTGATCGGCAACTCTTATCTTATTAATGAACTTGATTCCTTGCAACATAGAAGAAATGTTGCTGACGCTGTTGCTGACTGTTTTATATATAATTAGATTATCGACTTCTCAGAACTTCTCAGGAAATCAACTCGACTATGACTGAACAAAATTTTTTAATTTTTTGCGTTTTTTAGTTTTTTGCTGAACGCTTTGCTCTGAACTCCACTGTTTTGAAAACTCCTAAAGAAATACCCCAAATCCAGTCTTCAGGAGTTAATATGAATAAACTCCACTTCAAACTCGAAATAGTCGCCAAACTTTTAAAGGAGTTAAACATCAAAGCCTCAGTAATGGACAATATTCCACCCATCATTTTAAAAACCTTTTCTAAAGAACTTGCACCAACTTTGACTAAAATATTCTACCAATCCTACAAATCTGGTATATTTCCCTCCTGCTGGAAGTTGGCCAATGTCCAGCCCGTCCTTAAAAAGGGACCAAAATTCGATATCTCAAATTATAGGCCAATAGCTTTACTATCGGTCCTATCCAAAGTCTACGAGCATTATATTAATACACCAATTACAAAATTTCTGGAAGTAAATCATTTAATATCCGACAGCCAATAGGGTTTTTGAAACAAAATATCAACTACCGATCTATTAAACTATGTGGCGCATTGTTGGAACAGCATACTTGATAAAGGTGGTGAAACATACGTTATCGCTTTAGACATCTCAAAGGCATTGGATCGAGACTGGCATGCCAACTTGATCCACAAGCTCGTTGTGTACGGTTTTCATTCCAATATTGTGAAGCTGATTCAAAATTTTCTATCCAACCGATACATTTCGGTCTCCTTAGAAGGATTTTCGTCTGAGTCTAAACTAATTAACGCTGGTGTACCTCAAGGCTCAGTATTGTTCCCAACCCTATTTTTGATTTATATCAACAGATTGTTGAAAATCACCAGCAACCCAATAAATAGTTTTGCAGATGATAGTACTCTGCACAAGTCGTTCGAGCCCCTTCCTTCAAAAGGCAAAATGCACGAACAAATTAATCCCGCACGGAGAGACGCTGCCATAAACGTGAATAAAAACCTAAAAACTGTCGCCGATTGGGGTGACCAAAGCCTTGTCAATTTCAACTCTACCAAAACACAGCTGTTGATTGTTTCCAGACCAAAGACCGAGCTCCCCAAAGATATTTTATTCAGTATGTGTGATGAACCAATAGGTGAATGTAAAAGAATTCGTTTATTGGGTGTCACAGTTTCAAATGACCTACTCTGGAATGATCATGTAATGGCGATGGCAAAAAGTGCGTCTAAAAAACTCGGCCTTCTAAATAGATGCAAAAAAATTTTCACTTCATATCAATTGCTCCATGTTTATAAGTTCTATATTCGTCCCTGTATGGAGTATTGTTGTCAAGTCTGGGGTGCTTCTGTTTCCATCTTGGCCCTCTTGGACTGTGTTCAAAAGCGGGCTATACGAATTATGGCTGATCGAACTTTGACATCACAACTTGATTCCCTACAACATCGTCGTACTGTTGCTGACCTCGTTGTTTTTTACAAATATCGTCATCCACAGTGCTCAGATGAAATCAGCAGCATCATGCCTCAAACTTATTCTTACCCCCGTTCCACCCGACAATCGACTACCGCAACCAGTCAAACAGTCGAGATCCCACGCTGTCATACTGGCAGATCGCAGAAAGACTTCTCTGTCCGAACTGCATACAAATGGAATAGTTTGCTGGAATCCATAGTCTCAGGTGACTTCAATCCGCAGAGGTTTAAAAAAAGCGTTCATCATGACCTTAGAACGCCAGTTGTTGTGGGACCTTGGTCTAGACCTAGGTCTTAAAAGGTATTTATGTGTTGTTGTGACACATATTGTAAACCCTATTACACAACACATTTTATTCAAAAAAAATACAATTACCATGTAAACTTTTGGCGTCATACCAGGGCGGCAATAGCGGCCCATCAGCGGCTCATATAACTCATATAATAAAATGTAGAACTTAAGCCTTTTTAGCGAAACTTTTTTAACAGAGTTTCGCATCTTTGGAATTCCTTACCTACGTGAACGTTCCCTTATAATTTTAATTGTCAAAATTTTAAAATGAATGTACAAAAACTTCTTCATAGAAACGATAGTTTGAGTCCTAATCCTAGTTGCGATGGTATCTTCAGATATTCAGAGACGTTAATTGATAATATATTATAATTAACACTATACATACCTAACTGCAAATTAAAAAAAAAATTTCACATAAATCTGCATTATGTCAATAATAAACTTTGATCACATAATTTGTTTATTTTGCCGAGTTCGCAGATTATACAGATGTGATTTTTCGAAGACAAATTTAATATTTGCTTGAACATGAGATCTGAGTATGGGGAGATGATCCGAACGATCTAGCTTTTCATTAGGCAGTATCGTCCAGAATCAGAAGGGATTCCAAAAGCTACTTCGTCTTGCCATCTGAGATTGGAGGTTTGTCTGAACAACAAATAATACGGAGAGTATTGAGTGGAACCCACTCGCAATGCATATACCATCTCCTACAGATAAGAATCCCATGTAGTATGTCAACACTTCACTTATGCTCGAATGGCAGCGAGGGCCGATCTATTCAAACTTTCTGCGTTACTCTGTTGACTATAGACTCCAGTTCTTACATTTGGAATGTCGTCCGTAGGGAATTATCATCCGTGAGGGTACCACAAATTCTCAGAAGTCTCTCTATTAGGAATGGGTAAGTCGGGGTCATGTGTCAAACTAGTAGCGATCTGCATCGCAGATAAGGTTGTTCCAGTTCACTCTATCCCTCCTGGCTGCTATATCCACTTGATGCATAAACTCATGAACATCCAGCGAATGACTATCACCAGTGAAGAGAGGTACCTAATTTGATGGATCCAATCGCTCCATGCATCGTAGCTCTCGTTATCCCACAAGCGCCACTGATAGTGCGGTATTATGATGAACTTGCGGAGATTGGTTGTAAGGTGGTGGGTTTTCAGGTTCATTGCGTGCCAACTTAATAGCAGTAACGCAGGATTCGCAGCATACTTCCTCAGTTCGTTTACCCAATTTCCCCCATTGGCGTTCACTTCCCTCACCAAACACTTGACCGCCAATTCAGTGTCCTCTAACTAGACCAAAGAAACGGTCTTACGGCTAAATAACCAGCATTTTAACAAACAAACAAAAGTTTGCTAATAAAAAAAAAGTCGGACAAGTGCGAATAAAATTCGCTCGCCAAGGGTTCCGTGAATGTAAAAGAACACAATATCAAAAATAAATGACATAAAGTTATGTTGTAAAGTCTTTATATCGCCAGACTATGGACGCATAACAGAATAAATGTTTAATCGTAAACGTCTATAGTAAATGTCAATCACATCTACATTGATCAAAAATGTTACTTGAGGTTAAATCTTATCCATAGCTGTTTATGTTAGCTAAAGAAAGATTTAACCAGTATTTTAACGGTCTAAATTGGGAATATTTGTTCTATAAATCAGCGTCGAAATATAGGGTGGTATACATACACTTAAAATAACTTTTTTTTCATCAATAACTAAAAAACTGTGCATCGCAGAATTCTAAAAAATGTTGCAATGTTTCTTAAATTAAGTGTTCTTTCAAATGACACCCCATTCGTTTGGTTCCAAAAAAAGTTTTTTTGCACTGCCCACACCCATCCCCTAAACACACAGAAATATAATTATTTGAGAGTTCGCTATAATTTTCGTTCAAAATATAGCAAACTTCCTGTCTCCATGAATTTTTTTCAATTTTTTCTGTCAATCAGTGTCGAAACGTAGGGGGGGGGGAACGGTCAGGAACTTGCACATTTTTTAGAATAACTCAAAAACGGTGTACCGCAAAATTCTAAAAAAAATTGCAATATTTTGGAAATTCGGTGCTCTTTCAAATGATACCCCACTCGTTTGGGTCAAAAAAAGTTTTTTTTTACCCCCCTTACACCCGTCCCCTAAACACACAGAAATATAATTATTTGAGAGTTCGCTATAATTTTCGTTCAAAATATAGCCAATTTCCTGTCTCTATGAATTTTTTCAATTTTTTCTGTCAATCAGTGTCGAAACGTAGGGGGGGGGAACGGTCAGGAACTTGCACATTTTTTAGAATAACTCAAAAACGGTGTACCGGAAAATTCTAAAAAAAATTGCAATGTTTTGGAAATTTAGTGTTCTTTCAAATGACACCCCACTCGCTTGGGTCAAAAAAAGTTTTTTTTTACCCTCTTTACACCCGTCCCCTAAACACACAGAAATATAATTATTTGAGAGTTCGCTATAATTTTCGTTCAAAATATAACCAATTTCCTGTCTCTATGAATTTTTTCAATTTTTTCTGTCAATCGGTGTCGAAACGTAGGGGGAGGGAACGGTCTGGAATTTGCACATTTTTTAGAATAACTCAAAAACGGTGTACCGCAAAATTCTAAAAAAAACTGCAATGTTTTGGAAATTTGCTGTTCTTTCAAATGATACCCCACTCGCTTGGGTCAAAAAAAGTTTTTTTTTACCCTCTTTACACCCATCCCCTAAATAAACAGAAATATAATTATTTGAGAGTTCGCTATAATTTTCGTTCAAAATATAGCCAATTTCCTGTCTCTATGAATTTTTTCTGTCAATCAGTGTCGAAACGTAGGGGGGGGGAACGGTCTGGAATTTGCACGTTTTTTAGAATAACTCAAAAACTGTGTACCGGAAAATTCTAAAAAAAACTGCAATGTTTTGGAAATTTGCTGTTCTTTCAAATGATACCCCACTCGCTTGGGTCAAAAAAAGTTTTTTTTTACCCTCTTTACACCCATCCCCTAAATACACAGAAATATAATTTTTTGAGAGTTCGCTATAATTTTCGTTCAAAATATAGCAAATTTTCTGTCTCTATGACTTTTTTCAATTTTTTCTGTCAATCAGTGTCGAAACGTAGGGGAGGGGAACGGTCTGGAATTTGCACATTTTTTAGAATAACTCAAAAACGGTGTACCACAAAATTCTAAAAAAAATTGCAAAGTGTCTGAAATTTGGTGCTCTTTCAAATGATACCCCACTCGCTTTGGTCAAAAAAGTTTTTTTTCACCCTTCCCCACACCAATCCCTTAAAAACACAAAAATATATTTATTTGAGGGTTCGCTATATTTTTCGTTCAGAGTTTATCAAACTCCCTGTCTCTGTGAATTTTTTCAAATTTTTCTGTTAATTAGGCTCGAAATGCAAGGGGGGGGACCAACTTTTTGTGTCACTTTATTGATAATAATTCAAAAACCATGCATTGCAAAATTCTAAAAAAAATTGCAATGTTTTGGAAATTTAGTGTTCTTTCAAATGACACCCCACATGACCTGGTTTTAAATGATGTTTTTACCCCTTAACATTCCCACCCCTTTAATAAATATAGTTATGAGTGTCTGCCACTTTTCTATATTTTTCATTAAAAACCTCCTCAATTTTCTATCATTCCAAATATATTTCAAGATTTTCGATGAAGTAGGGTCGGAGTTAATCGGGGCAATAAAACATCCCGAAAACGTCATTTTTCAAAATTATACAAAAAATGGTGAGGTGTAAAATTCCAAAATATATTTTTAAAAAATGCTGAAATGAAGCCCTTTCATATGATACCCTACTCGTCTCGCTAAAAAAATGTATGTTTTCAAAGGCTTTACATCGTACCTCCTTAAAACAAACGAACACAACTTTATTTATCTTTTAACCCGCCATCTTGTGTGGATAGGTTAGTTTTATAAGCACCTCAAATTTTAAGTTCATCGGATTAATGGTTCACGAGATAATCGAAATAATGTGAAAAACACGTTGTACTCTCACCAATAGTGTTCCGTATAAAAAACGGAACCCTAAAAACGAACGCGTGCAAACAGCGAGGAGAAAATTAAAGAAAAAGGAGAGAAAACAGTATTGTAACCGATGCTTTTACAACCATCTACAATTTTATTTTTAAAATAATAAATATATTTATTTGTTTATTTATGTGCAATATAATTTGCTGATTTATTTGTAAACAAAATGCTTATATTTATAGATTAATGTATTTGTAAAAATAATTAATTATATTGAAAAAAAATTATTTATATTGTTTCACCGTCTGCGCTTCTTATTGGTGGTATGCAACCACAAATAAAATACCAATCTTTAGGTCAAGCTCGTTTGATCTAAAGCTTTGTATTTTATTTGTGGTTGCATACCACCATCAGAAGCGCAGACGGTGAAACAATTTAATCGGTTAGATCAGTTTCAGTGTACACCCGGAAACGTGTGTACACTGAACAACAAAAACTAATTCAATTTATTTATACATTTATTTATTGATTTATTCATAATAAAAAAATTTATTTATTTAAGCCAAAAATTTTTATGTATTTATTTATAAGAGAATAAGAGATTTCCAAACCCGGACTCGCCTGAAGTCAGAATAAAAAAAAAATGGTGATCCAATAATGGAATGTAAATTCTAAAGAACAGATTCTTCCACACCTTAACAGAGAAAACCAATGCCTGTTTGGATGTGGCCCCTGATGACCATACTTTATGGAGGGGAGTATGATTTCTTGTTTTTCCAATTTTCTCCACTAATAATCAAATATTTGATGGTTTCGGAACCGTATAAATATTTACAAAATTGCAGATAAGCTAATGAGATCTCAAAGTACTGAAATACGTTATACAACTTTATTCTCTATAGTTTCAGAATTTTCTAGTATTGCGTATTCCATTCCTCAGCAAAGTTAAGTTTATAGTTGGCATTTCAACAGTATATTCACTCAACGAAATCAGTAAAATAAATAGTTTTAAATAATTATACATACTAGGAGGGCCCGGTGTGCTTCGCTACGCTTACAGATGTAAATTTACCGGTAAAATATATTTGTGGTAATTTTACCGTAAAATTACCGGTAAGATTGGTAAGATTGGTAAAATATAAAACTTTTTCAAAACATTTAAATATTGTTGCAATTTCATTTAATTAAAAATTGATGACTATCACAATCATTTCTAGTTTAAAAAAACATAAAATGCATATCAAATATATTATTATCGAGGGTAAATATCCTCACTCGTAGATTATTATAGACAGCAAGATACATATGAAACAATGGCAAATCCTTTTATGCCCCATTCATGAACGAAGTTTAGCTGTTGTTTTGTTAGCAGGACATCTAGAAAATAGGCTGCCCGCCATTTTCACAGCTGCAAAAATGCAAAAAATCCTGAACACACTGGCTTCAACGGTAACTGCTTCCTTTCTTCACTGTTATGTAAAATTATGAGTTTTTGAAAACACTGACGTATTCGAAAATGTTTAGGTATAACACATCGAATAGAATTAGAAATGCATTTCAATGGATCAAATGCAAAGAGCAAATTGACAGATAACCAAGCATTTTCAATGAAGCTTACTTTATTTAGTCTGTACGCAATGGATCGCAATCAAGCTTTTCCTGCAATTGAGAATTGTCAACGGCATTACACATGTTACTTTTCGTGTACAACACTTGCCACGGCCGACACTGGGATAAATGTATTGATTACGTGTGCACCACGTCACATCAAAATCTTATTCATGCATTGTTTCTTTCTCGTTCATGGGAAAATATAAATCGCAAATTGCTGAACGACGCAAGGAATATTTAAATATGAACGTGCGTTTCACAGCAAAAATTTACAATGAAGCATTGATAATGGTTTATTGCATTGCGGTTCTGTTGCTGCTGATCGTACAATGTATAATTAGAAGGTGTACAAAATTACTACACAAATGACCTTTGAAGGTGATTAACACGGATAATCAGGAAACTGTCAAAACCAGGAAAAAAACGGCCCATTCCAACCCACCGATCGACACCAGTAGATAAAATAAATGTTTGCCTAAATTACTCTACTTTGTGACAACACGTAGAGACGTTAAAATTATCTACATTTATGGGTATTCAGCTGAAAACCGATCGATCAGCTGAGATATTCTCAACAAAAAGCACAAACTTTAATTTTTAGTTAATAAAGATTATTCAAATTTTATTCCAATTTTACCAATTTTACCAAGGCTAAGTAATATTACGTAATATTACCAATTTTACCGGTAATTTTACCATAGGTAATATTACTTTTACATCTGTAGCTACGCTTATAAATAAAGTTTTTGTGTAGACATTTTGTTGACGTGGAAGCAATGATTTCAAAAAGTAGTAATGAGAAATGCTAGCATATAATTTTTAGTTTTTCTTTTTAAATATATGAATGAAAAATAATCAGAACTCTGGCTGATCAGTTCGGATATATGAAAAATTAGCCATCAAATAAGTTTTCAAGTAAGCTTATTTGATCTCTAACTTATTTGATCGCTAGTTTTTCATATAGCCGAACTGATCAGCCAGAGTTCTGATTATTTTTCATTCATATATTTAAAAAGAAAAATTAAAAATTATATGCTAGCATTTCTCATTACCACTTTTTGAAATCATTGCTTCTACGTCAACAAAATGTCTACGCAAAAACTTTATTTATAAGCGTAGCGAAGCACACCGGGCTCTCCTAGTAATAATAAAAAAACAAAGAAAAATAACACGTCATTCACAACATTTATTTCAGCATTACCACCATAATAATTAAATCAAAGAAAATCAAAGTAAAGTAATAATAATAAAAAAACAAAGAAAAATAATATAAACTCACGCATACCATTATCACGTCGAATCAATTCTATCTTCATCTGACACGTTTAGCAAACACATGAATTTTAAAATGATAATTACCACGTGCAATTCATTTCTTCATTCACAAGATTCATAGAAAAATATTACGTCTATCCACTCCTATAATAAAAAAACAAAGAAAAATATTACGTCTTTTCACTCCTAAATCAATTCATAAACTAAATTGAAATTTGAAAAGAAAATATAAAATACTAAATTTAATTTTTTATATTAATTTTTTTATATTCTCTTAAAGCAGGCTAAAGACCTTCAATCAATTTGTCAATCGATTGAAAACTAAAATAATCGAAATAAAATTTAGAGGATTTTTACACTAAATTTTATTTCGTTTGTTTTCGTTTTCGAATTGATTGACAAATTGATTGAAGGTCTCTAGCCTGCTTTTCGTTTTTGTGAAAAAAAATATATATACTTGGGCAATTCCATTTTGATATTGTACGTGGGAGGCCGTGTTGTGGGTGGTCGTCGTTCACAAAACACAAAAGAACCATAATTTTCACAAAATGAATAATAAAACATTTATTATATAAAAACTTTCTTTTGTTTAATTTATTTTCAAAAGTTTAATTGTTACAAAATTAAATAAATATTTATTTTGAGATGTTTATTATTTGATCATCAGATCAATTCTGAATGTTTTTCAATTGAAATTCTCCTTAAATATCTAATTAGTACATTAATAACTTATGTACTAAAAATGTATTTAAATATATTTATAACTTCAGGTTAATTAGAAAGATAAAGGTTTATTTATATATTCCGTTGCATAGCATAATGTTGTGCTACACAACACCCCTCCACCCATAAGATTATATAGAAATAGAAAAATTATATATATAACTAGAACTATTAAAGTTTAATTTCATTTTATAAAAATTATTTCAAATTTATTTTAATCAATATTGTTTTAAATGAAATTTTTTTTTTTTTAAACTAGAATAAACTTTTAATAATTCAAAATAGTAATATATTTCTTATATGAATTTTAACTAAATTATAAGACAATTATAAATTTTTTTTATTTTGAAAAAAAATATAATACAAAGTTCTTATATAAGGTCATTCAATAAGTCCGTAGGATGACACATAGATGGCGTTACTAGAATTTTTTCCATATGATTTTTATTTAGTACTAACCTTCAAACGATACGTGTATAAATTTGACAGCAATCTGACTATTTATTCGTGAGTTATAGCATTTTGTGTGAAGCAACTTTTGTTTTTGAAAAAAAATGGAAAAAAGTGAATTTCGAATTTTAATAAAGCATTGCTTTTTGATGAAAAAAAATACAGTGGAAACCAAACAATGGCTTGATAAACATTATCCAAACTCTGTTCCATCGAGACAAACGGTAGAGAAGTGGATGGCTGAATTTAAATGTGGTCGTACCAGCACAAAAGATGCAGAGCGCAGTGGACGCCCAAATGAGGCTGTTATTCCAGAAAACATCAAAAAAATCCACAAATTGGCTATGAACGATCGCAAATTGAAGGTGCACGAGCTAGCTGACATTGTAAAGGTAGCAAATGGTAGTGTTTTTACCATTTTACACGAATATTTGGGTATACGACGGCTCTGTGCAAATTGGCTGCCGCGTGAGCTCATAGTCGCCAAAAAACAACAACGAATCGATGCTTCAGAGGAGTCTTTGGCGGGAATGGAATGGAAAATGGAATTCTATCGTCGATATGTAACAATGTATGAGACATGGCTTCACAATTACACAACAGAATCCAATAGACAGTCAGCTGAGTGGACAGCAGTCGACGAACCGAATCCAAAGCGAGCAAAGACGCAACAGTCGGCCGGTAAGGTGATGGCGTCTGTATTTTGGGATACGAACGGAATAATATTCATCGACTATCTCCAAAAAGGAACCACCATCAACAGCGAGTATTACTGTGAACTTTTGGATCGATTGAAGGCTGAAATCGCAAAGAAACGGCCACAATTGCAAAAGAAAAAAGTGTTGTTTCACCAAGATAATGCACCGTGTCACAGATCGATGAAAACGATGGCAAAATTGAATGAATTGGGCTTTGAATTGCTAACCCACCCACCATATTCTCCAGATTTAGCCCCCAGCGACTTTTTCCTGTTTTCAGATCTCAAGAGAATGCTTGCTGGAAAGAAATTTAAGTCCAATGATGAAGTAATCGCTGAAACTGAGGCCTATTTTGACGAGAAAGAGAAATCGTACTATAAAAGTGGTATAGAAAAGTTGGAAAATCGCTATACTCGTTGTATCGCCCTCGAAGGCAACTATGTTGAATAAAAAAATCGAGTTTTGTCAAAATGTTGTTTTTTTCTTACTTATCCTACGGACTTATTGAACGACCTGATACATATATTTATTATATAAATTTGTACAAATTTGTTTTTTTTTTTATTTCTGTACATATTTAAATATCGAATTCGTTTTTAAATTTTTTCAATCGATTATTATGAACTGTCTTTAATGTTTTTCCAATCTCAATTATTGAATTTTCTTCTGTTAAGATTTCATTAATTTTATAGGGTCCTAACCACAATGGAGAAAGTTTTCCTTTACGATTTTCATTTTTTAATAAAACTAATTCACCTTGAATAAATTTCATAGGGTTGATAGAATTATCATATAAAATTTTAGATCGTTCTTTAGAATTAACTATATTAGATTTCGCTATGTCAAAAGAGTTTTGCATTTTAAAGTTTAATTGTTTAACGTAATCATCATAATTATATAGTGGTTGAATGGTTTTTAGAAATGATGATGGAATGATAGGTTTATGACCAAATAATAATTCATACGGCATAAATTTAGTAACACTATGTGGTGTACTATTATAACAAAACATAGCATATGGAATCCAATTATCCCAATCGTTTTTATCTAAATTTGCGTAATTTCGTAGATAATTTGCAAGATTTAAATGACTTTTTTCTAGAGCTCCATTCGTTTGTGGATGATATGGGGATGTTTTCATTTTATTAATTTTGAAAAGACGTGTAACATTTGTAAATAGTTTGCTTAAAAAATTACTACCTTGATCTGTCAGTATCGATGTCGGAGCACCGTAAACACAAATAAATTGTTCAACGAATGCACGAGCGACGGTTTCGGCTTCTTGATTAGGTAGTGGTATTGCGATACTATACTTTGTCAAATCGTCTTGCATCGTTAGTATATAAGAATTACCATTTACAGTAACGGGGCTTATTGGTCCTACAATGTCTAATGCAACTCGTTCAAATGGTTGTGATGAAGAGTCGGTAATGACCATTGGCATTTTAGTATTTTTAGAAACTTTATTTATTTGGCAACTTTTACATGAATTAATATAATCTTTGATTGGGTTAAACATATTTTTAAAATTGAAATAGCACTTCATGCGGTTGTAGGTACGATTTATTCCTTGATGTCCACCAAATGGTCCATCATGGAATTGAGAAATAGCTGAATTTATATCGGTTTCTGAAGTAATCTCTACAATATTTGAATTATTTTGCAAATCTTCGCTTATTTCGTCATTTGACACAGATATATCGATCATTTTATCTTCATTCTTAGCTTGAGCACGAGTTACAACATTTATGTTCTTATCAGTGTCCATTGAAATGCGACTGAGTGCATCTGCAACATTATTTGTTTTACCAGGAGTGTGACGTACCTCAAAATCATATGATTCCAACTTTAATCGCCAACGTGTTAACCGTGATGAAGGGTTTTTAATATTCCACAGCCACTTTAGTGGCTTGTGATCAGTTATTATAATAAAGTGTCTGCCAAAAACATATGGGCGGAACTGTTCGATTTCCCAAACAATCGCTAATAGCTCTTTTTCAACTGTAGCATAATTTTTTTCTGCTGAATTAAGTGTTCGACTTGCATAAGCTATGGATAGATCTATATTATTGTTAAGTTGAGATAAAAATGCGCCTAAAGCCAAATTACTTGCATCACAAGTAATGTGAAATTCTTTTTCATAGTTAGGGTACTGCAAGATGGGTGATGAAATTAAAAGTTTGCGAAGTTCTTCGAAAGCTTGGTCACAAAATGCATCCCATTTGAAAGTAGAATTTTTTTTTAACAATCGTAAAAGTGGCGACACAATATGAGAAAAATTGGGAATAAACCGCCTATAATAACCCGCAAAGCCAATAAATGATTTAATATCTTTTGCAGTTTTCGGAATAGGATAATTAACTACAACTTCAATTTTTTTCGGATCGGGCCGAATGCCGTAATTGGAAACTACATGGCCAAGGAAACTGATTTCTTTTTTTAGAAAATGGCATTTACTCAAATTTAGTTTTAGGTTATATAACCGGAGATTGTTAAAAACTTGTATCAATTTATTATTATGATCCTTTAGATTTCTTCCATAAATAATAATATCGTCGAGGTAAACCAAACACTTGATTCCATTCAAACCTGTCAGAACATTATTCATGAGACGTTGAAACGTCGCAGGTGCCCCTTTTAGTCCTTGTGGCATTCTTAAATATTGGTAATGACCTTTTTGAGTACTGAACGCTGTTTTTGGTTTATCCTTTGGATCGAGTGGAACTTGATGGTAACCATTTGCCATGTCTATTGATGAAAAGTATGTTGAGTTTCCTAATTGATCCAGTATATCAATAATATTAGGTAATGGGAATACATCATTTGTCGTTGCTTCGTTAAGCTTTCTGAAATCAATAACAATACGCCATTTTTGTTTATTCAGATCATCCGATTTTTTTGGGATTATTAATAATGGAAAATTCCATGGAGAATTAGATGGCTCTATTATTCCATCGCTCAACATTTGGTCTATCTGTTTATCAATTTCAGGTTTAACTGACTCTGGTAACCTATATTGCCTCTTGTATATTGGTTTAATATCTTGATGAATCGGAATTGAATGAGAAATAGCATTAGTTGTCGACAATTTATCACCATCAAGTAGGAAAATGTCGTTATACTCCTTACATATGTTGATGTTAGATAAATATTCTTCATCATTCATGTTTTCTTTTAAAATTGTAGATTCGATAGTATTCAACCTATTTGTTAAAGTGTTGTCCCATTTATGGGAAAAATTGTATATGTTGAAATTGTCCAATGGCTCCAAAACTATATCTATATCTTCTAAAATTAATTCATCATCTCCTGAATTTAATATCGAGGTATAACCAATTTGATTATTTATTTTTATTAATGAGTTGGCTAAATATAAAGATTCAGAGGATTTATTGGTGTTACAAAAATATTCCCCATCATTAATACCAGGGAAAACTAGTCCGACCACTTTTTCTGTGCGACCAGCAATAGATTTTTGTGGCAATTGAGTATTCTGTTTTAAAACAAACTTAAAGTTTTTTGTTTTACAAGATACTGTTAAAAAATTTTGTGCATAATCAATAATGCAACGATTTTGTTCAAGGAAATCTTTTCCCAATATGCCATCACAAGAAATTGGAAAATTATTATCTACTAACTGAAATGTCTGAGAAATCTTGTGGTCAACATCAAGTATAATTTCTCCATAACATTTAGCTAATGTCCAAAAAGGATTTGAGGAGATACCTGTGATTTTACATTTTTCATCAGGGTAGCATAAAACTTCGCCATTAATTGATCCGTTTTTAATAATACTAATACTTGCACCTGTATCAAGTAAAAATTTTAATTCGCGATCGGGTTGCAAGTTTATATTGATAGGAACAATGTCGAGATTATTTAATGCTATTAAAGTGTAAAATCTTTTTGATCCTAATTTATTCAAAAAAAAATTAAAAATTGAAAAACTGATTTCCCGAGTTTTCAAAAAAATTATTATTATTAATAATATTAAAACCATGACAAAAGAAGGTAAAACAGAAAAAAATTGAAAACCAAATATAAAAAAAACCATAATAATTGGCAAAATATATAAAAAATTCGGTTTCAGCATATACCCGAGCAGAAATTAGTTAGGGAAAGCCTGAATACAGTCAGGGCCTGATCAGGGTCAGATAGAGCAAGCCCTATTAGGGCAATCTGATGTGGGCCTATTCCGGACCTGAATTAGAATGCCCTTTTAGGGCAACCCTTATTTGGATACATTCGGCCCTGATTTGATTTTTCGTATCTGACCCCTAGTTGGGCAATCTGATCAGGGCCTGATACAAAATGCCTTACTAGGGTTTGCCCTATTTAATATTATATGGAAAACTTGATCAGTACCTGATCCGTTTATCCCAATCAAGGCCTGATTGGGCAAAAGCGTTACACTCATGATCAGGGCCCTATCAAACTAGGGCTAACCTGATCAGGGCCGTATTTGAGCCCTAAGAAATTTCTGCTCGGGTAAGAAGTCTTACCTAGAAATAAGTCATGTGTCAAAAATGAAAACCAAGTCATCAGGTATTTTGAAAAAGTATGAGAAATTGTCGAACTTGAAGAAATTAAAGAAATTTGGCTCGCACAGCTTTCATCGACGTAGACTGGTTGAGCCCCATTAGGTTTTTTGAATCACCCGTTTTAACTAGCTCTATTTTATTTAAAGACGGAGAATTGCTTTGTACATTTTTTTGAATCTCAGCATTTTTTCTTTTAAAACAGTTGTTTATATGATGACCCGATTTTTTACAGTATGCACAATTTATATTGAAATTGCGAATTGATTTAGGTCTATCAGAATTTTTTGAAACAGAATGTGATGTTCTTTTTTCAGAAGACGCTTGCACAAGTTTTAATTTATAACAATTATTCGCTAAATGGCCAAGTTTTTCACAAAGTTGGCATTTTACCAAAGCTAAATTATAATGTCGGTTGTAAAGTGATTCTTCTTCGCAAGCTTTAGATATAGATTCCTTAAGCGTTTTACAATTGATTGATTTGACTAACATTCGAATATTGGTGTTTAATCCTTCTTGAAAAGCGATTAATGCTGTTTGACCGTTCAACAGTTCAACAGTTTTCTTCGAATCTCTACCTGCTTCTACAATACACAATTCATTTAATTGTGCTAAAAGAATCTGTATTCTACTACCATATGATTTAACCGTTTCATTATGTTTTTGTTTAATTGTATTTAATTCATGCAAAATTTCAAGTTTGGATCTAATTTCTGTGAACCTGTTTATTAAATCGTTTTTTAGATCCGTCCAACTATCATATTCTAAATGTTTAACGGTTTCATCGTATGCAATACCAACTAATAACTTTTTCATTAATTGTAAAATTTTTTTATGTTGATTAATATGTAGTTCATTAAACACTAAATTACTACATTGAATAAATTGATGAAGTTGGGAAGGAGTTCCATCAAATGGAGAAATAAGTTTTAAAGTTTCCGATATGTTTAAATTTGTCATATTTGGAAAATGTTGTTCGTTTACTTCTGCCGTTTCTTTTCTTTCAACGTTTAAAGAAAAATCGAAGTTTGATGCTTTTTTAATAGTATTTCCACTTCTTAGATAAATTGTCAGATTGGTTGTTTTCGTCATCAGACATTTGGAAAAACAATTAATTTTAAAAATGTTCATAAAATCGAAAGAAAAAACATTATAATTGAACAAAGTCAATAATCACTGATTTTAATTGTTTAAAACTGTGACCGTTATATTATATATTGGAGAAAAACAAATCTAAACAAAAATATATATCTAATTATGAGAAAAATATTTAATTGAATAAAAAATTTATGAAAAATTGTTTAATATAATTTCTACTTTTTTTTTTTAACATAAATCAAAATTTATTTATTGGCTGTTGTTTCTTACTTGTTTTATTTTAATGATGACGTAATTATCCGTTTATTTATCTATCCTTGGTTATCCTTGGTACATAATTTGATTGTTGAGTGATTTTTATCAATGTAGATGATTATTTTAGTTTTGTTTGGATGAATTTATTATTTAATTTACTGTTGATCTCATTATTTACAGCACATTATCATAGTAATTAAAATCATAATAATAGATTTTATTTTTATTAACAAATTTTGTAATTAACAAATTTTATTTTTCAATAGTTTTTTCACTTAGTTTAGATAATTATAATTAGGAATCACAATTTATATTTTAACACGACCGTTTGATCAAATATGTTTAATGTTTGTGATTGCAAAATAAAGAATTATATTTTATAATTTTGAAATTTATTTGGATTATTTTGTATTGAAAATCAGCGTTTTCAAAATTTGATTTATTTGTTGTATTTAAGAATGTTTGTAGTAGAATAAATGGTTCTTAATTATTATTTTAACCACTAAATAATTTCATTTAGGTTTTAAGTTTAACTGTTCATATTATTTCGGTAAAATTTGGAAACGTTTTACCTCATACTGAGTTCAATTATGAAATATGTACGTTTATTAAGAATACGTACATTATTTGATTTTTTTTTAAATTTAATTTACACAGAGATTGTTTTTAGTTTTTTTTCACTATATAATTGCATTTTTAGTTTAAACATTTGTTTTAATTATTTTTATAGCGTTTTTCCGCTGTCACCAGTGTTGTGGGTGGTCGTCGTTCACAAAACACAAAAGAACCATAATTTTCACAAAATGAATAATAAAACATTTATTATATAAAAACTTTCTTTTGTTTAATTTATTTTCAAAAGTTTAATTGTTACAAAATTAAATAAATATTTATTTTGAGATGTTTATTATTTGATCATCAGATCAATTCTGAATGTTTTTCAATTGAAATTCTCCTTAAATATCTAATTAGTACATTAATAACTTATGTACTAAAAATGTATTTAAATATATTTATAACTTCAGGTTAATTAGAAAGATAAAGGTTTATTTATATATTCCGTTGCATAGCATAATGTTGTGCTACACAACAGCCGTTAAATTCAAAAATACATTTTGATTCCTCTATAACTATTTTATTTATGATCCGAAAAATCTCAAAAATCTTTAAATCTAGGTTACACTAATATCAGTTAGCAGTGAAAATTTGAAATGAATCAAAATTCGAATAAAAAAGCCTTCAGCTATACAAAGTTTTTTTTTAGCGTATTTTTTTTTTTTTTTTTGTATAAAATGTGTTGTGTAGTAGGAATTACAATATGTGTCACAATAACACATAAAAACCTTTTAAGACCAAGGTCCCACAACAACATACGTTCAAAGATGTTGATGGACGTAAATCTTCTTTTTTTTGTTTTTTTATATTTTTTGTTAAAGAATGGATAACTAAACAAAAAATCCTATCACTGACAAAATATGACATAGGCCAATATTTTATGATAGAATAGAGGAAATAAAAGTAAATTAAAAAGTAAATAGCAAATATTTACAAAAATTTGCTGAAACAAAACAAAAAGTCCAAGCGGCACGTATGTCCGCTAGAAAAAGGTAGATTTCGAGATCAGACAGTTTTGTGTCCCAGTAGAATCTGATGTATCAGATTAGTTTAAACAAAACAAACTAATTTCAAACAGATATCGAACAAATTTTAAAAAGAAAATTAGCTACCTACAAGCAAAATTATATCTATCCAATTTTGCAACAAACAAATATCAAATCTACCACAGAACATGTGTGTGATAATTTATGACACAAACCTACTCTATATCATATGTCGTGCAATTACTGCAAAATATCAAAATAGTTTATTTCTAAGAAAAAAAAAATTAATTTCTTCTATTCAAATCTTTTATTTTTTGACTGTTATAAGGTTGACATTGACTGTTATAAGGTTTTTGGAAATTGTAGTTGGGGATTGTTGCAAACTTTTTTGTTGAAGCCAACAAGTCAAAAACCTCTAACTGCAGAGTTTATATTTATAAGAAACGGATTAAAATGTTTCTACAGATTCTAAATTTATGAAGATTTTAAAAATATTAGTATCCAAACGGCCGTTATAACGGATTAAAAAAAACACTTTTTTTTCTAGTATAAAGCCTCTAGTTCCTTAACCATGTGTCAGATTTTTCTGATTTACGAACTCGTCCAAGATATTAATAAAACACACATTTTTAAGAAAGGTTTTTTGATCTGGCTCCACACAAATGCAACCGTGAGAGCGCCGGTTGATTCAAACGCATTTTGTGTTTTACAAGCTTTTTTGTTGGAGCCGTTCACTCAGAAGCCTACAACTACAGAGGTCTTTTTTTTGAAAGAAACTGATTAATAAGGTTTCAAAGATTCTAAATTTATGAAGTTTTTAAAAATATTAGAATCCAAACGGCCGTTATAACGGATCTAAAAAACAGAGTTTTTTTCTAGTATAAAGCCTCTAGTTTCTTAACCATGTGTTGGATTGGGCTGATTTACGAACTAGTCCAAGATATTAACAAAACGCACATTTCTAGAAAAGGTGTTTTGATCTGGCCTTATAAATGCGACCGTGAGAGTACCGGTTGTTTCAAAAAAAAATTTTTTTTTTTTTTTTTGCAAACTTTTTTGTTGGAGCCGCTCACTCAGGAATCTCTAACTGCAGAGGTCTATTTTTAAAACAAATTGATAAAAAAGATTTCAAAGATTCTAAATTTGTTAAATTTTTTGAAATGTTAGTATCCAAACGGCCGTTATAACGGTTTTAAAAAATCAATTTTTTTTAGAAAAAAGCCTCTAGTTTCTTAACCACATGTCGGATTTTGCTGGTTCACAAACATGTCCAAGATATTATTAAAACACACAAGTACAGAAAATTTTTTTGTTCTACCTCAACAAATGCGACCGTGAGAGTGCCGGTCGTTTTCGTTATATCTCATATCGTTTATATATATATATATATATATATATATATATATATATATATATATATATATATATATATATATATATATATATATATATATATATATATATATATATATATATATATATATATATATATATATATATATATATATATATATATATATATATATATATATATATATATATATATATATATATATATATATATATATATATAAATTTTTTTTTTTTTTGTTTTTTTGTCTCCGCTTATCATATATAGTCGTTTGGCACAAAAATTTTTCCGAAATTCCGAGATGAAGCCCATTGCAATAGGTAGATTTTTATATGAAATCTACCTAAAATGTAGTTGCCAATAATCCAGCCGATTGCATTTCCTTGATCCTGTGACGCTCTGTCTTTCTTGAAGATTAAAGCCCACACATAGTTATATGAAGTCTCGTTTTTTTTCAAGGAAGCAATAGCGTCTCATCATCAAGGATTATTTCACAGCTAAGATTGAGGGTGCTACCGTTGACTGAATACAGTTCATGCTATTGCAAGTGGTATGTGATATCTCACGTTAACTCGTATGTCAATAGCAGGGACTGGAGTACGCGGGGTTGTCACACCTGTAGATCAAAAATAAAAAAATTCAAAACAATAAAAACTGATCCCTTCATGCGGGCGGGATTAATATATAAGATTAGAATATATACTTTTCTGTAATGTAAAAGTAGAATAGGAGAAACGATGCTATCGCAGGCAAAGAAAAAACATACATTGCTTAATATAGCAAAATATCAAAATAAAGGGAAAAGAAAAAGAAAAAGAAAAACAACGAAAACGAAAAAATAGAAATATTCGCCTAAGATTCCTGTGTACCAAATTTGAGATCAATAGGTCAAGTAGTTTCTGAGATATTGCATGCATTCAGACACAGGCATTTTTACCTTTTAAGCCTCATATTGACAAAGTCTTTATGTAACTCTCAGTCACACTTCTCTTCAGCGTTTAGTTCTGTGGGTTCTATTTAGATCGAGTCTAAGATGTACGTTCACTATGCACTAAATGTACCTCTATTTTGTAAATCCTCTTGTTGATTCTCCTAAACTATATATTTCCCCCCAAATAACTGTGTTTTTCAGAATTTCTTTACTATTATATTATTATACAGGGTGAGTTTTTTAAAAAATGCCAGGCTTTTATCTCGAGAACTAGCATGATTTATTGAAGTTTTATTTTTTTTCTGAAGAACTTAGCGAAGACACGTTTGCTTTAGTACAAATCAATTTTCATTATATCTACAAAATCGTACACTTTACAAAAAAATTTTGTAGGCAAAAAGTGTGTAGTTTGATTTACTTAATTAAAAAAAAATATTAAATGTATAGGTTCTAATTTAAAAAAAACCTATTTTGGCATAGATCTCCAATACTTATGAGTTTCAAGGTCATTAAATATTACCATTGGACGTCCCCCTCGACGCTTAACAAAGATCATCCTGGGTTATTTTGTCCCATCTAGCATGGTTCTCGAGATAAAAGCCTGGCATTTTTTAAAAAACTCACCCTGTATATATATATACATTATATTTGAAATATTATTTTTTTCAAATTTTTGTTATGTTTGTTTATTTATTGCAGATAGTGGCTAAGCAAACAGTTTTAGTACTTATGAATTAGGTTAACTGAGACAAATAGTTTTAAATAGAAAATTTATGTTGCATTAATACTCAAATACTAAACATAGTCTTCTTTGTCTCATCACTTGAAATGTTTTTGCTTTCTCGTTTTTAGTTGATCCAAGCTGCTATCCCCATATGCTAAACAATTTCAAATCAACTCATAAAACTGAAACATTTGTACCAAACGACACTAGTGCATACAATCAATCAATTTTAAATGGGAAATCTATAAAAAGTATAATATTTTATAAAATAATTTAAAAAAAAAACATTACCATAAAATGTGCATCTCAAACCATTAAAACAAGAGAACAATGTAATTTTCCGTTTTTATCTTGTCACTTTTTTTGCCATTTATTATTAGTTTTCGATAAAAAATGTTTCAAAAAAACCATCACATAATTTAAATTTCTCATAAAAGAAACTAACTAATATAAAATAATTTATCATAACCACCAATCACGATAACGGAAAAAAAAAAGTTTTTATCTAATAATTTTCGAGAAAATTGTTAAATGAAAAATCTCGACAAGTTGCATAGAAAATCGTACTTTTGTTGTTGTATTTTTACCATAAAATAGTTTTAAAGTTTATTTGTATTATTTTTATTTATTGATCTAATAACAGAGATAACGAGTATCGATTGGATATTAGGGGAAAAGATATTGTGAAGGCAGTGCTGGATCAAGCTATTTCAGCGCCGGGTGCATATTAGGCAAATGGCGGCCTCAAGTTTACATACATATATTGTAAGATAATCTAATAAAAAAATGCAGTACCTGTTTTAATACAAAGTGATCTCTAATAGGAATTATAATATGTGTCGCGATCATAATAGCACTTATACAACTTTTCAATTCTAGGCCAATATAAACCTTTGTTTTGTAGTGTTGGTTGGCTTTTTATATTTGAATCAGCATTTTCTTTTACCGTGTTTTAAATGTTGGATGTTTAGACAATAAATCCTATCACATAATAAAATATGATATATAAACAAAAAAAAATAGAAATAAAATACATAAAAGGTTAAACCATTTTTTTTTCAAAAACATTACTAAAATTGGGTTGCTAATAAGCCTGCTGGTGGGATACTCTTTATTCATGTGGCGTTTTCTCATCCTTATTAAAGTCCACAATAGAAGATCATTTCTTCGCAACAGAAGAGGCTCAGCATCGTCAAGTAAATATAAATTAATTAAAAAAATATACGAATTAATCTAAAATATTTCACATTTTCTAAACATATTGTAATGATTTGGAGTACGATGCAATAAAAATTTGTTGTCAATGAAAATAAACTATCTAAAAAGTGGTATAACAATAGTTATAGCAATATAACAGTTAATTAGTTACCTAAATAAATAACTCAATATAACAAAAACAATATAACACGCAATAGGAAAATTAGTAATTTGATCTAATAAGAAAATAAAATAAAAACTACGCAGTCTCTATGATAAAGTTGGTAAATAAACAAACTGGAAGAATAGATTCCATACCTTGTAAAGAAGGACTGCTTCATTGGAAAACCAATGAAGTCGGTGTAGCAGGCCGCGTACCTAGTGCGATATTATTAAACCCTTGACCAGTTCTAGCCTGTGGGAATGAGAAGTAATTCTGCCATCCAGTACAAAATACGGAATCGTACGCGTATATTTTATTCATGTCAGATATGAAATCAAAAAAAAGGAGGAAAAAAAGACCCTGGCGGCCCTACACGTCACAGAAGCCACGACCGTCAAGCACGAACTCCCATTACTCTACTTCACTCACACTTCATACACTCACTCACACGCACACACACGCATACACCCATACACACATTCACACTTACATACAGTTCGCTCCGTGCATACATACACTGGCATTTCCATAAGATAACGGTATACGTAGATAAAGATGCGCACCCCATAGTGTTGCAGAACCCGCTGCCTCGTCCCTGTTGGTCTATCCGACCATCTAAATCGATCCAATTTGGCGATATCAATCACTGGCATTTCCTTGAGATAACGGTATACGTAGATAAAGATGCTCACCCCATAGGGTTACAGAACCCGCTGGTTGACATGCAAGATTTATCGTAGTATTGAGAACGGTGTATAAGGAGTAAAGTTGAGCAATTATGGTAATAATGCGCTATAATAATGCGCTATTAATTCAGACAATGACGGCCGAAGCTTGAATAACTGGTGCACACTAGTTGTATGATTGTTAAAATCGGAGAATATATATAACATGCGAGGAATTGTAGTAATATTGCGCTATTGATTCATGCGATGATATTTAGATGCAGGATGGTAGCTATGTATAATTTTTCGTAGTGTAGAGAACGGTGTATATGGGGTCAAGTTGAATAATTATAGTAATATTGCGCTACTGCTTCATGCTATAGTAGACGGATATAAAATGTTTGACGTAAAAAAAATTTATAATATGGCTGGAGACTGTGCATGCGGAGGAAAGATGTGCGATCAGAGGAAATATATATCTTCCTTGAATCATGCCGGTGTGACCATAAGTTGAATAAGCAGGTACAAAAATACACAACCGCTGCATCAACGAACGTGATTGACCGTTGAATAATCACATATGAACTCAAATAGCAAGCTCAGCTATTTGAATGTTGAGCCGATAAATGGTTTATATACCGGATGAAGCCAAAGTTGTATGAAGTTCCTCTCCCTATTGGCATTAATACGTTTGGGTTTCGTTCGACGCTACACGACGGCAAATTGTAAAACGGTTTTCTTACTTCACTCCGAAATCAAACCAATCCAAAATTCAAACCTTTAGCTCGCTTCTGGTTGAAGAAAAAAAAAATTCACTAATTATATTTTAGGACAACATTCACCCATGAACCAAATCAAAATTTAAATGTCTCAATTTTTTCTCCATTTTTATTTTATTATATAAAAAAAGTGTAACACTGTTAATTGTTCAACTTTTAATTTAATGTAAATATACCAGGGTTGTAACGTATAATACGGTAACGTATAAAACACGTATTATACGTACGTATAAAACGTATAAAACGTACAGTATAAAACACACAATTATTTACGTTTTATACCGTATAAAAGTAAAATCCTTAATAAATAAAAATACATTTATATAACATTAATGCGGGCGTTAACTCGTATCGTACTCGTGATATTTAATATTTATAAAGCCTAGATTTCGGGACTAATAGGAACATTTGGTTTAGAAAATATAGCGTCGGCATGATAATTTCTTACTCAGCTATTCCTATTAAATTAAAAATGAATTTACTCAATTAACTTCTCACTAAACTTTTTCGTTTGACGTAAATACATATTATTTTAACTATTACAACTTTTGTATAAAAAGAAGATTTTATCTGCAAGAACCTGTTATTTTCAAACTGTGTCTATTAATTGGAAGTGGTGCGACCTGGATTCACACAACAAAATTTTTTTTAAAAACATCTCTCTAATAATCTCTAATAATTTCCCTAACTGCTATGAAAAAACGACATTTATTCAGGAACAACATTATATTTCCAGCTGTTCTTATTAGATGGGAGGAGCCGAAGTTGGATTGAACCATATTTTATATATTCAGTAACATTTCATGATACAAAATAATTAAGTTCATGAGCCAAATGTTTCTCATCCAAAATGCTTCCCATTAAGTATTAAGTAAATGTTGGAATCAAAATGAAAGAAAATCATATAGTATACGTGTTGAAAAATTCAAAAATAATTTAATTGCTTGAGTTTAAGTGCTCAAAAAAATCTCTAATATATAATTCAAAATTTTCAATATTCAAATCTAGTGAATTAAAGATTATTAACCAGTTTAATGTACAGTAACATAGTCTTTCGTATAAAGTATAAAAATTAAAATATACATTCAAATAACATCTAGAATTTAAATAGTTTTTGTTATAAATTATAAAATATATAAATAATTTATAACTACGTAATTATATTTTTACTAAAATATATATATTTTTACTATAAATATAATTAATATCTGAAGTAAGAAGTATTTTTAATTTTTTATGAATGAATTTCAAAAACAAAATCATATTATACGTTTTATACGTTATATACGTTTTATACGTTTTATACGTTACGTATTATACGTGTAACGTATAAAACGTTTTATACGTGTATATTAACAACCCTGAAATACACCATGATTAATCTTATTTTGTTATTTCATAGAGCTAAGTTTAAACTGTAAATTTGACTAGACTGTTCATTGACCTTCATTTAGTCAGTGTTGCCGTTTCAGTACTTAAGTACTAGCTCTAGTACTTTCCGTACTACCGAAATACTTAAGTACAACTTTTTCCATTTCAGTACTTTTTTGTAATTTGTGCTTGTAAAATTTATATTTAACAACTTTTGGTTTTGGTTTTGTCTCTTTTTTTGTACAGAGCACCAGATTCAAGGTCATCAGATTTACAGAAATTAATTAAAAAACACTTTTATTTCTTTTTTCTGCTTATATTTAACATTCATGCTTGAAAAATAAAAAACTAAAAAATATAACTAAGTGTTTTTAAATAGGAATGTCTATATTTAAGTATTTAATATTTATTTATTCTTTCTTAGTTATTTATGACGTAAATTTATAGCATAAATATTTAATCTTGCTCAGATATTTTAAAAAGGGGAATCCCGATGTGCCAAAACAACCCAGTTGTTCACAATATAGGTTTTTTTTAGTATTTTGGTTTGAATTAGGAGCTTTTTTGTGAAAACTACAGAGGTAGTTTAAATTTCTATGATTTTTGAATTTTTTAAATCTGTGATTTTTTTCGAAGTAATTATTTAGCATTTTGTGATTTTTGTAATTTTTTTATGGATTCACTATTTATTATTACTAGGAGGGCCCGGCGTGCTTCGCTACGCTTATAAATAAAGTTTTTGCGTAGACATTTTGTTGACGTAGAAGCAATGATTTCAAAAAGTGGTAATGAGAAATGCTAGCATATAATTTTTAATTTTTCTTTTTAAATATATGAATGAAAAATAATCAAAACTTTAGCTGATCAGTTCGGATATATGAAAAATTAGCGATCAAATAAGTTTTCAAGTAAGCTTATTTGATCTCTAACTTATTTGATCGCTGATTTTTCATATATGCGAACTGATCAGCTAGAGTTCTGATTATTTATCATTCATATATTTAAAAAGAAAAATTAAAAATTATATGCTAGCATTTCTCATTACCACTTTTTGAAATCATTGCTTCTACGTCAACAAAATGTCTACGCAAAAACTTTATTTATAAGCGTAGTGAAGCACGCCGGGCCCTCCTAGTATCTATTATCAAGAGATGCACCACGTACATCAACACTCATACCATTATCACGTCGACGATACAAAGGATAACCATTCACAGATTCTTTAGTATTTTCAGAAAAAGGTTTTGGAAAATTCTTACTACATTTACCATCTCTCATACAAACAGAATTGGGATTTAGAGCACCACATGGTCCATGCATCATATGACGTTTCACATATTCATGTAATTTAGGAAAAAGAATGGGATCAGGGATTTCAGTACATACAAATTTATTAATCATTTCATTTCCATCAATTCTATCTTCATCTGATAAATTTAACAAAATATGGGCATGCGGAAGACCACGTTTTTGAAATTCAATGGTATATATAAGTGCTTTGACAGAACCGAAAATATTTTTTTTCATTAAACAATCTATGAGTTCTTTAAGTTTCACTTTAAACACACGCACAACAATATCAGGACGAAAATTCGAAGACTCATAATTACTCAAATTATCAACAATTTCTGGCCATTGAGGATTACATATCATTGTTATAAATAAAGAAGGTTTACCGAAATGTTGTACAATAGACATTGCATCCAAGTAATTTTGATACATGTTACGTGGTGAACCGGTGAAAGAAGATGGCAAAATTACTTTACGACCAACTACTTGCATATTATCATCGCCATTGCGATTTTGATGCAAGAAATCTGTTAAATTATTGTACAAATCAGCACGAAGAGCAGATTGATTTGAACGAATGTAATGAAGCCGTGTACCTTCGATACGAACATACATATCAACAATCCATTGAAGAAATAATTTTTGAGAACGATGCAAAAGACTAAAACCATCACGTATAGCAAGGCGATAAGATGCATATTGCAACATTGTAACTTTTGTACGTGACACATTAGCACGTGAAGTTGAAACTAAATTATGTGGAATATTAACGTGCCACCCAGTATCACCATTTGGAAACAACAAAGGATAAGCTAAAGGATCCAAAGAAGAATCAAGGACAGAAACAGAACGAATTTCATTTGCATTTTTTGAAAAAACAATCATACTTCTTTCAAAAGGTGGTTCACCATCATCATTTTTAAAAATAGCAGCCACATCAGTTTGAACAGCATCATTAAAACGACGAATATCACATTCTCTGTTAACTTTTATAACCATTGACACATCAGCAGTAACATTCTCAGGTCTTTCACAAAATTCATGCATTGATTTGAAAGAACGAACAAAAGGATTCACACGATCTAACTCAAAACCTATCTCACGCATAAGAAAAATTTCACATACATTGGTATTTCTATTCATTCTCATATTAGCAGCAGTATCAACATCATAAAAATATAATTGTGCATACATTGGAGGTCGACCATAAGCAGGAATTAAAGCACCAGTACGATGATAAAAAATATTATGAATTTTAAAATGATAAATACCACGTGCAGTAGAATCCGCTATATTACATTCAGAACTGATCATTGCAAATGCCGAATTATAGGAACGAATATTTGAAAGAAAACTTTTAGAACGTTTTTTTATAGCATTATCATTTGAATTCAATCCTTCGAAAATATTAGAGAAAAATGCATTTTCAGAAAGAGGAGGTAAATTGACTTTGCCTTTATGGCAACACAAAGAAAACGCTTCATTATTATTTGAAGTAACTTCTCTTGCAAAATGTTTGGCATGACAAAAATGACAACTCATATCCAAAGCACCACAAACATACGAATCAAAGTTACCTGGAATCACATTCAAAGCACACTTGAACGAATCTCTCAAAATTACAAAGGGAATTTCATCATTCACCACATTCAATTCTAAATCATTCGCAACATTCATGACACCATTCATGACACCGTTCATGACACCATTCATATCATCAACATTCACTTCATCATTCACAACAACATCAGCTTCAGCATTCATTCCATCATTATTACCATTCATTTCATCATTCATAAAATCAACATTATTACGCATATTACGCATATAATCTCTTTTATTCCGACGACTCGATGTACCACTCACATCCAAACGACGTTTACGACGTAGTCTTGGCATCGAAATAAATAAATATATCAATATATCAAAAATATGAAATAACTCAAATATCAAAATATCTCAAAAATCTTTATATCAATAAAAAACAAAATAATCGAAAAATATCGAAAACCGTCCTTCTTGAAAGATAAAAGACGACTAAAATATAAAATAAATACGACGACTGAAATGAATATAAAATAAATATAAAAATTTTCGTTTTTGTTATTCGTTGTTCGGTTCGATAGCTAATATATAAAAAAGAAAAATTTTAAAGCATTGTTTTAAAGCAAAAAGAAAATTGTTTTTGCATGTATGTAAACTTATAATGCATATGTATAGAAAAAGTTTTCCGTATATAATAACTTTTTTATTTATGATCCGATTTGTTTGAATCCGGATCCGACTATAGGTTACACTAATATCAGTTAGCTGTGAAAATTTCAAATGAATCCATCTGCGAATAAAAAAGCCTAATGCTCCACAAAGTTTTAATCTAGCGTATTAATATATAAGAAGATTTTGATGTTAAGTTTTTGAATTTTAGGAAAAAATATGTCATTGGTGATTTAAAATATCGTTTTTCACTTTATTTAGTACTTTTTTTTAAAAAACAGTACTTTTTTATTGGAAGTAAAAATACTTTTCCGAATTTCCAAACGGCAACACTGCATTTAGTCCAAAAACAAAATTTTATTCTTATAATTGTAATTATATCTTCCAATTAATTTTTAATTTTTCTATTTTTTTTTTAAATTAAGCTATCTATTTTAAATTTAAACAACGTACAAAAGAACAGAATTTCACCT
This sequence comes from Diogma glabrata, assembly GCA_963693315.1. Taxonomy (NCBI): domain Eukaryota; kingdom Metazoa; phylum Arthropoda; class Insecta; order Diptera; family Cylindrotomidae; genus Diogma; species Diogma glabrata. Next base: position 163,111,750 of record OY856187.1, read on the forward strand.
TACTTGTTATGAATCACAGTCAAACTTCCTTTGCATTTTGGTAAACAATTCTTGCGAATCATCGCGATCTGTCTCTTGTTAGGACTTAACAAATAAAATGGAATTTCCATTCATTGGGCAAACAACGGTTTCACCAAACAAACATTTAACAATTTTTTTATTTTTCTTAATTTTTTTTTGTTGCGGTATCTACAACACACTTAATTTAAACTATATTTTTCTTGGTACCACCTTTTTTTTGGATAACTTGGCTAATCCCTAAGAAAACACATGGATCAACGCCAGTAGTTCTAATTTTAATTTTCAATTTATAGCCTGTACCGATAATATTCCTAATATTAACTATTTAACACCAAACAAAATTCTATTTAAAAAAAAAATCGGTATATAAAACAAAATGATACATGTCGCTAATGTCAAAATTAATCCAATAAGAATAATCGACAACAAGAGACCGTCTATCTGCGCGCTCGAGTATTTATATCAAATATAAGGTAAGGGATACACGTTCGCAGGAAACGATCAGTTTTTTTTATTTATTTATTAGTTCAAATTTTCAACCATACGATTGAATATATTTTTATTAAAAAGAAATGAATTGATTCTTTAATAAATGATTTGATGATGTTAATACGAATTTAAAACACTACTTTAAATCAAATTCATGGAAGGGAAAATCACTAATAAAATGTTAGATGAATTAATTATTCAAATTTTAAACCAAACGAAATTTCATAGACTACAGTGTGGTTTAATTTATTGCATCATTACAACCTAAGTGCGAAGTTTTCAAGATTATGTTTTTTGCTTATTACTTCGGTTTTGAAAAAACCTAAGTATTGCATTCATGAGCCAAAAGTGAAATTCTTACCCCCACTTTTTTGGCATGTTAGAATTATGGGAGTGGACGTGGTGATTGCGGCTCTTTTCGTCTAATGGGGGTCGCCAGAGTCTACTTATCTTCACTTGCTTTTTCGTTTAATCATTCTTTTATGAGATACGCGTACAATACCGTTATTTGAACTGGACCAGCAGGTAAATGTCTACTCGTCCCCACAGGCTAAAGCTAGCTCGGGGCTAAATAAATCTCATCTAGGTGCGCGGCCTGCTATGCCACTTCGTTGATCATACAACGAAGCAGCGCTTCATTACAAATCTTGGAAACGTTCCCAGAGATTGCAAATACTAATCACTTTCCAAGTTGTGTGAAACACAACGTGGCACACAAACTAGAGACAGTTGGTGCACCTGTTTCTTGCAAAACTCGACACTTGGCTTCTGACAAACTTACAATAACCAAAGCCGAGTTCAAAAAGATGGTGCAATGGGGTATTTGTAGGCCCAGTAAGAGCTCTTGTGCAAATCCACTACACTTGGTTAAGAAAAAGAACGGCAAATTCCGTCCCTGTGGAGATTATCGTGCTTTAAACAGAATTACTGCTCCCGATCGATGCTCTATTCGATACTCTACCTCCAAGATTTTTCGCATCAGTTGGAGGGATGCACAATTTTCTCGTCCCTCGATCTTGTTCAGGAACCATCAAATACCAATACATCCGGAGGACATTCTGAAAACCGCAATGTCTACTCCTTTCGGTCTTGTTGAATTCTGCAAAATTACCTTTGGTCTTAGGAATGCTGCTCAATCGTTCCAAAGATTGATGCATTCCGTATTAACCGGATTCAAATCTTGCTTCGTTTATTTAGATGATGTTTTGGTTGCATCTAAAGATCTAGAGGAGCATTTAATTCACATATACAAATGATTTTTCAGAGATTCTCTGTAATTAATTCAGATAAATGCCTATTTGCAAAATCTGAGATTAAATTTCTATGCCATTTGGTATCTGAACACGGTATATTACCAGATCGTGAAAGTGTTCAAGTCATTAAAGACTTTGAACGTCCCACAAATGTTTAACAGCTTAAACGATTCTTAGGCATAATTAATCTCTATCGATGTTTTTACCATTTGCTGCGGCTGACCAAATTTTACTCAACAACTTCTTAAAGTGATATAGGAAGAATAGTAAAATTCATGTTACATGGACATCTGAGTCCATTCAAGCCTTCGACAATTGTAAAGATAAATTGTGTAATTCCACTTCTTTAGCTCATCCGTCATCTTCAACTCGACGAGCAATTATGGTCGACGCATTTGATACAGCGATAGGAGCCGTAGTGCAGCAACTTGTTGAAGAAACTTGGCAACCGCTCAGTTTCTTCTCGGTTCGTCTTAATGATGCCCAAATGAAATAAAGTGCTTATGATAGAGAACTTCTAGCGGCGTATTCAGGCATCATGCATATCAGGTAGCACTTGGAAGGACATGTATTTACACTTTTCACCGACCACAAACCTCTAATTTTTGCTTTTAAACAAAATTTAGAAAAAGCATCTCCCAAGCTCTCCCCAAAACTAACACACAGCGATTCTCGCAAATATACCTCGACATCATTGGTCCTCTACCAATATCAGAAAATCAATGATATTGCGTAACGCTAATCGATCGTTATACGCGGTGGCCCGAAGCGATACCAGTTCCAGACATCACTGCTGGAACGTTCGCATTTGCTGTATACAACTCTTGGATTTCGAGATTTGGTGCCCCAGATCAATTCTTACTGATCAAGGAACCCAATTCGAATCCCAACTTTTCACTGAACTTTCTAATCTATTAGGTTTCAACAGATTCAGAACAACAGCTGATAATCCAAAATGCAACGGCATTGTAGAAAGGTGGCATCGCACAATTAAATCAGCAATTACGTGTTATGACCGTCCACACTGGACAAAAATTCTATCTTCAGTCATCTGAGGTTTAAGAACCTCCTTTAGTGAAGAACTTCAAACAAATTGCACGGAACTCACATATGGAAGCTCGATAACAATTCCGGGACAGTTTCTGAATTTTTCTACAAAGTCCTCTGTTACCAAAACTGAATTCTTCAAGGAGTTGATTAAGCATTTTGATGAAATACGGCCACAGCCAGCATCAACACACGTTACATCTTCTTTCATTGTGAGCAAAGATTTGCAAACTTTTTCACATGTATTTTTATTTTTTACGTACTGACGCTGTAAGGAGATCATTACAAGTTTCTTACACTGGTCCTTTTAAAGTTTTAAGTCGCAACAATAAATACTTCAATATAGAAATTAATGGCAAAGCAGTCAAAATTTCAATTGATCGACTTAAACCATGTTATCATGAAAATTCAGGCGATGAACAATTCAGTTCCCTCGCTAAAGCATCTTTTTTGAATCAACCAGATTCAACCACTAAATTAAATCGTAGCGAATTAATAATAGATGTCTAAGGCATCTATTTATCCAAGGGTATTATTAAATATTTAAAAATGATACACCAATGTACGGATCAGGCGTGGACTCTACCGCGGAAAAAATCTCTAATATAAAAACTCTAGTTTATAAGACCATTTGGTTTAAATATAATTCATATTTAATTATTTCCATAAAATATCACACACTAACTGAATATATTTTAATTAAATTATTCTTGATTTTAAATCAAAATCGAACTGAGATTTTAAACTTATGATTTTAAAAATCATAATCGAACTTTTAAATTTTTATTCTCAGAATCATATCGAGCTCGAGATAACAATTTTCTCAATTTTATTTTTTTCAATTATGAAACGCGTATACCTGAATCTTTTTAATTATTTTTTTGACTTACGATCAAACTTGAACTAACTGGCAACATGCAAAATGCATTCTATAAATATTATAAACGTGTGGGTGCGAGGGAGATGATTATTGAAGGCATTCGTATTTTCTTCTCCATTGTAATTTTATTTTTCGTGTATAAAGTTGGAGATCAACCATATTCATCACCATGTTATTTTACAAAATTGCAATACAGAAACTTGTTAAGGATTTTCATTCTGTTTTATAATTATAAAAAGAAAGGTTCAACCACATATAATGTGTCTGTTTTTGCCTCAGGTATTAATTACATAAAAGAAATGAAAAACCGTTTATGATTTTTAACGAAAACTAATACAACCAATAAACCAATACGACTCTTAAATCATTAAATAAAAACAGATCGTATCAGAGAATATTAACGAAAATGTAAAAAACACAATTGTGTAGATTTTACTTATGTTTGTTTTAACAGAATCAATATAAAAGAAATTGGTAATGTTATGTTGAACGTGAAACAATACGATTTTGAACAATCGTGTTGTTTGGGGGGGGGGGGGCGATTAATAGATTCCTTATATTGATTGCTAGTTGTACGGACAATGAATAATGCAATACATTGTTGACAATATTATGTTTGTTGTTATGCGTGTTTGCAGATGTTGATATTAAAAATACCAAGTAGTCATGTTATAAGGAAGAAAAATAGAACAGTGTAGCGACTGGATGGAAATATATCTTTGACTGTTCGTTGGCTATTAAACCTTAACTACTAAAGCATACATTTCCTCCAATCCACCAGTACAGAACCTGAACTCATTCTGGAGGGGGGAGGGGGGGGGGGGTTAGATTATCTTATAAATGTTACTGGTCCTAACTCACATCGGATTGTTGCATAGAAATTTTTCTGAATTTTCGAAAAGCAGCAACCAAAACAATTTTTCATACAAATTTATTCCAGGTGATCATACTGATTCTTTTCTGAATTCTAATTTTCTTATTTTTTCTGCGAATCTGAAACAATCAGATGCAACTGGTGTGAATCAATCTAATTCAGTATCATCAAAGCAACCTCCCAGGTTAGAAATATCAAGGCTTATCGAATGGGCCACGCTTGGCCCAAGCTTGGAAAACTAAGAAATTATTGTCAAGGCATGGCCAAGTCTTAGTCTGATACACTTTGTCATACTAAGCCAATGGTTAAAATAAATAAATAAGTTTATCATTTGACTACCATATTTAGGTTTGGGCCAGCTTGGTCCAATGTTGAAACAAATTTATTGTAATCGTTATATAATTTTAGCATTTTTATATTTTTAAGATCAATGTATAGAAGGCCTTCATCAGTGGAATGATGGACTGTAACCAACAAATTTACAATATATGAGGGAATTCCATTACAAAACCCGGGTAAGAAAAGGCCAAGTTGTCAGACCTGGGCCCAGCCTGCACCACAGCTTTTGGGTTTGGGCCAGACCTAATATTTGCAAACGGCCGAAACTTGGGCCAAGTGTGGACTGATGTCCTTGGGCCAAGTCTGGCAAACCAGGCTTGGGCCAAGTCTGGCAAACAAGACTTGGGCCAGGTCTACCAAACCAATTTTTTTTTTCCAGACCTCCTTTAAATGTGTGGAAAGAAGTTGTGAAAAGAGTAACATATATAAAATTAGAGAAAAACTTAATATGGCTTGCACATGTTTACACTACATTAGACTAGTGAATAATGCGTAACGTAATAAACTAAATCTTGGCTCAGTCTAGGCATTTACAACTGGCCCAGACTAAACCCAAAGTTAACTAGCCAAGGCTTGGGTCGCCAATACTGGGCCAATATTGGTTCGTTGTTTAATATTGGCAGTTCCTACCCGGGGAAACCATAAATCATGCAATTAAATTCATAAACGGTCTAAGCCGATCCAAATATCCATTTTATAATTTAATTCTTTTAAATTTTTATTAATATCTTTGTCATAAGAAGTTAATAACTTTGTTAGATAAATTACTTTGATTTACTTTTATTGTTTTTTGAACAAAAATGAATTATACTATACATGCATTGAATAAAAAATAAAAAGCTATGAGTTCGATATATTTGTTTTAGAATTGGCCTAGCATTGTATTTAAATATTGTTCCAATGTGTAAAAATAATAATGGTACGTGGTTATCATTTAAGGTTAAAACAACATTCAACCAAAGTAGAGCTCCCGGGAGTTGAGCATGGGGAACCAAAACCTGTTTTTATAATTGCCATGAAAGGCTACGACCTTATATAGTAGACTAGGTTAATATTTGACCTAGTTTTAGTTTCCTGTATTGGAATTAGAATGTAGGTTATTGGTTTATTGTGGTTTGTTGTTGTTGTGTGTGTCCCAAGCCGGTTGCTAAAGGCTTTGGAAGGTCGTCAGGTAAACTAGGTTAGTATTTGACCTAGTTCTGGTTGTCTGTATTGGTAATTTCTCGATTTAAAGTGTAGGTTAGTGGTTAATTGTTGTTTGTTGTTATTGTGGGTTTATTGTTGTTGCTAAAGGCCTAGGAAGCATGTCAGATAAACTAGGTTAGTTATTTCCCTGTATGTGAGTTCAAATTTAAAATTAAAACAATAAAATAATGGTACAAATGACAAATAAAACAATTTGTCACGTGTTTTTATTCATTTTTTCTTTTTTACATTTTTTGCTCTAAAACTAAAATTTAATTTCTTGTTTTATTTTTTGTCTTAAAATTAAAACTTAAATAAAATTTAATTAATGTTTTTATTTTCACCTTCTAAGAGTGTTAAACCGTTTTGAGGGGTTTTTATGAGGTAGAAATTTTCCTCCATAACTAATGCTGTATAATCTTCCTCGTTAAATAATTCATTGAATTTATTTGGTGCGAATAATAATACATCTCCGGTTTCGAAAATCCACTTTTTCCCAAATTTTGTGTCGATTTTTCGAATTGTGCATAATTTGTATGCGTGGTTTTCCTGCAATTCCGCTATCTTCATAAATGGTTTTGATTTCTCCTTTGCTGCGCTTGAACATTTTGCCAGAAAAATTTGTTTTCTGGTCATTTGATGTTGTTGCTGTTGTTGCTGTTGTTGTTGTTGCTGTTGTTGTTGTTGTAGTATCTGTTGTTGTTGCTGTGTTTGATGATGTAACCGCTTTCTTTTGAGAGGTGGAGCCGCTTGACAATCGGAAGTTACTAGGTATTCGTTTAAAAAGCTGTCTGTTGAACTTTCCATGTTTATCAAATAACTATGTTAGACTACAATTGTTGATTACAATTGCTTGATATTTATACCAATTTACGATGCTTAAAAGTTAGTGGGGGGAAAAATATATTGTTTCACAAAAACAAATAAAATAACAAAACACAACAAGACAACAAAGAAAAACTCATAATCAATTAACAATAAATTAAATTATTTATTTTTCTATTTATATTCTATCCCAGTTCATTAGACTACCTTGAAGTAGATTTGCTTTATTTATTTGTAAGTTTAAACAAATAAAAAACAAAATACAACAAAACTAAAATCGCCCAAAGAAAACTTAAAGACGGCAAATAATAAAAATTTTTCCCATCTTGCACATAATCTTCTTCGTTTTCAACAGATAAATTAAATACAATTCTTGATGCTTTTCTGTTGTTTAAAATTAATAAAAAATTTAAAAAATTATGCATATGAGAAAAAACGCAACAATAACAATAAATTAAATTATTTATTTTTCTATTTATCTTCTTTCCAAGTTCATTATACTACCTTGAAGTAGATTTGCTTTATTTATTTGTAAGTTTAAACAAATAAAAAACAAAATACAACAAAACTAAAATCACCCAAAGAAAACTTAAAGACGTCAAATAATAACGTTTACAATAGATAAATTAAATGCAATTCTTGATGCTTTTCTGTATGCATACGAGAAAAAACGTATATTAAAAAATAATCTCGATGAAAATTTATCTTGTACATTAATCAACTTATTATATCTTAACCTAGCTTAACTTATTATTTATTCTTTATTCTTCTTTTTCCATCATCAAAAACAAATTGAAAAATCATTTTTTATTTTGCTTTGTTCGTGATAATTTATTTACATTTTGTAAATTATGGCGATGAAAATTTAGATAAATTAAAAGATCTTGATGAAAATTTGCTTTACTCTCCGATTTAGAGTATTGAAGTAATACAAAAACAATATGATGACAAATTAAGTATAAAAGCCTATCATGCTAGAAAATTTATATTGTATTAGTTTTGTGATTCAACATTAAAACATGGCAAAAAAACTTCTAATGAAAAGGTTTATAACTTCTGGGGAAGAAGTGGAAGAAGAGCGATTTTTAATCGATTCCGAAACGGGGAAAAATATGCAGAAGTTTAACTTGCGCAGACGCGAAACTAAATTTTCGATAAAACCTGTACCAAGCTATATTGATCCAATTACTTGGATTAAAGGGGCACTCCACGATATTGTCAAATATATTACAAAAGAAGTTAGCCCAAGCGACAAAATTGGAATGACATTTTGTGGTGAAAGCTTCGAGCATCGTGGCCCTGCATGGATAAACTTTCAAACAGCAGGTGGACTGACGTTTCAGCATATTTGGGATGTGATTTCAAAGGTTTTTCAAAGCAATTCCGAGGGTGAGTACTTTTAAATGAAAATGCTGAACATTTTTTACTTTTTCACTTTTACTTTACAGGTTTAAGTACAGACAAATTTTGTTTGACCGCAACATATATCAGTTTACCTTATGGTAAAGGTAGGAAAAAACAATTTTACAATTTTGCTGAAGAATGCAAACAACGCCGTGGTATAATAACAATAAAAAATAAAGATAACTTATGCTTACCCCGTGCCCTAGTAGTGTGCATTGCAAAAATTGATAAAGAGGTCAATTTTAGACACATTTTACATGATGTCGGGAAAATTCAAGCAATTAAAGCTAAAGAGCTAATCCAAAAAGCAGGCGTAATTATTCCACAACAGGGGTGTGGAATACATGAATTAACAAAATTTCAAAATTATTTGACAAATTACAAAATTGTTGTCTACCAATATAACACTAGGGGTCGAATTGTGATATTTGAGGGAAATACCACAAAAGATGTAAAAAACCTAAATTTGTTATACCATGAAAATCATTTTAATGTGATTGGATCACTCACTGCTGCTTTTTGTACAGATTATTATTGCGAAAGTTGTCACGTTCCATTTTGGCACAAAAATGAACACAGATGTTCAAAAACTTGTCCATGTTGTCGTAATTCAACACAATGCCCAAAGAATGGTACAAATGTTAAATGCAATATCTGTAATAGAACATTTAGAGGGGAAAAATGTTTTGATTTTCATCGAGCCTCATCATGTAACTCAAAAAGTATTTGTGATACAGTGAAAAAGTGTTTAAATTGTTTGCACGTTTACAAAACAGAAAGACAGCATTTTTGTAATGAATATTTTTGTAAAATTTGTCATCAACATGTACCTTCGGATCATCTTTGCTTCATTCAGCAAGATAAAAAACAGAAAAATTTTAAAAACTGCATATATGTATTCTACGATTTAGAGACAAGACAGGAAAAAAATATTGATACACAACTAAGACAACATATCCCTAATTTGTGTGTTTTACAGCAAAGATGTGACAACTGTATTGACGATGAATCTCTAGTTTTTTGTCAAAAGTGTAAATTTAGACAAATAATTTTTGAAGAAAATCATGTAATCGAAAAAATGATGAATCACATTTTGAAATTAAGCGCAGAATTCCGTGAAATAATTGTCGTAGCTCATAACGGACAAGCGTTTGATCATCAGTTTATTTTAAACTATGTTTTAAACAAAACGAATGTGGAACCCAAACTAATAATGAGAGGAACGAAAATTATTTTGATGATGATCAACAATGTCAAATTTATCGATTCACTTAATTTTTTCCCGATGGCCCTAGCAAAATTGCCAAAAGCCTTTAACTTATCTACAAAATTAAAAAAGGGGTTTTTTCCGCATTTATTTAATAAACTGGAAAATGAAAATTATATAGGTTCTTTACCGCCTATGAAATATTTCACCCCCGATTCAATGAAAGAAGATGAGAGAAATGAGTTTCATAAATGGTACACTGAAAATAAAAATTGCGAATTCAACATGCGAAAAGAAATAGTTGAATACTGTAGCAATGATGTGAAGATTTTGACTGAAGCTTGTTTAAGCTTCAGAAGAATATTTTTACAAGAATGCAACATTGAACCGTTTTTAGAAGCAGCAACAATAGCCTCAGCCTGTAACCTAGTGTTCAGACGAAACTTTCTGTGTTTGAACACGATAGGTATAATTCCACGACATGGTTACAGACTAGTCGACAATCAATCCGAAATTGCTCTACAGTGGCTTGTATGGGAGCAGGACACCCGAAAAATTAAATTTCAATATGCTGCTAACGGGAGAGAAAAAGTGATTGGCGGTGTCAAAGTTGATGCATTTTGTGACAGCACTAAGGAAGTTTTTGAGTTTCAAGGTAATAAAACAAAATTAAAATTCAAAACACGCTATAACACATTATTAATTTTTATTAACTTTCTAGGTTGTTTTTACCATGGTCATCCGAAGTGCCTAATCCATAAAAGAGATGTATCCTTGTATAATGATTCTAACGATACTTTAAATCAAAGGTATGAAAGAACGCTGGCCAAAAATGAGTACTTAAAATCCCTTGGATATAAAGTAATCGAAATGTGGGAATGCGCATTTCGCGAACAAATGAAAACAAACAAAAATATGTTTTACTTAAAAAACCACCCAATAATTTTTACTGCACCACTAAACCCTCGGGATGCATTCTATGGTGGAAGAACAGGCAATGTCTACACTCATTATAAGTGTAAAAACGGGGAGAAAATTAAATACATAGACGTCTGCTCGATGTACCCGGGGGTCTGTAAATATGGCAAATTTCCTGTTAAACACCCTAAAGTACATGTTGGAAATTCTGTGTGTTCTGGAATTGATTTACAAAAAACGAATGGGTTGATTAAATGTAAAATATTACCACCAGAAAACCTATTTCATCCAGTTTTACCGCAAAAACAAAATAACAAATTGATGTTCTCACTCTGCCAAAGCTGCGGAGATCAAAAAAATCAAAGTGCATTTTGTTTACATTCTAACGATGAAAGGGCATTAACTGGAACATGGGTGATTGACGAAGTTTTACAGGCTCTCAAAAAAAACTACAAAATTTTACACATTTACGAAATCTGGGAATACGAGATTACGCAATATAACAAGGAAAAGAAAGAACAAGGACTCTTCACGGAAATGATGAATAAGTTTATAAAAATTAAACAGGAATCTTCAGGTTTTCCGTCTAAATATCAAACAGAATTGGAAAAACAAAAGTATATTGATTCCTTTTTAAGTTCAGAAGAAGTTCAATTGGAATTTAAAAATATCAACAATAATCCTGGATTAAGGTCTTTTGCAAAATTAATTTTAAATTCTTTTTGGGGAAAATTTGGTCAGCGAGAAAACCAACAACAAACAACTATTGTTAACCAACCGTTTGTTTTGAATGACTTACTAACAAATCCTTCAATAGAAGTTTGTCAAATACTACCTATTAACGAGGAAGTTATAATTGTGAGCTGGCAGTATAAAGAAGAAGCGGTAAATTCTCTATCAACAATCAATGTGTGTATAGCTGCTTACACAACAGCACAGGCTCGACTTCATCTTTACAGCTATCTAGAAAAGATCGGTCACAGAGTTTTGTATTACGATACGGACTCAATCATTTATATAAGTCAAGAAGGAGAATATGACCCACCTCTAGGAGAACGTATTGGTGATATGACCGATGAACTAGAATGTTATGGCCTCGGCAGCTATATATCTGAATTTGTTAGTGGTGGACCAAAAAATTACGCGTTTAAAGTTTTTTCGACTAAAGATAACTCAGAAAAGCTTGTTTGTAAAGTTAAAGGCATAAATTTAAACCATACAACATCCAAACTAATAAATTTTGAAACGATTAAACATGCTGTTCTTCATCCGCAAGATTGGGAAAATATCGCTGTGGTTTCACAAAATATTAAAAGAACTAAAGATCATGAGGTTCATACAGTAACTGAAACAAAAAGATACCAACCGAAATCAGAAAAACGTCGATTTCTGAAAGACCATAGTTCCGTACCGTTTGGATACAAAAGGCCTAAATTTGTGTAAACTACGATTATTACACAACATAAAGGTAAAACAGAAGTCAATTTTAGTCGGAGTAACAAATATTCAGTTTTTTAGTTTTAAGCAATTTTGTAGCTTATGTAAACATAAAATAAAAGGTCGGGTTTTTTTCATATTTTTCCCGACGTAAAACAAAAGTTTTAGTGAGTTTTTCTTTAATAATTTCAAGTAAACGAAAACTTATTTATTTCCAGTAAAAACGAGGAATTATTTTATACAAATTTATTAATACTTAATTTTACCAAAATGTTTTCAGAAGTTCTAAATTATATTGTTTTTATCTACCCATGAATTGTGCGATTTATCAAATCCTAACCATTTGACGTAAACTTTATTCCCTTTTCTTTTTAAAATCTGCTCGACAAGATAGGTATCAGAAAATTTTACAGGTGTTAGTTCTGTTTCATAAAATCCCCCGGAAATTGGAGTGTTGGTATAATCGACTAAGTTATACGTAATCGGATATGTATTTTTAACTTTAACCACTTTAAAAATTTCTGTTGACCAGTTTGGTTGATAGCCTTTTTCAAAGTTTCCTTTATTTTTGCTGACTCTTACATTATCTCCTATCTTAAATTTAGCTTTTTGAAAAATTTTTGGATGCATGTATACACTTCTAAGTATTGATTTTTCATTTTTCTTTGAAACATTTTCTGGAGGTAATTTGATTGTTCTATGCGGTGTTGAATTATAGTTTTTTAACAATGATTGTAAAATTGAGATCCATTTGTAATTCCCCTGTAAACTGAAATTTTTCCACATCATACTTTTCAAAGTTCGATTAAAACGTTCCACGATAGATGCCTTAAGCTCTGAGAATGTATGATAATGATTAATTTTATTTTTCAACATATATTGTTTAAACTGTCTGTTGAAAAACTCTTTGCCTTGGTCTGAATGAATATTTTTTGGGGAATCCTTTGCTTGCTTGATAATATTTTCAAGTGCTCGTAAAACATCTTCAGCAGTTTTACGTTTGACAGGTTCAGCATAAGCGTATTTGGAAAAAGTATCAATCACCGTCAATAAATATTTGAAACCTTTATTAAATTTGGCATAAGGAATCATTTCGACTAAATCAATTTGCCAAGTATCATTCAAACCCTTTTGAATGAACTTTCTCCTACGAAAATTTTTTCTAAGTGGCCTGTGTAGCTCTGAAACAATTTGTGCTCGTGACATCCTATACACAATACACACAATATTTAGTTTCTCTTTCTATATATAGAGGCAGCTGATTCTGAAAAGTTGTACATAATAGCTAAATTTTTGTAGAAATCCTCAGTCTCCCTACAGAAATCAACTTTTAATATGGAAGCTGATTCGACTTCGTTTCCGTTTACCAACGAAAGTAATGAAAATTATTTTTTAAATAAAATTACACAAGAAAACCAAATTAGTTCAACCACGAATGATTATGATGTTGATGTTGACGAGGTGACCTCGTCTTTTCAAGAATTTATACCACCACCACCATCACCACCGCAATTACTTGAAGAGGAGGAAGAAGAGGAATGGCAGGACGGTCAAAACTGGTTTGACTCTCAAACAGATGATCTGCAGGTTAACGAGGTGACCTCGTCTTTTCAAGAATTTATACCACCACCACCATCACCACCGCAATTACTTGAAGAGGAGGAAGAAGAGGAATGGCAGGACGGTCAAAACTGGTTTGACTCTCAAACAGATGATCTGCAGGTTAACGAAGAACAAAATATCGAAGTCGAGCAAGAAGGATATTTCGAATGGTTTTTTAGTAACATTATAGATAGATAAAAATAAAAATAAAAATAAAATAAATAAAAGGCAATTGTTTTTATTTTCGTACAATTTTGCGTAGTTTAATGTTTAATATTACAGGTATCTCGAAAAATAATCTAGAAAAATTACACTGCACATTGATCCGTTGCTTTGGGATGTTAATTTCTTCATGCAACTTTTCCACTTGTTTTTCTTCACAGGTTTTTATGTATTTTTCAACATACGCTCTTACATTTTGTTCGGAATTTTTATAGTGAATCATTACAGCTTGAAGAAAATCAACAAGGTTGTTAAATATATCGGCCTCTTCTCTGTTGACACTAAGAGTTTGACTACGAATAGCTTGAATTCCTGCTTGTAAACATAATTTGGTATTTTTTATTGTTCGACTGCACAGCAGCTTTTTGTATAGATGGTAAAATTCACACCAATCACGATATTTCAGAACAATTACTTCTTTTCCATTACGATGGAATATGGTTGTGGCTTCAAATGATTCCCCCGTAAAACCAACAGAAATTCTAAAGGTCTGGTTTTTATTAAGAAAGTATGTATAGTTTAATAATAAAGACATCGTGTTTTCATGTCGAATTTCCATTTCTTTTTAACTTTCCTCTAACTCTCGGGTTACAAGACTGTAAAAAGTTGTATTTTCCAAATATTTTATGAAATAGTTTTAAAATCAACCTGTCATTTTCAATATGATTTACTTTACTGAATTGGTTCAAAAAACTTTTCATACTTAAACCAAAACATCTAAACCAAACGTAAACACAACAATATTGCCCGCATACATCTGTAAAATTACTTTGCAACTGTTTATCATTAAAAATTAAACAATGATTCTTCAAATATCTTAAAATTCATCTTTTAGGTGTATATCGCCCATGTTTTCTTACGTTTTGGAAAATTAATTTTTGTTTGACTGTCACCCGCTTTAGCTGGTCGTAAAATTCGTTTTGTAGGTGTTGTAAATTTCTCGCTATTTATATGCTTTTCTTTCTTTTCGGGTGGACTGTCAAGAGGAACCGTTATAACGTCTCCAGACTCGGTTTCAAATGTTTGATAATTTTGATTTGGAGTTAATTTTCGTTTTCTTAAACGCTCACCAATTGATGTGGCAGATAGTGCTTTTGCGAAAATTTTGTCTTGAACGTCTTCATCAAGTTCACTGTCAGACTGTGTTGTTTCTTTAAAAATATTTTCCTGGACGCGTTTATCAAATACTTCATCATCTTCATTCTCATATATTTCTTCTTCAGGAAACTGCATTTCAAAATTTCTTTTACCGACAACATCTGTTTGAGTGTCTGTCGCTCTAAATATGGGTTTTGTACGGAAACGTGTTTGGGTACTTTTAGGTTCCATGATTTTAATTTTTTTCTCTTCAATTTTAGATAACAATCTTTTTTTGTTTCTAATTTTAAATAGGTTCTGACGATACAAATACCACTTCTGAATATCGGACAAATTTTTGTTTAATAAAATGTTTTTCATCTTTTTATCCAACTGGTTGAGTTCAACGTCTGAATTTTGCTTTAGTTTTTCATATATTTCAGGTTTTAATATTATCATTTTGTTAAATGTTGTATTATTCATTTTATAAAATGACCAATCACCCCTGATAAAACTGCACCGAGAAGAGCAGGTAAAAATCCACCACGTTGAATTATAATTTTTCTTTTACTAGTGAGCGACTTCTTACGGCAAATGAGTGATCTCAAGTCCTTTTTATACTTTTTTAGTTGATTGGTTGCTCTTTTATTTAAATGACAGTTACCTTTTAAAATATTTAACGCAATTTCACAGATCGTTTTAATTACATTCGGCTCACATTGTTTTATTATAACTTTTTGAAATTTTCTCTTAGAATTTTTTAACAGGTGCAATATATGACGGTTGGTTTGTAATCGTTTCATATTCCTCACCAAATTGCTCCAATTGCTCTTTTGTACAAAAACAAAAATTTTTTCCAAATATGTCACTTCTTAATCTAAATATATCATTAATATCTTGAGTAAGGTCTATTAAAATGTAACCATATGGTAAGGTAGTTACTTCATTATATACTTTCTCAAATTCGTTGACCTGTTTTGGGTATATTTGACGAGCTAAAGGCAGTATTTGGGATTTATCTCTAGGGTTTTTGAAAAGCACTAAATATTTACAATTTAATGAAATATCTCTTGAAAATTTTCCCTGGTGAAAAACGTTTTGAGTTACAAATATTACAGATAAATTTCTATGGTGCGAACCTCTAGTAAATAATTCGCACACAATCTTGTCGTGAGAATTTAACATCATATCATCTACTATAATTAACAGTGGATCTTGATTATCACAAAAATCTGGAATAGTATTATAATGTTCAAGTCCTTTGATATTTTTCGGGACGGCTTCTTTATCGGGGTTACACCAAATAATCTTCTCAATTGGAGGTTGAATATATTTGTTTTTTTGTTTTATTAAATTAAAAATAAAAGTCGATTTCCCACAACAAGACGGCCCGGCAACCATCATAGTAAACGGATGAAAAAACATGGTTTGCCGAAGAGTATCTATCTAACTATACAAATCTATATGTATACAAAACAGGGGTCGAGTATAAAATTAATCTTGGAAAATTGGACAGACAGTCTCTTATATAGTCTCACAATGGCCAAACGTGTTTTCATAGTTGATCTCCAATTTCTAAGAGGAAACGATAAACAATATTTTGTCAAAGAACTCGCTCTACTTGAAAAAGGAAGTTTGATTCCTATCGTTTATCATTTCAAACCACCTTACC
The DNA here is from genome assembly GCA_963693315.1 of Diogma glabrata. Classification (NCBI taxonomy): domain Eukaryota; kingdom Metazoa; phylum Arthropoda; class Insecta; order Diptera; family Cylindrotomidae; genus Diogma; species Diogma glabrata. Next base: position 163,128,202 of record OY856187.1, read on the forward strand.
ACGAAGAAGAACTAGGTCAAGCAGCACAATATAGCAACCGATATTGCGGCAATAAAATAAATGGACTTAATTGGAATGGCGGATGCATTGACTATGTGGATATAAAATCAATTATTAAATACTATTTAGAACAAGCTGAAAAAATTTATGTAAAAGGCGAACAAAAAAAATTTTTCCTTGAAAAGTATATTGAGAGTTTTAAAATAGAAAATCTTGCCATACCGTCGTTATTAAAGATTGAAAATTTTAAATCAATGTGTCCGATACATCTTTCAAATAATCATTTTAGATGTGCTGTAAAAAACTGTCTTAACATTTATATGCATCTTCGGAAGGAAAAAGTACTATAATGTTAAAAACAAAAAAAGTTACCTTTAACAATAAATTAGATCTTTACGTTATGTATGTGTGGGATTATGCATATAGAGTAGCTCGACAGGGAAAATATGAAGAATATGCACGAGATCGAGATAGATTTCATAGACGAATAAAAAATATTGAACCTATTATCTCTGCAGTTCTAAAAAAACCTCATAGAGAAAAAGTTTTTAATAAATTAATAAGGGTTGGTTAACCCAATAAAATTAATGTACATAAAATCATGTAATAGTTTTATTTTAGTTTTAAAACAAAAATGTAAAAAGAAAAATGAATAAAAACACGTGACAAATTGTTTTATCTGTCATTTGTACCATTATTTTATTGTTTTAATTTTAAATTTGAACTCACATTTGAACTAACCTAGTCTATCTGACATGCTTCCTAGGCCTTTAGCAACAACAATAAACCCACAATAACAACAAACAACAATTAACCACTAACCTACACTTTAAATCGAGAAATTACCAATACAGACAACCAGAACTAGGTCAAATACTAACCTAGTTTACCTGACGACCTTCCAAGGCCTTTAGCAACCGGCTTGGGACACACACAACAACAACAAACCACAATAAACCAATAACCTACATTCTAATTCCAATACAGGAAACTAAAACTAGGTCAAATATTAACCTAGTCTACTATATAAGGTCGTAGCCTTTCATGGCAATTATAAAAACAGGTTTTGGTTCCCCATGCTCAACTCCCGGGAGCTCTACTAACCAAGTTTATTGTAAAGCTTGTCCCAACATTGTTCGACCTTAAAACAAGGTTGGCTTAATGTAAAAACAATCCTCTCTGCTTACCTGGGCTAAAAAGAAAGTAACATTTAATGATCAGTCAGTCTACTATAGTCTACTATCAGTCAGTCTACTATAATTATTATCCCCAACCAACGAGTTTCTTAATCTGGAAGGAGCATCAAAACAGCCCAAAAATTATTAAATTATATTGAACGGTGTTTTGAAAATTTTAAACAAAATATTATCTCCAGTGCTATCTTTGGGAATATTTTTGATTTTTGTGTTCTCGCTGTCGTCGAACACTGCCGCAATTCTGTTGCCTAGCTGTGTTAAATTAGCAGTAATGCTCATATTCTCTATTTGAGCAATTTCACGCAAGTTCAGCAAATTTTTAGGATATTTTGACTTGACCCCTTTTAATTTTGATTATTTTTTGTTTATAGATAGTCTTTCATAAATAAAAAATACAAGTTCTCTTAGAATGTTTTTTTCGACCAGGCGTCTTCACAGGGTGCCCCTCAATTTTTTGTTATTTTGTGATGTGAGTGCATTTTGACGAGCGATTGTAGAAAAACTATTGAATCGATTTTCATAAATGATATGCCGTTGAATAGGTATTAGAACAAAGTTTTTAAAAATGTACACTGTTAGTTTTTTGAAATAATTTTTAACGGTGTAACATAATAAAAAAACGTAATTACGTAACGTGTAATTTCTTTCAACTTCTTTGAACGTATGTTGTTGTGGGCCCTTGGTCTTAAAAGGTATTTATATGTTATTGTGACACATATTGTAATTCCTACTACACAACACATTTTATTAAAAAAAAAAAAAAAAATTGAAGAAAAGATGGCGCTATACCTTTTTTTTAAAACTAAATTGAAGCTTATTTTATATCTAACAACTTGTGAAAGTTTAGGACTAGTATTATTTTATGTTTTAAAGATAAAATTCGTTGTGCATATGACTGTCGGGAATCAGTTTTTTTTTGTTCTGAAGGAAAATTATAAAAATGGCGTTATAAACTAAGGGATTTTTTTTATGTTAAATATCAAATATTTTATTATTAAATGAACTTCTTAAAATATTATAAAAATTATGTATGTACAATAAAGAAAGTATGAGCAATTTCAGCATCCACAAAAGCGCTTGTTGCTATGTACATTAAATGAAACTTATGCGGAGTTTAAAAATAAATTTCCTGATGTGAAAACAGGATTTACTAAATTCACGTCCCTTCGACCATAAGAATGTATAAAATTATCCCAAGGAGTTCATAATGTGTGCGTGTGTACCATACATCAAAATATGAAACTAATGATTCAACACTCTAAGATGTCTTGGATTACTGATGCTGCTTTCCAGAATTATTAAACATTAATTGCCTTTGTTTCATGTGAAAAATTAACAGAAGATTGTAATACTTTGAAGTGCAATGAATGTTTAGAAAAACTTCAACAACTGGAAGAAAAATTACTAAATGATTTTGACGTTAAAGGAATCCTTCAAGTCAAATATCAACAATGGAATACCACTGATCGATGCAATTTGGATTCTGTAATAGAAACTGTAGAAGAATTTATGAAAAAATTTGTTTACCGTTTACAAATTTTGATACGACACAACTTTATAGCAAAACAGCAATCTACATTCATTGAGGAAAAAAAATTAGAACCAGGAGAGTGCTTCGTTCAAGGGGATTTTTCAGAAAACTATGCCTTCAAAATTCAGGATTCGGTTCAAGGTTATCATTATAATAATTCACAAGCTACTATTCATCCATTCGTCATTTATTTTAAAAGTGCCGCAAGTGAATATATACAGCACCGAGGTGTTATACTCATTTCGGATATCACAACAGTACTACAGTCCATCTTTTCATTACAAAACTTATTGAATTCATCAGAACGCATATAAATTCTAATATTAGGAAAATAATTCTAACACCGACGATGCACCTTCTCAATACAAAAATAAAGCACCATAAAAAAGACTTTAACGTTGATGCAGAATGGCATTTTCAAGCTACCAGCCATGGAAATGCCCTTGCGATGGGATTGGTGGTACACTGAAGCGTGCTGCACACCGTTATAGTATGGGGAGCAGAGATATTATTGATACACCAAAAAAACTTTTCGTATGGGCCTTAAAATGGGAAACTACCATGAACTTTGGACACGCCGATAAAAACGAATACCAATTAACAAAAGAAAAATTACAAAATCGATATGAAAATGCGATTACTATAAGTGGAACTCAAAGATTTCATTCTTTTGTACCATTAAATACTAAGACAATAATTGCAAAAATGTTTTCCAACTCAAAAGAAACTTTTGAATGTAAAATGAGTAAATAATTTTTAATAACTATATTTATTTTCTTTAACCTACATATATAATTTGTATTGTATTTTAAAAAGTTTATTCAATAACAAAATATTTGTAGTTTAATGTTAAAATACAATCTTTTACTTTATGATTCCATAATAACATAATACGAACATAATAGTTCTCCAGTCAAAAGTTCCTAAATAGATTTAGTTATTTATACTGCTTTTTTGTTTGCAGTCGAGACAGTCAAATTATTTTTTATAAGAGTGATAAGTGATTACTAAAAGTGATAAATAAACATTTCATTTTTTTATGCCATCTAATCCAAAGAAAATAATTACAGAAGTGTTTTCCTATTCAAAAGAAACTACTGTTTGTAAAATAAGTATATCATTTTTAACAATTGTATTTATTTTATTTATTGTACTACATATATAATTTTAATAATATTTTAAAAATTTCATCTAATAATAAATATTTGATATTTAACATAAAAAAAATCTCCTAGTTTATAACGCCATTTTTATAATTTTCCTTCAGAACAAAAAAAAACTGATTCCCGACAGTCATATGCACAACGAATTTTATCTTTAAAACATAAAATAATGCCTAGTCCTAAACTTTCACAAGTTGTTAGATATAAAATAAGCTTCCATTTAGTTTAAAAAAACTAACGGTGTAGCGCCATCTTTTCTTCAATTACACCGTTTTTTTCTTATGTTACACCGTTAAAAATTATTTCAAAAAATTAACAGTGTACATTTTTAAAAACTTTTAAAAACTAATACCTATTCAACGACATATCATTTATGAAAATCGATTCAATAGTTTTTCTACAATCGCTCGTCAAAATGCACTCACATCACAAAATAACAAAAAATTGAGGGGCACCCTGTGAAGACCCCTGGTCGAAAAAAAAAATTCTAAGAGAACTTGTATTTTTTATTTATGAAAGACTATCTATAAACAAAAAATAATCAAAATTAAAAGGGGTCAAGTCAAAACGTTGTTGAATCTTCGTGAAATTGCTCATTAATTTTTTGGTTGTACCCAATCTTTTCATTGTTAATTCCCCACTTTTTAAACTGTTAATTTACTACTTTCTCTCATTCTTCTGGCGAATCACTAGTGAGGGAGTGTTATATGGTGACTTTTTGTTTAATCGTTTGCGTTAAATTTGAAAATCTTCGTTAAATTCTTTTCAAACTTTTAGCAATAGATTAATAAAACTTTAGGTACATTTTTAAATTTAGTTTTCATAAAAATACTTTTTCATCTAGTTTTCTTTTTAAAATTTCAAATAATATAAAGTTTGTTTTTTTCCAATTCAATAAGAATTCTCATACAAATACTTAATGAAGTTTTGTTTAAAAAAAATATTTAAGAAGTTTGTTGTCTTGAAGTCAAATTGTACTTTTGTATCTTAAAAATTAATTATTTCACTATACAAATTTTGTGAAAATAGATTAAATATGTTAATGTGGTGATGAGTTGAGTTAATAAAGTAGTTGCTGATAGAGTATAGTTGGAAGACAATATACACCAGCAAATTTATTGTTAAAAAATGTCGACATACATGTCTACAATCAAATGTAATTAAGTTTTTATTTTATTTATTATTTTGTAAATAAAAATGAATTAAAGTAAATAGTTATTGTTGCTAAATATGTATTTGCATTGCACAATAAATATAAAATCAATAAACTTACAAGAAATAGTATTCGACGTTTTTTCTATCGAAACAAAAGAATTTATAACAAACGTAATAATTGAAAACTTTTGTGACTCGAATAAATACAAACTGAATTAAACTCACTATTGTGTTAACAAGAAAGAAAAATAATCGAATTGTTAAAATTCGATAAATACTAGACGTTGGATGCAAAAAAAGAATAGCGAGAAATACAAGCTATTAAGGAATACACGCAGCACGTACATATAGGGCGAATACATTTACAAGCTATAAATATATCTGAAATAGTTAATATTCTTAATGCATATTATATTTTTTGCAAGATCAATAAAAATTCAATTAAAATTATTTAAATAATCAATTTCATTTTTAAGTTTTAATGTTTTAAAGAATATTTCTTTAAATTTCACTTCAAAATAATTCTATAGGTCTTTTTGTTGTAAACTAACTTTCATAGAATATATATTTTTTCAAAATAAATTGCTTTTTTATTCGCCTATATATTAAAGTGTTACTTTATTACTGTGATTTCCGGCCTTAAAGTGTAACTCTTTAACCATATATTATGTTGTCATAGCTACGTCCCAAAAAGTAAAAAACATTTGTTTTTGTTAAAATTCTATGAAAAATAGAAATTTTTATCAAAGCAACCCTTAAATTCAAAATTTTATAATCCAATGAAAATAGTTCTTTTCATTTGTTGTCATAGTTATACAATAATTTGGAAAGAATAACAAATAATTTGTCAAAGGTAACTTGTTCCACATATTTTTATTTCCATGTGAATTTATAATTTTAATTTAGAAGAAACTTTTTTTTTAAATATTTTGCTTGCAGCGAATAAAAAATAGTATATGATGCACGGACGTAAGTTATTTTGTACTTAATGTGGGTGCCAATCTCGGCTAGCGCCTCGATTTGCAAACCCCACATTAGTCCAAAATTTTTAGCTTTACGTCCTAGCATCATAATGTACTATTAAATGTTTTAATTGCAATATTTTTAAAAGAATATTATTTAAAGTTGAAGCTAGTTAATTTTCCTACATAATTATTTAAATAAAAATAGTTTTTATTCACACCGTATGGTCTTTCTTACCGGTAAGTAATTACTTACCGACTGCATGATTGGTAAGTAATTACTTACCGATCTGTGATTTGTAAACGAAACTTACTATGTTTATTTACGAATCAGAAATCATGCAAAATCGCCTGATCGTGCAAAAACGTTTTATGCGAAATTTCAGAAACATGAAATTTAAAATTTCTTTACAGAAAGAAAGAAATGGCTTCAAGAATTAAGTTTTATTTTTAAATTTGTATTTCAATGAAGCAAAAAAGAAAACTAAATTCCAGAGATAGAGTAAACATATTTGTATTTACACAACAAAGCTATCGGCCATAATTATTTTCTTCTCTTGACTTGACAAATAAAATTTTTTAGCACCAAAAACCGGGATTGAATTTACCAAAACTCCCGGTTCTACCAGAATCCCGGTAGTGAATGCTTCGTCACACCCGTAGATACGAAATCATCAAAAAATATTATAAATCAACAAAAATTGATCCCCCATGCACTGTAAACAATGAACAAATGTTGAGTCTTTTAGGAGTTTGTTAAGAGATTTGTTGGGATTAGCTGAACGAAATCGCCTTCTATTGGGACTGTAACATCTTGCTAAATATATACTATAGTCAAGCTTGTTATATAATCAAAGACACATGTGTTTCTAAGAAACTCATGGAGTCCTTTTGAAAACTTTTTTTGGAATGAAAACTTCTTAAGGCGCATTGCCGCTATATATGTATTAAAAATAAATATTAAAAAAAAGACGGCGAGGCAAATTGTAATCATTTGTTATTTGCTTATTCTCATATGCTTGATTCATAGTTTGTTTTCTTTGTTATTAAATTTGATGTTTTTCTCGGTTTATAACAGTGTGTAAGTGTGGTATAGTAAAGATTTTGTTATTTTTGTAAGCAAAACAAAAAAATTATTACGTGAATCGTAAGATACAAAATATACTGCTATTTCACAGATTTAAGTTTTCACTCCGTCAACAGTTCTCAATGACTGTCTTTAGTTTTATCTCTCGTTGGTGTTTATAACGATGCGAATATAATAAAACTTTCTAATTGTATAGTTGTAAGGAGCTGGAAATGCATTTCAACTAATAACTACAGTTCTTGATGTCTGATATTTTGACTGACTTTTGCTTTATATGCAATGGTTTTAGATTAATATTAAAGTTCTAAGCTGAATTATTTCTCAAAAATTCAGAAGAAAATCATGTTTTTCATATCGAAATCCATTATTGTAATAAACACCGTGCCTTCTTAATAACTAAACCCAGGAACATTCGGGGAGTTGCATCCCTTAAGATTAAAATTCCAACTAAACTCTGTCTGTAAGTTCGATTATATCTCCTCACCCCATCACAAATGCTGAATTGCACGCGATTTTTTTTTTTTTAAAATGGACTTAAATGAGCAAACAATACGAATTCTCTGACGATCCCAAATTTTTTTTTAATATTTTAATTTGCTACGCTGAAATATAAAATAAACAATTTTTGTTTATCAAAGTTTATTTTTCAATTCATTCATCCTACTTGCGGATAGCGCTATATATGTGTTGGTTTGGCAAGTGGCTTCATGATAGTATATTTTCAACAAAATAAATACAACCGATTAAATAGTACTACATAATAGCTATATACGTATAATAAGGGCGTAAAGTAGGTCTTTTTTGCTTGAGAGTGAAATTGTTGCTCGAGGCGTTAGCCGATGGCAACCAACACTCAAAAGTAAAAGAGATACTTCATGCCCGAAATGAAAACAACATTTTTTGTAGTGGTGCAGAACGTCCAATTTTTGTACACGCTGGTAGAAAAAGTACGTATGATACATGCCAAATCAATTATCGAATTCAAAAAAAGAATATAGGATAAAAAAATCACTGAGTTCATTGTTCTATCATGGAACAGAACGGACACGGTATTTATACATCGATATCCCAGATTTACTTTACAATTTTCAACGTCTGGAATTTGGATACGGAAAAAGCAATGCTAGACATTAATCATTAAATAATTGAAGAATACTACAAGATATGCTACCACTATCCAGCTGTAAAAAACCTACGTTCTAGAACATAAAAGAATAAGCAAAAAAGTTTTCCTATTGTGAGCTAAAAATTCAAATTTATTTTCAACAATTAAACAACATAAAACTTAAATTAATGAAATATATCAAAAAATTTCCCAACTTCATATATTCCATCTAATTTCTTTCTATTATTTTTGTCATTTTAACTCTCCGGTCTTTCCTCAAATCTCTATCTACGTTGCTAAATTGATATCCATAAAATAAAACCATTAAACCGAATTACATTTAAATTAATTCTATTGACATTTTATTGATACAAATTACCAATAAAAACTTTCGTTTCCTTCTCAAAATATAAACACGCAATCGAAACAGAACCATAATTCAACAAAACTTATTTCATTTACTCAGCATTGTAAATGAACTTTGAACTAAAAATAAACAGAAGAACTTAAACTCTATTGATTCGATCCATTTGATGGAAGTGTAACTCTATATCTAAGAAAAAAATCGCAATATAAAAGAAAAACAAGAAAAATTGGAAAGACAGATAATATGAAATTTATGAGATGATTGTTGTAGTTGTAACGTATAGGACTGGAAGAAATAGGATAAACAAATATAATAAATTTTCTTCTTAAACATTTCGTTATTGTTAAGCTTTTCGTTCCTCCAATTCTTTAGACTTTTAAGAAACTGGGTTTGTTTAGTTTTGTTTATATTATTGTCGTTTTTGAACCAAAAAAACATAAAGCAACAAAAAAAGGTAAATTGTCGATTTGTTGGGCTATCGTTTTTATATTTGTTATTTTGGAATTAGACCAAAAATCGTATAATGGTTTTAACTTTGGTTTATTTTCTCCCATAAAAATATATGAATTATTGTTCATAACAATAGAAAAAATAAGATGAGTATTGCAAAGAAGATATTCGAAGAAGTATTGTGTTGAAAAACTAAAATTTGTTGAAATATAAAATAAACAATTTTTGTTTATCACAGTTTATTTTTCAATTCATTTGGGAATTTCTACTTGCGGATAGCGAGCGGTATATATGTGTTGGTTTGGCAAGTGGCTTCATGATATTATATTTTCAACAAAATAAATAAAACCGAATAAATAGTACTACATAATAGCTATATATGTATAATAAGGGCGTAAAGTAGGTCTTTTTTGCTCGCGAGTGAAATTGTTGCTCGAGGCGTTAGCCGAGGGCAACCAACACTCAAAAGTAAAAGAGATACTATATGCCCGAATTGAAAACAAGATTTTTTGTACGAGTAAGATTCTGTATTTTGGATAAATAAAAATACATATATTTACACAAAATAGTAAAATATTTTTTGAAAAAATTATTTAATCCAAGTAGTTTTTCGTTTGATATTTATTTTCCAAAATTTCTATAGCAACCAAGTTTTTTTTTAAATTTCTATATTAATTTATTTAATAAATTTTGTTTTTCAGTTATGTTTGATCTATCGTAGGGCAAAGTGTACATATGTTTTGTAAAATCGTTAATTTTGATTAATGTGTTTATTTTTATTACACTAGGCGAGTTTAATAGCTGCTAGTAAACTCGCTGGCTAATCGATTGTAAACTATCTTAGTGTCATTGATGCCTTAGATTAGACATTTTTCTCAAAATAAAATTTCACAAAACACATGTCTATGTAAATATATATTAGTCGAAGCAATGAAGCACTAAAAAGGGCAAAAGTTCGGAATTCTTTCGACTAAGACGGATCGGAAAGCGGTTTTTTGCATTTGCTTCCAAAAATTATTTGTAAAAACCGTCCTTGCTTATATTTTTGTTGAAACCGGAAATTGCATTGCTGCAGCCAAAAATACCTTTTTTGTGAAGGCTTCTGGAAGATTAAAAAACTTTGTAAATAAGAGTCAGAACTAGCCCAAATCGGGTTCCCGGAGGTTTAAGAGGTTGTTGATCACGATTATGATGTTCAAATTGACCCACAGCCGACCTAGAGCTCAGGAACGCCGATGAACGTCATCTCCGTGGGCCTCTCCCGAAAACCACGCGGAGATAGAAAGAAAGAAAATCGGCGCCCGGGTTTTTTTGGGTCTCTGAATCCAAATATGGCATCAACAAATACCCCCTAGACACCTAGTGTTTCGCCCGAACCTGGGCACAGACGTCATCCCCGAGAATTTTCATGACAATATCTTCAAAAGCAACCCGAATCACCCGAAAATTGTTGGGACGTTTTTTGGGGCGCTGAATCCGAATTCTCCGTCAAAAACGACCCAGCGAGCACATTGTGGCACTGGAGAGCAACTCGGTACCCAGTTTTTTTGGGTCGCTGAATCCAAATATGGCATCAGCGAACACCCCACGGACACCTAATGTGCCCGAACCTGGACGCGGACGTTATCTCCGAGAATTTGTCATCAATTTTTCAGCAACTTCCCGTTATGGGCTTTGTCTAGAATTTAAAAAGCAAATTTGTCCAGGATCAATGCACCAGGTATCCGAGGGGTGTTCGCCGATGCCCTATTTGAATTCAGCGTCCCAAAAAACCCAGGCGCCGAGTTTCTCTCCTTCCCCGCGTGAATTTTGGGAGAGTCCCACGGAGATGCCGTTCAGGGCCAGGTTCCGGTGCACCTGGTGTTCAGGAGGTCGTTTTCGACGAGAAATTTGGATTAAACGTCCCGAAAAATGCCCCACAATGATTTTCGGGTTGTTTTTGTCGATATTGTCATGAAAATTCTCGGGGATGACGTCTGTGTGGGCGCACCAGGTGTCGGGGGGGGTGTTCGTTGATGCCATATTTGGATTCAAAGACCAAAAAAAACCCCGAACGCCAAGTTTCTCTCCTTCCCCACGTGATTTTTGGGAGAGTCCCACGGAGATGACGTTCAACGGCGTTCCTGAGCTCCAGGTCGGTTGTGGGTCAATTTGAACATCATAATCGTGATCAACGGCCTCGAAAACCTCCCGGAAACCAGATTTGGGCTAGTTTTGACTCTTATTTACAAAGTTCTTTAATCTTCCAATACCGTCTCAAAAAATACATTTTTTGAATGCATTTTTGGCTGCAGCAATGCAATTTCCGGTTTCGAAGCGAATGCAGGAAACCGTATTACGATCTGTCTTAGTCTAAGGAATTCCGAACTTTTTTGCTTCATTGCCTCGACTTTATAAGTTTTTTGGAAATAGGCATAATGAATTTTTTCTTTTGAGTGTTGAATGTATGTTTTCTGAAATATTTACACTTTAGGGCGTAAAATAGTAATTTTAGGCAATGTTATTTTAATTGGAAAAAAAAACTGCTTCAAGCCCGAATTTTGAATCGTAAAATAGCATTATACGGTACTCATACGATGTAAATTTTCTTTACATGTCTGAGGTGTGAACTCGAGGAGCAAAATGGAAAGATGTAACGAGCGGCTGTCTATCTGTCGGGATTACCATAAGTAATCCTGAAGAAGGGTACGCGCTCCTTGAGTTTGTATCATTTAGCTTTAGTATGTCGATTCGATAAACTTTACCCTTTACAAATATGTTAGACGTACGCAATAATTATTGGATGAAGTGAAACAAAGGTTGAAAGGAAAGTATAGTCTCTGACAACCCAAAAAGAGAAGAACAGAAAACATTTTCATTCTTTCATCAACTACGTCTATCAAATTTTAATTAAATAAAATTAAAATGAAATCTGGAACTTATAGTAAAAAATTATTATTAATATAATCCACAAAACAATCTTTTTTTTGTATTTATTTTATTACGCGCTTCGAGTGTAAACAGTCATCTTCGACCTACAAAACATACACTAAAAATAAAAACACAAATCGTTCATATATTTTTTAATAAATAAAGATTATTTTAAAAATATGTCAAATAAAATTACCTACTTTCTTATAATTGGAGAAATAGGAGAAAGAAATAAGAAGAAATTAAAGAAGATTATTTAAATTATTAATACTAGGAATTAATTTATGGTATGTCTATTGAAATGTACTAGTTCGATGATTAAATTCCATTTTTAAACGATATTTCCTTGATAAATTTGTTGTCTAATCAAATCATCATAATTATAATTAATAATATTAAGTTGATGTTGTTGCTGCTGCGGTTGTAAGTGCTTTAAATTAAAATTAGTATTAGTTGTAGTCAAATTGTTGCACCAAAATAACTAGGCGATTGTCGAACAATTACTTCAATATGTAAATTGTTGCACCAAAAATAAATAGGTTGCAGCAAAAAAACAAAACATATTTTTTTGCGGTGGAAACCCGATGATTGTGGAATAAATTATGTAAACAAATAAACTGTTGCACCAAAAACAGGTGATTGTTGAATGAATCTATGAACAAATAAATTGTTGCATCAAAATAAATAGATAATTGTTGATTAAATTAAGGAAATAGATGGATTGTTGCACCCAAACTCGCTTTGTATGGTCATTTTTTGTGTTCGTTGAATTTTATAAGCATATGGAGACACAGATCTTTTGTGAGTATACTTGGTAGAGAGCTTCTTGAAATTTACAATTTTCGTCCACGTGTCTTCAACTGATTTAGTCTACCTGGATTTTTCAATTATTTTTTTCACAGTTGACAAAGTAGAAACACTATTCCGACCATATTTTGTAAGAGATTTTCGAACTATGGCTGCAAAACTTTCATTATTTTTGAGATACTGTTCAATATTGAAAACACGTGGTTGTATCGTGTAACGCTCCATTTTTACTAACCAAACTATCAGCTGTCAATCTGTCTTTTTTCAGAATATTCAACAATTTGCACAAATAGCGACACATTAAAATCTTGCGGTAATTTTAGGACACCCTTTAACTTTAAGTATTTTACTTCAATGCAGATGCTGTTAATGATTTTAGAGCTAATCGATTCGTAGCAGAGGGTTAATGAATTCCACAATTTCACTACTGTAGCTACATAGTTGTTCTAAAACGAAAATGTTCTACAACGGGGTATTTGGATCGTAGTTGGATTGGTAATTTCTTGGTAGAATATATGAATTTCTCTAAAGGACAAATTCTTAAAAGTTACAACAATTTGTCATTTCAACGACATTTTGTTGGGGTTGAAGTGAATCAAGCTGAGTGCTCGAGTAGAAATTTGTCAGGGCTCGAATAGGCCCCTGGTCAGATTTACCCTAGTTTGGATAAGATATGGTAAGAGCAGCCTGATTGGGTCCTGATCATGAGTGTAAAGCTTTTGCTCTGATTACGCCTTGTCTGTTTCCAGACTTCTCCTAACTAACAGAGTCTAGACATTTTGTTGTTGACTAACAAGTACCTCCCCAAACATGACAACAGTATTTCAGACCAGTACCAAAACTAAACTGAAATATGGGATATGGGATTTGCATTAAATTTCTAGACAAAACTTTGTGTGAATTCATAGAATGGGGAACATTTCTATTCTAATTATCATCCTAGGTCACGATTGTATAGTCATTATTGATTGTTTCCAATCAATGTGAAATCAATGGCTAACACTTGGTCAATTTGTAGTCCTATATGTATTAATATTAGACTACATTAAGGGAATTTAAATTTATTTGGGATTTTTGAGATCAATTAAACTGAAGTAAGTGGAATTTTATTAATTCAAAGGTATGGTTTGAAAACCAGTATTTTCTTGACCGCTGCGATGCTTGAAGTGCTGATACGAAGCCCTATAAAATTATATAAACTAGTAAGCAACATTCAATATCCAACGACACAAAAATATTGTAATAAATTTTAGTCTTAGGATGGCACAACCAAGAAGGGTTGCCACCTATGTGTGTATGACCTAGGTCTTTAAAGGCTTTATGTGTTATTGTGACACATAATTGATGATACTACACAACATATTTTTTGTAGCACATGCATAAAAAATATTCAATTTTGTACTAGAATAGAATAAAAGAAAAAACTACTTCTCCGCACATATGACCACAAAATATTTTGTAAGCCTGGCACGTACGCCGCCTGCATGGGAGATTTGTAGTTAAATCTATCCTATATATAATATTTTTATAGCACTAAAATATAAAAATAATAATTTAAATAACTTACCATATAGTAAAAACAACTTAAACACATTGCATCATTTGAATCGCAAGAAAATAGTAGATTCTTTTATGAGTTTAGAATGAAGGCAATTCTTCACGAGGATGAAGTTTCCCGAAACGAGCGTAGCGAGTGGAGAGAATCATCCGAGTGAAGAATTGCCATCATCCTAAGCGAATACAAGATACTATTTTATCAACGACTTCAACATATTTCGTTTAATTTCCAGTTTTCCTGCAAACTTTTGTATCTCCTCATTGAAATAAATGCATCAAAGATAGCGAAAAACAAAACAAAACAAATTTGCAATTTATTTTATATTTTATATGTATATGTATTGTTCCTGTTTTACCCTGTTTATATTACTATACCAACAAATGAGGTTTTTAATTTGTTAGGAGAATATTTAATAAAATATAGAACTGTTAAAGAGTTTTTAAACAAATTCACTAGTTGTGGAATGAATACAATTACAATGGAAGACATACGCATTGAAAGCATATATTCTTTAGTAGTCGTGGATAAAACAATTTATTTGGGTTTTCAAAGTTTACAATTTTGACAGCTCTTAGTTGGATTCTAGTTGGAAACTATGTTTTTTTTATAAAACCGGTAGTTGGATTCTTATGTTTATTTTTTACTGGTAGTTGGATTCTTATAATTTACAAATATTATAACGAAGATGGCGCACTTTAATTATTTAAATATCTTAAATTTGTTTATAACTTTGTTAAATAAATGATTAAATGAACAACTAAATAAATATTTATAAATTTTCTGCATTTGTTACAAAAAATAGTGTGTGCGAGTTATTGCCACACTCCCTACGGTCGTGCGGCAAACTAACTCTTGTTTGGAAAACGCATTCGCACTAGTAATACAATCTACTATTATTAAAAAACCGAATGTACAAAATTGCAAATCTTTATCAAATCATTTTGACACAAAATATAACACAAGATTTATGTAAGTACTTTTTAACAATATCTGAGCAATAAATTTTCAGATCCGTAGATAAATCATTTTCTCCGATAAACACCAAATTTACAATCGTCAAACACATATTAACCAAGATATAAAAACCAAATATATAACAATACATTAAAAATACTAATTAAACTAAAGAATAATTTTCAGTTATTGTTTTTGTATTTAATTTTTAATCCGTTTTCGTTAAACAAATTTAAGCCGAAAAAACAAAAATTTAAAATTAATCTCAAATGTAAATTTCATCATTCCCAAGCTTTTGCGGCTACCTAATACGAACCAGCCAGTCAAAATGACAAACAATTTATGCTACTCATTCTTTGGTTAGTATTTTTGTGTGGAAATAATTAAAATGGTTTTATTTTCAACAACATCGTTGACCATACAGGCATCTCTCACCACTAATTTTTGTAATGAATTATTTATTATTTTATGTATTTATGCATTTTGGACATAATTTGCAATTTGGACGTTTACTTTGCTCTTGTTTTCAATTTGAAATTAACCAAAAATTAATAGTGTATTCTTTTCGGCTGTACCGAACAAATTTCAGTACAGTTCCAACACAGAATTATTTTTTTTGTATTGAAATTCATTCCAAAATAATACAAAATTCGATAATTCGGTGTTGGAACTTGTTCGGTACAGCCGAAAAGAATACACTATAAGTTAGTTTTAATAGAATGCAGAGCTCAATGTAGTGTTGAGCAATTTCAAGAATAACCTAATTCGCCACGTTCTTTTGATATGTGTGTTTAATCTTCGCTTTAAGTATGTTTTATTTTTCAGCAAATACTTCAGCGTCAGCAAATACTTATATGAATTGGCTTTTACCGAATTTATGTTTATGTTTTCGTTGCATATTCTACATTTTTGTGTTTTCTTGTCTAACAATTTTTGTTGTGGTCTTATCAGTCATTTAAAACATCAGATTATATTTGTTATTCAAAATCAAATAAAATATTTATCTCTCCTTATGAATTGGTCATAAAAATCACTAGAATAATCATTCAACGAATAAACGAGAGCTGTAACAACCAAATCTCATCTAAACACATAAATTTTAATGAAATCATTATATTAAAATTCAATTTGAAAAATTGACAGATACAACTAGGGTTCCCAACTTATAATTTTCCAAAGAAAGGACACTTGCAAAACTACGAAAAAAATTTAATTTTATATGCATAGGCATTTATTGTATTTTTATTTCAACACAGATTCATCATATACATATATTATTTCACAAATTTAACTTAGTTAATTCACAGATTTTAAATCTATTATTCGTCAGCAGACAGCAATAACAACTGATCAAATGTAATAAAAATATAAAAAAAATCAAACTATGTACATATGTAAACAAATTCAGTACTTTTACATATGTAAGTATTTTGAATTCACAGAACGCACTTTTTATCATAAGTAAAATACAAATGATGAAAAACGTGTTCCAGACAGAGTTGTGAAAACTTGGCCATTTTTGATTTTCCTGAAACTTGGCATATTAGTAGTATGGACAAAATAAAAATACAACTTATTTAAAAAATCTTTTAAAATGCATAGTTTGAGCCACCCCAACATGCATGAAAAATGAAAATTCTGCCAATCCGATGTAACTTTGAAATTAAATTGCTCAAGAACGGCTATACCGATTTCAGCAAACTTTTTTTGTTTGATAGATGATTAATTAGTCGTTTGAAAGAAAATTAATTTATTATTTTTATAATTAATTTTTAAAGAAAAATATTAAAAAAACTTTTTTAAAGATGGCGCTAGGGTCAAAGATCAATTGGAATTTAATTAATTTTTTTTTTGCAAATAGTCCTATCCTTACTCTAAAATATGTCAAATTTACAAAGAGGCTAAAATTCTTGTTCTTGAAATATTTAATTTTAAAGATTTTTAGTCATTCTAAAATTCTAATTGTTCATTATTTTTTCGAACAATTTTTATCATCAAAAAATTTTAACCACTGAAGTTCGAGAAAATAATGAACAATTAGAATTTTAATCGGACTAAAAATCTTTAAAATTAAATATCTGAAGAACACGAATTAACGCCTCTTTGTAAATTTGATATATTTTAAAGGAAGGTTAGAACTATATTTCAAAAATAAAAAAAGTTAAAATTTAATTGATTTTAAAATTTTTTGCAAATGGAAGTTGTTTGAAATAACGAAGAAAAATTCGAATTTCAACCGTACTAAAAATCTTTAAAATTAAATATCTCAAGAACAAGAATTTTAGCCTCTTTGTAAATTTGATATATTTTAGAGTAAGAGTAAGGATAGAACTATTATCAGAAAAAAAATTTATTAAATTCCAATTGATCTTTGACCCTAGCGCCATCTTTAAAAAAGATTTTTTAATATTTTTTTTTAAAAATTAATTATAAAAACAATAAATTAATTTTTT
This sequence comes from Diogma glabrata, assembly GCA_963693315.1. Lineage (NCBI taxonomy): Eukaryota > Metazoa > Arthropoda > Insecta > Diptera > Cylindrotomidae > Diogma > Diogma glabrata. The sequence continues at coordinate 163,145,900 of OY856187.1, forward strand.
TCAAACGACTAATTAATCATCTATCAAACAAAAAAAGTTTGATGAAATCGGTATAGCCGTTCTTGAGCAATTTAATTTCAAAGTTACATCGGATTGGCAGAATTTTCATTTTTCATGCATGTTGGGGTGCCCCCTATGCTCAAACTATGCACTTTAAAAAAATTTTAAAATAAGTTGTTTTTTTATTTTGTCCATACTACTTATATGCCAAGTTTCAGGAAAATCAAAAATAGTCAAGTTCAAATTTCGACTTTTTCACCTGCGTAGATCAAAATACATGAAATAAAAATACATAAAATAAAAATAAATCACAAATTTAATTACAAAATCTAATCACTAATAATTAATTACTATTGCAAAAACGATATTTTGGTTTTGTTTTTGCACACTTCAGTAATTCTTGGTCGGTTTTGGCAGTTTCATAAAATTCGCTACATTTTTCTCTAAAATTAAAATAAACGAGTAGCTCTGCCTTAATTAATTCAATAGAAGATCGATTACGCTCCTCTCTCCATTTTACCCCCATTACGGAGAACACTCGCTCAGAAAATGCTGATGATGCAGGGATACTTAAAAAGAAGGAGACTCATATTTTTTTAGTTGTGTTCGTTAATTTAAATATGATTTCCAATTAGAATTATTTAAATAACGTACATATGTGCGCTAGTATAAAATTTCGAATTTAAATTCGAAAGCTACAAGGAAAAATATGAGCAATTATATATATTTAGTTTTTTGACCCTGATTCAAAAATTGCATTAAAATTACAATAAAAAAAGGACATTTTAGCTTAATAAAGGACATTGTGTCACACAGAAAGTGGAAAGGACAAAATATAAAAAAGAAGGACTGTCCTTCCCAAAAAAGGACGGTTGGGAACCCTGGATACAACCGTATATATGTTGTAAAAGTGACTGAAACAAAATGTTTACTTCGTTAATATATTCTGTTTTTATGGCCATTTTATTACATTGACAAACATACGAGCTTAGTAGTTGAATTATAACTCAAATTTAACGTGTTTCATTTTATAGGGAATCCGTTTAGACTTTAGAATTACAATTAGGTATTGTAATTTATATAAAAACTGTTTGTTGAAAATATTATTTGCTTTGCCATTTTATCGTTTAATTAATTTTTTATTACTATTTTTTGGTTCCTGTTTTTTTCCTATACATAAAAACAAGATTGACGCTCAGGTTATTTATGTAACATTTTGGAAACGTTGGGTAAGCGTCAAACAACTGCGATGGCATCTGTCAACGATTTAGCTGAAACCAATGATGAATAAAAAGATAACTAGTGAGATAGGGGGCGTCACGTTATGAGTCACGTCAAGAACTTTCCGATAAGTTAAATACTAAAAATTACATATGCATACATCAAAACAAATTATCACACATCAAAACAAATGAACAATTTCATACAAGTTCAGCAAATTTTTGGGAAATTTTGACTTGACCCCTTTTAATTTTGATTATTTTTTATTTATAGATAGTCTTTCATAAATAAAAAAAAACAAGTTCTCTTAGAATTTTTTTTTTCGACCATGGGTCTTCACAGGGTGCCCCTCAGCTTTTGTGATTTTGTGATGTTAGTGCATTTTGACGAGCGATTGTAGAAAAACTACTCAATTGATTTTCATAAATGATTTGTCGTTGAATAGGCATTAAAACAGTTTTTAAAAATGTACACTGTTAATTTTTTGAAATAATTTTTAACGATATAACATAAGAAAAAAACTTTAAAGATGGCGCTTCCTCTTTTTTTTATTTTAAACTAAATTGAAGCTTATTTTATATCTAACTAATTGTGACAGTTCAGAATACGCGTTATTTTTGGTTTTAAAGATAACATTCGTAGTGCATACGACGGTCGGGAATCAGTTTTTTTTTCTGAAGGAAAAGTATAAAAATGATGTTATAAAGTACGAGATTGTATTTTAAATTTAACATTAAATATTTTATTATTAAATAAACTTTTTAAAATACAATAAAAATAACATATGTACAATAAAGAAAATATGAGCAATTTCAGTCAAGTTCAGCAAAATTTTGCAACATTTTGACTCGACCCTTTTTAATTTGGTTTATTTTTTGTTTATAGATACCCTTTGATAAATGAAAAATACGACTTCTTGTAGAATTTTTTATTCCACCAGGGGCCTTCACTGGGTGCCCTTGAATTTTTGGAAGTTTAACATGTAGAGTTCATTTTGACGAACGACTGTATGAAAACTGCTTAAGTGATTTTCATAAATATGTCGTTGAATATATGTAGTGTAGTCGCACTTTCCCTGTTTTGCAGGTCAATTGATTTTTCAGGTGCAAATATATGGCTAGTATCTTTTTTTGTTTGAAATAGGTTATTTTTTCTTTGTGTTTGGTCGAAGAAAGATGGTTGAAAGAAAAAAAATGAAAAAACAAAGATGAAAATAATTTTCTTGTCTTATCTTGTCAGATGTTTTAATTTTTAGCTTTTACGATATATATATTTTTTTGTTTGTACTGAAAAACCACAACAATTGCATTGTTGAACAATTTATATCATAAAAAAATTTTAACCACTGAAGTTCGAGAAAATAATTAACAATTAGAATTTTAATCGGATAAAAAATCATTAAAATTAAATATCTCAAGAACACGAATTAACGCCTCTTTGTAAATTTGATATATTTTAAAGAAAGGTTAGAGCTATATTTAAAAAAAAAAGTTAAAATTTAATTGATTTTAAAATTTTTTGTTAATGGAAGTTCTTTGAAAAAATGAAGAAAAATTCGAATTTCAGTCGTACTAAAAATCTTTAAAATTAAATATCTCAAGAACAAAAATCAACGCCTCTGAGTTAATTTAATATATTTCAGAGTAAAAATAGAACTATTTTCAGAAAAAAATTAATTAAATTCCAAATGATCTTCGATCCTAGCGCCATCTTTAAAAAAGTTTTTTTAATATTTTTATTTAAAAATTAATTATAAAAACAATTAATTAATTTTTTTTCAAAGGATTAACTAATCATCTATCAAACAAAAAAAAGTTTGATGAAATCGGGGTAGCTTGAGCAATTTAATTTCAAAGTTATATCGGATTGGCAGAATTTTCATTTTTCATGCATGCATAGGGGTGCCCCCCGACCAACGACCACACACGAAGAAAACTATTTTTTTCTTATATGATAAGACAAAAAATTATTTTTATCATCCCTCTAAAGTTAAAACATACGTTTTTTTGTTGCTTTTTCATTTTTTCTTTCAACCATCTTTTTTTTCGACCACACAGCAATAAAAATAATCAATTTTAAAACAAAAAAAGATACTAGTCATATATTTACACCTGAAAAATAAATGTCATATATAAACACCTGTAAACAGGGAAAGTAGGATAACACTACAATGTTGCAAAAATTATAACAAAATCAAATATTAAAACTTTTTCCAAAATTATAAAAATTATAATAAAATCAAAAATTTAAAATTTTTCAAAATTCTAAAAGTATTCCAAAAATTCTTACAAAATCAAAAATTGAAACTATTTTCAAAATTCTAAATATATATATATATATATATATATATATATATATATATATATATATATATATATATATATATATATATATATATATATATATATATATATATATATATATATATATATATATATATCAGTGGCGGATTATCATACAAGTTTTAAGGCAACCGCACCAGGGCCCCGCGATTCAGAGGCCCCAAGCATAGGCAAAAAAGAAACTAAATCCAGACAAGTTTGAAATATATTTATTTTCAGGCATTAAAATTACATTTTTTTTTGTATTTAAGTGTCTATAATTTCATCGAATTTAATTTCGTCCAAAATTTCATTGTCAATAGAAAGAATGGATAAATCGTTCAAACGATCATTACTCATAGTATTACGCAAATAACTTTTGATTAACTTCAGTTTTGAAAATGATCGTTCGTCTATAACATTATCGACAAACATGCATAAAAACATTCGTAATAAAATATCGATATTCGGAAAAGTGGTGGAAAGATTATCATTGAACATTGTTTTGTACATCGATTCATAATTTAAATTATCAAATGTGAAATAATTTTTGGCAAATTGACATTCGTCAATCAATTGATTTGCATTGAGATCTTTTGGGTATTTTGCGGTTATTGTTCTGCAAGAATTAGCAATCTCTTCATCACTCATTAAATTTAGATGTATCAAAAACGAGTACTATCTAGATCTTTATAATCTTTAGCACGCTCTCTCAGATTGAAAAGAAAAGCCTTTATAATTGGCTTGAACAACTATTTTTCAAGGTGGTCTTTTTGTTCCTCTAGACAAAGTGTTTGTGACGTTGAGCAAGTTTGAATATTATTTGCGGTTTGAATATTAGATGAAACAGAATTTAAAAGCTGACAGGATTCATCAAAAATTTTGTTGTAATCTTTATTTTCCAAATCTGTAACTATTAAATCAAACAGTTTTTTCTCACCGTGACAGTTAAATTAGATTTTTGTAATGCTCGATTCACAAAATTAAACTTGGTTAGTACACTTTTCCAGAGGACAAGCATCAAAATATTTTCGAATTGACATAGTTTTTTTTATCAAACCTGTTACCACCGCTTTGTTATCGTCACTGAAGCTTTCCTTATGTAGTAAAGATTTTAAAACATGCAACACTTTTAAATAACAAGAATGTAAAACGTGAACTGATTCGTATCTAGCTGACCATCTTGTTCCAGTTGCTCTCTCTAACATGTATTCGCTATTTTCGGTTAATTGTTCTTATAATCGATTCCATCAAAAAGGGGAATATACGAAAAATCCATAAAGTTTTTCAACCATATCAAAAAACTTAGTTGCAGCAGTATTGCCAGAAACACTATATTTACCGACTAAATTTAATAAATGAGCAGAGAAAGGGACAAAAATTGCTGTTTCATTTGTTAGACGATAAATACCTGCCATATTGTAAGCGTTGTCATATGACTGGCCTCTACAATTATCAATGTTTATTTCGTTTTCAATGTGGAATTTCATAATGATGTCAAAAAGATAATTCGATGTATGACCTTCGATTTCATCCTGAGTGGAATCGACACTAAACGAATAATATCGAGACTCTATAATTTCCGAAACAATGTGATTTTTAACATGTTATGCCATGATAGAGATGAGTTCTTCACATATTGTGCTTAAAAGCTACGATGCTTTTCCTAAAAATATTCCGAATAATAAAAAAAAATCATTTGTCAATGTTACATGAAAAGAGTGTACCTTTTCCTTTATTGCCAAAACGAGAAATATGTTCTTGTAAAAAGGGATCAAATTTAGCCAATAATTCAAGAGATCCAAGAAAGTTTCCATTGTGTTTTGATCCTAAAATTTCATCGTGATCACGAAAAGCAAGTCCTCGAGATGCAATTTTAGTTGTATTATTAAAAGATTTCTCGAAAGTAAGTTCATTTTTGATACGCATTTTATATGTAAAATTATTGGTCATGTGATACTTAGTGAGATAGTGTGATATTCCAATTATTGAATCTTTTTAATGAAAATGCTTGCGATTTTCCATTCAAATCACCAAATAAACGGCATACAAAACAAAAAACTGCTTCGGCTGACGGTGAATAGATTAGCCAATCTCGTTTAATTTTTGTTGCATTTGTGAGTTTTCTATAAAAATGAAACTCAGTGAATTTTCGACCATATTTTCAAGCATTTTTCATTGCATCTATGTTTTTACACGCAAAGGCACCTAAAAACTAACTGTATAATAGTACTTTATTGTTGAGATGTTTAATGAACTAGTTTATTTTCGATCAAAAGTTTACAATGCGAGCGAGCAATGAGTATTACAAATTTGTGAAAAAATAAAATTCATTAAACACGAAAGCAATACGACGTTTTACTCTTCCGGCAGAGAGAAATGTTTTAATTTAAAAATAAAATTCATTGATAAAATAAATAAAACGAATAAGAGGACATCTTTATAGTAAATGAGGACGGAGGACCTTCTTGCTCCAAAGGAGGACGGTCCTACCGAAAATAGGACACAAAATAATCTATGGGCTGATCACTATACAAAACTAATCGATCAAATTAAGCATGACGTGAAACTCGACCATAACATTGAGTTAATTGAGAATACAACAGGTGAGAAACTTGTACTTGTTGACAGCCTATGTTATGAAACATATACAGCTAAAAAAAACCATGTAAAACCCCGCCTTTATTTCAATTGCAACTAATCGTCCAAATGCAATTAATCGTCCAAATTTCAAAGGAATCGATCCAGTACTTAAGGAGTTTACCTATTTTGAACAAACGAACATTTACATTTTTATAGAAGAAGATAGTAGATAGAAGAAGATAGATAGAAGAATATTTATTGAAATTCTATTAAAAGTTTATTGCAACACTAATCTTTATAAAATTGTTTGTGTGTTTTTTTACTGAAAATAATAATCAAAAGTATTCTTTTTACTAATTGAAATAAAATAAATCTGACTAAAGTCTAATTTAAGTATTTTGTTTAGTTATTCTAATTTCTAGAGTATCGGTACTACACCGGTAACGTGAGAAACTTTGTCAGTATTGGAAAAACGGAAATTTTGGAAGCGCTACTCTCGATGTAAATATGTTATTGATTACTTTCATTTTGAAAAGTTATCGTTCAGCCGGGAACGTTAATCGTAACAGTATTAACATCGAGCCTAATTTCATAGAAATAAAAAAAATAATCAACAATCTTTACAAACAATCTTTACAACAAATCCTTACAACAATCGAATCAGCGCTTGAAAACCACCACTAATTCCGGCCACATTGTTTGCGTTGTCATATGACTGTCTCTGCAATTTTGTATGTCAATTTTGTTTTCTTCGAGGAATTTTTAAACGATGCCAAAAAGATACTCTTATGTTTGACCCTCAATTGGAATAAAAGCAACTAATCGTTCATTGATTTTACCATCTTTTACATATCGAATGTAAAAAGCCAATTAATCCGAATGACTTACATCCAGAACGGAGTCAACACTAATCGAATAATAAACTGCGTTAATGACGTTGGCTGCAATACGATTTTTGATTTCTTGCCCCATGTTGGTAATAAATTCGTCACATATTGTGCTTGAGAGGTACGACGTTCTTCATAAAAATATCCCAATAACAATCACTTTTATCATTTCATTAAGTTTGTTTCAGATGTCGCATACCTTTTTCTTTGTTGCCAAATTTATCACTATGCTCTTTTAAGAAAGTATCAAATTTAGCCAAAAGCTCAAGAGCTCCAAGAAAGTTGCCATTGTGATTCGAGCCCAGAGTTTCATCACTCTCGGAAGTTCGGAATTAAAACTTTTGTTTTTTATTTATTTTCTTTATAAATTATATATCTTTATTTAAAATATTCGAATAGATTATTGCTTTTAGATTGCAAAATAGAGAAATCGAAAATTTTATTTGGAATTATTTATTTGAGAATCTGAGAAAACAATGGAACCCATAGTTAAAAACTGCTGCAAGAGTATCGTTTGAACTAGAGAATCAATTCATGATACACATTTCAGAGATTTTTAAGGGCGTTATTGTTATCGTTTTTCCTGTTCTGATTTCAGACATGCAGTTTTGAATCATCATAAAATCTGTTCTGTTTTTTAGCCTTCAAAAATGAATTTTTGAAAATACTTTAATTTACTAGGGTTTTTTTCGAAGCTGATGACCGCTTTATTTAGTAATCAATTTTGGAAAATGAGGATAAAGGGCCCACAAAAATGTACCCGCACCAGGGCCCCCTGAGCTCTTAATCCGCCACTGATATATATATATATATATATATATATATATATATATATATATATATATATATATATATATATATATATATATATATATATATATATATATATATATATATATATATATATATAATTCAAAAATTCCTTCTTTTCAAAATTCTAAAAATATTCTAAAAATTAGAATAAAATCAAAAATTCAAACTTTTTCCAAAAATCTAAAAATAGTGCAAAAATTATAACAATATCAAAAATTTGAAACTTTTTCCAAAATTATAATAAAATCAAAAAATTAAAATTTTTCAAAATTCTAAAAATATTCCAAAAATTCTTACGAAATCAAAAATTGAAACTTTTTTAAAACTCCCGAAATATTTCAAAAACTATAACAAATTCAAAAATTTTCATATTCAACTATATTTACGTAAACAAACGGCTAAATTTTGTTTCCAAAAAATTATCTAAAAAAATAAATGAAATCATTTTTTTGACACACTTGACAATATTTTTTTGACAAACTTATGCAATAAAATTCTCTATAATAATAATTTCATGTTCATTATACATTTCATTTCATACCAATTTTATTTTTTTCTAAAAACATAAATGAAAATCATTGACACACTTGATATTATTTTTTGACTAACTTATAATCCACAATAATAATAATGAAATATCATGTCGTACAAATAATTAACTTTATTTTTTTAAAAAATTGGGTAAAAAATTAAATAAAAATCGTTCTTGTGACACACTTGACATCCTTTTTTTGACAAACTTATAGTGCCATAATTCTCAATAATAACAATAAAGTTTCATGTCGCACAAATAATTAATTTTATTTTTTTCCAAAAAATTGGCTAAAAAATAAATAAAAATATTTCTTTTGACACACTTGACAATATTTGTTTGACAAACTTATAATGCCATAATTCTCAATAGTAATAATAAAATTTCATGTCAAACAAATAATTAATTTTACTTTTTTCCAGAAAATTGGGTAAAAAATAAATAAAAATCTTTCTTTTGACACACCTGACAACATTTTTTTTGACAAACCTATAATGCTATAGTTCTCAATAATAATAATAAAATTTTATGTCAAACAAATACATAATAAATTTTATTTTTTCCAAAAAATTCGGTAAAAAAATAAATAAAAATTGGTGATGGGGGTCTATGATATTTTTGTGTATCATAGATCTGATCTAACTTGGATTCAGTATACTGTCGATTATCGTTTTTTATTTTTACTCTCAAAGATAAGTTAAATGAAAAAACGATTACAAGCAATAGATCATGAACAATTGGTTCTTTTTATTGTCTTTTACAGATATTTCGGGGATTTCATGTCCCCCTCCTCAGTGTTCTATAATTATGAAACAAATTATTTTGTATTATTTAAGATAAGATTAAAATTGACACAAAACAACACAATTACCTTATTACAAATTAACTTATTTCATTAATTAAAAACTAATTGGTCCTAGCATCTTATAAATGTTCGTTGACATGAATTGATAAAATTAGTTTTAAAAAAACGACACAACTATGATAAAAATAAATTAACATGAAGAACTTTTTTAAAAAATAATCTAAAATAAATATTTAAAAACAACAAAACTATGCTAAGACGAATGACACGGCGGTTTATCCCAAAATTTTTTTTTTTTTTATTGTCAATATTTCTCCTTAATTCGAAATCTATCTATCATTAATTTTAAAATAATACCAACTACGGGACATCATAATTAGATTATGGCAAAATATTTTGAAAATAAGTCGTTTACTATCTATTATTGTAAGTGATATTGTTTTTTTTTTTTTTTTGTTTATGTTATCCTGGTAATTTCTTAATATGGTTACAAAGCTGCGTGTAAGCTGGACTTAGGGAATCTATGTCGGAATTGTGGTTTATTGCTGTTTTTCTATTTATGTGTATGGTCATACAAGAATCATTGACCATACACATAAATAGAAAAACAGCAATAAACCATAAATCCGACATAGATTCCCTAAGTCCAGCTTACACGCAGCTTTGTAACCATATTAAGAAATTACCAGGATAACATAAACAAAAAAAAAAAAAAAAACAATATCACTTACAATAATAGATAGTAAACGACTTATTTTCAAAATATTTTGCCATAATCTAATTATCTAATCATGTCGTACAAATAATTAACTTTATTTTTTTAAAAAATTGGGTAAAAAATTAAATAAAAATCGTTCTTGTGACACACTTGACATCCTTTTTTTGACAAACTTATAATGCCATAATTCTCAATAATAACAATAAAATTTCATGTCGCACAAATAATTAATTTTATTTTTTTCCAAAAAATTGGCTAAAAAATAAATAAAAATATTTCTTTTGACACACTTGACAATATTTGTTTGACAAACTTATAATGCCATAATTCTCAATAGTAATAATAAAATTTCATGTCAAACAAATAATTAATTTTACTTTTTTCCAGAAAATTGGGTAAAAAATAAATAAAAATCTTTCTTTTGACGCACCTGACATCATTTTTTTTGACAAACCTATAATGCTATAGTTCTCAATAATAATAATAAAATTTTATGTCAAACAAATACATAATAAATTTTATTTTTTCCAAAAAATTCGGTAAAAAAATAAATAAAAATTGGTGGTCAATTGGTCATACAAGAATCATTGACCATACACATAAATAGAAAAACAACGACTTATTTTCAAAATATTTTGCCATAATCTAATTATGATGTCCCGTAGTTGGTATTATTTTAAAATTAATGATAGATAGATTTCGAATTAAGGAAAAATATTGACAATAAAAAAAAAAAAAAATTTTGGGATAAACCGCCGTGTCATTCGTCTTAGCATAGTTTTGTTGTTTTTAAATATTTATTTTAGATTAATTTTTTAAAAAAGTTCTTCATGTTAATTTATTTTTATCATAGTTGTGTCGTTTTTTTAAAACTAGTTTTATCAATTCATGTCAACGAACATTTATAAGATGCTAGGACCAATTAGTTTTTAATTAATGAAATAAGTTAATTTGTAATAAGGTAATTGTGTTGTTTTGTGTCAATTTTAATCTTATCTTAAATAATACAAAATAATTTGTTTCATAATTATAGAACACTGAGGAGGGGGACATGAAATCCCCGAAATATCTGTAAAAGACAATAAAAAGAACCAAGTGTTCATGATCTATTGCTTGTAATCGTTTTTTCATTTAACTTATCTTTGAGAGTAAAAATAAAAAACGATAATCGACAGTATAATAAATAAAAATCTTTCTTTTGACACACTTGACAACATTTGTTTGACAAACTTATAATGCAATAATCTTGTTTTTGATCTCACATACCAATCCCGACCATCTAGATTCCTCCACATTCTTTGTTCCTATTCCTTATCACTTAAAATGAACGTTTTTTAAGCAAAAAATTCGCAATTTTCCTTGTTTTGAGACATTTTATGATTTTTTTGACACACTTCCGGTACAGTTATCGAACACATCGTCCTTACGGCTCTTACCATTTAATGTACTTATTTTTAGAATTTATAATTTTTAAAATTTTTAAAATCCCTTCAGCCGTTTTCTAGATTTCGTCGGTTGTGACGGCCGGCAGACAGACATACATTTTTTTTTTGCTTTTTTAGAATCAGTAGGTTCTAAAACGTCTAGAAATGCCCAAAAAAGTGGGGGTAAAAATTTCACTTTTAGCTCATGAAGGCAATACCTAGGTCTTTCAGACCGAAGTAATAAACATAACCTAATTAACTTTTGCCATCATAAAAGAGACTTTAACGTTGATGCAGAATGGCATATTTATGCTACCAGCCATGGAAAGGGACCTTGCGATAGGATTGGTGGTACACTGAAGCGTGCTGTACACCGTTATAGTATGGAGAGTAGAAATATTATTCAAACGCCAAAATAACGTTTCGAATGGGCTTCAAGTTGGGAATTTACAACGAACTTTGGATACACCGATAAAAATGAATATCAATTAACAAGAGGAAAATTACAAAATCGATGTAAACATGCGATTACTATAGGTGAAACTCAAAAATTTCATTCTTTTGTACCATTTAATACTAAGACAAAAATTGCAAAAATGTTTTCCAACTCAGAAGGAACTTGTTTGTAATATAAGTAAATAATTTTTAATAACTATTGTTATTTTCTTTAACCTACAATGATATTTTAAAATGATTTGATATTTTAAAATATGGATGATATTTTAAAAAGTTTATTCGATAATAAATTATTTGTAATTTAATGTTAAAATACAATCTTTTACTTTATGATTCCATAATAACATAATACGAACATAATACTCCTCTAGTCGAAAATTCCTAAATCGATTAAGTTATTTATACGGTTTTTTGTTTGCAGTCGAGACTGTCAAATTATTTTTCATAAGAGTGACAAGTGATTACTAAAAGTGGTAAATAAACATTTCATTTTTTTATGCCATCTAATACAAAGAAAATAATTGCGGAAGTGTTTTCCTATTCAAAAGAAACTTCTGTTTGTAAAATAAGTAAATCATTTTTAACAATTGTATTTATTTTCTTTATTGTACATATTTAATTTTTTAATATTTTAAAAGTTCATTTAATAATAAAATATTTGATATTTAACATTTAAAACAAATCTCTTAGTTTATACTGCTATTTTTATAATTTTCCTTCAGAACAAAAAAAAATGATTCCCGACAGTCATATGCACAACGAATTTTATCTTTAAAACAAAAAATAACGCGTGTCCGAAACTTCTACAATTAGTTAGATATAAAATAAGCTTCAATTTAGTTTAAAAAAAAAAGAGGCTTCGCCAAAGTTTTTTTCTTATGTTACATCGTTAAAAATTATTTCAAAAAATTAACAGTCATAGCATTTATGAAAATCGATTGAGTAGTTTTTCTCCAATCGTTCGTCAAAATTCACTCATATCACAAACTCACAAAAGTTGAAGGGCACTCTGTAAAGATGCCTGGTCGACAATAAAATTCTAACAGAATTTGTATTTTTTATTTATGAAATACTATCTATAAACAAAATATAGTCAAAATTAAAAGATGTCAAGTCAAAACGTAAGCAGTTTTAAGACAAACGGCAGACTTATGTTTGAGAATGATTTTAGCAGAAAAAGCAAGTTTAACAAAAGTTAATTAAATTGTACTGAAAACAAACTTAAAAAATTATGTTACAGTATAATTGAAATTAGAAGGTTTATTTTGTGTTTTGGATATGGTTTTGTAAATAGCATAAATAGTAAAAATGTTTGGGAAAATAGGATGAAATACTAGTATCCACTCGTATCGATATTAATATCATGAAATGGTGCAAAATAAGGTGCAGTAAAATATTTTCAGTTATCATATAATTGTGAGTGAATTTAATTTTCTAAGACCAATAGTAGGCAATGTTACCTCATGCCATTATCTTGTTGTTAAATAACAAAGTTATAAAAGAATAAACAAAATAATTTTACCTTTCTCCATCAATTTGACGTTTCATCTTTTATGGAGTAAAATATAAAACAAATTTTCATGTTTAATCCTTAAACATGATCTTTTGGTTCGGTTTGTTTTATTTTTAAAATCGTAAGATGTCCATATTTAAAAAAAAGTGCAATTATTTTTAATGAATTATTATAATATTGTGTTCCTTTTTATGTTACTGGTTTAAAGTTATGAGAATAAGATAATCAGTTTAAGGTTTTTAACGTAATTTAAAAAATTATTAGAAAACAAGAGGAAAATTAGGGAAAAAACACTACAGTAAAAAATGATTGTAATGTAACATAAAAATATCAGACTTTGTCTTTCAAAACTTTCCAGCTTCATTAATGTTTTAAAAAAATGGTTTCTGAACTATATACGTTGTCCGAAATAGTAGAGCCGCCAGAATCGAGAGAAATGACGTAACTAAACAGTGAGATTAATTCAATCAATACTGATGTTTACGCTAGATTTTTAGCTCATAGGCTATTTAAAACAGGGACTCACCGAACCGACATTTAACAACGTAAAGGAGTTAACATCAAGTGTGAACCACTCAGTCTTCAAACACAACAAAAACACATTTAAAAATGTGGAATAACAACGATTTTAGCTCTTTTCAATCTTCTAATAATATTATATAAAATATATATAAACAACGACAAAGCGTTTTGGTAAAAGAAAATTGATCTCTTTTGAGATTCAATTTTTCTATACAATAATTCAATAGTTTTATGTTATTCTTTGAGGGGTATAGGCAAAATTGGAAAAACTTTCGTTTGAAAATCAATTGAATTTATAGAAAAAAATTGAGAATGTATTACGTATTATTTTGTTAGAAGAAAATATGATAAAAAAAGTAATAATCTTCAGAAACGAAAAGAATATGAGGTTATATATCTGTATGTATATTTTCTTATTCAATTTAAGAAAAAAAATACAAACAAAACCTGTTTTGGTTGGATTATTGCAAGGCGTTTGTATAAACCTTATATAATTTCCCTTTGTAAAACAAAATTCAATTAAAAATGGGCAGCTTAAATCGATTCAACTTGTATCGACTATCATTATTTAACTTAAACTTTTCATTGTTTTTAGAAACCCCTTTAAATTTTACAAATTAATGATCACCTAGTTTTGACGATCCCATTATTTTAGTATCCTTTTAAGACTTCAAGCACGAATGATTAAATAGTGTATAAGTTTGTATAGTCTTGCACAGATAATAAAACATACATCCAATTTATTTTAAGGGGATATTTTTGAAGGAACACTCATATTTCTTTTAAAATTAACCTTAATGGTAAGAATGATGTAGCAAAAAGAATAATACAGTAGATTATCATGTCTAACATTTGGTCGTGCACGCTAAGCTATCCTAACCTTAATCTAGCCTAAACAGGCTTTAATTCTAGCTATAAACATCACTCACAAGAATTTTATAAGAAAAGTCAAATCAAACGCGTGCTTTAACTTCACCCAGGTGTTGTGGATTAAGCATATCTTGTACGTTACAGGACAGAGTGGAATGAGATAGTCATAAGAAATAAAATAAATGGTATATTTAATTTTTCATGCTCTACCGATTAAAATAGCCTTGCCAAAAGGAAACAACAACTAAGGCCAAGTACCTAATAAGAACAAAAAACTAAGTTGGAAGCTGCATTATAGAAAGATAAAGGAACGGTCCTGTCAACAGAAAATGAAAGACGAACTAGTGGGAAGCATACCCGTAAAGCAATTTTGAAAAAATGCATGATATGTGCATTAATTGTGTATGTTACAAAATTCCCGTGTCCAAAAATGTGCATAATACATGTCAGGGACATGATGTGCACCATACCGTAAAACGCTTTAGCACATATATGCACACAAATGTCAGCCACTTGTTTCACGAATAATAAAAAGCAATGCGGAATAAAAATTATTTAATGATAATGTGTTATTATTATCATTAAATAAACTTTATTCCGCATTGCTTTTTATTATTCGTGAAACAAGTGGCTGACATTTGTGTGCATATATGTGCTAAAGCGTTTTACGGTATGGTGCACATCATGTCCCTGACATGTATTATGCACATTTATGCACAAAGAATAAAAAAAGAAGAGTGAAAAAGTAGTTTTATATTTTATAAAATGGCTGGTTTCATTTAATTTTTTATGATATACTCTAGCTTTCCTAATGTTAAATTGATAAATTTTGTGTGTTTCGTCTAAAATGATGTGCAAAATAAATAATTTGGTGAATGTAATGACAACAAACAGAAAAAACAAACGGGCACTTTGAATAATTAATTTTAGTTGCATAAAAAAATTATTATATTTATTTAATATTTTTGTTTGCCTTGTTTCATGTCAGTTTACTGATACATACATATTTAGATTTAATTTTTTAAAGTATAAAGAAAATTAACATGTTTCTTATATGTAAGTCAAATGATTAATATCTACATTTTTCCGTAAAAGAAACAAAAGAGAATTTAGTGCGTGGTATGCTCTAAAAGACAATCATATATATGTGTCAATGTAAAGACGTCAGTAAGCGCGTAGCAACGTGTTTTAAGTTCTTACTGTTTTACAGATGACACATAGTGAAAAACAAAGGATTTAGTTTGGTAGATCATCCGGTTTCAAAAACGATCGGCCAAGATGACTTTTTGCAATTTCACCGTCTACAGTAGTAGATTATCATGGCTCCGGACAATCAACTTCCTAGTTTACTTTTCCGGCGTCCACAATTTTCCCGATTCACCTTCTGGTGTAACATCATTGTCGAAGAAGTAAATTTTTTAAAGCACAAGTCCATCGGACGTTTGTAAATAGGGTAGGGATCTAATAGAATTAATGATGTTCTTCACTAATTTAAGGTAATTTTCCATTTTCAAGGCAGAAGCATACAAATCATCAATAACTGCTCCATCGTGCCAGACGACCTGGCATATGTTTCTATTGCATCAACCACATAAGAGAAACGTGATCAGTAATAACTTTCAAGAATGGTCCT
This sequence comes from Diogma glabrata, assembly GCA_963693315.1. Classification (NCBI taxonomy): domain Eukaryota; kingdom Metazoa; phylum Arthropoda; class Insecta; order Diptera; family Cylindrotomidae; genus Diogma; species Diogma glabrata. The sequence continues at coordinate 163,162,198 of OY856187.1, forward strand.
TAATGTACGCGTGAAATCCCCAGGATAGCAGCAAGGAGTTTCTTTTTGCGGATGGAGCAATTACGTTCAGCTGAGTTTAGTTTATAAGAAATGTATGCTATTGGCTGTTCTAAATCCACTTTGTCCAACGGTACCCATATGCAGCATACACTATCATTTTCTGCGTCTCATTTTAGAATAAATGACTCGGTATACTTAGAATTCACCAGAACTGATACCAAAATTAACGTTCTCTTTAAAAAGATAAGAGATACATCAGCTTCGACGCTCCACACTAGCTTTTTAGCTTTTAATAAATTTTTTCAAATATGCCAAAACTATCCGGCTATTTTGTTTACAGCTATTCTGTTTTACAGTTGTGTAATTAATACCATTCGCAATTTGAGTTCAAGTTTGTATGCAAGTGTAGTGCAAATGCTTTTGAGATATTTAATTTATTTTTCAGAAGTCACAGAGTTTCCTAGTTATTATATTTAAATTATCCAAAACCCACCAATTAGAATACCATAACTTTAATTTAAATTTAGTCATAACGTGTACAATATTTATATCAATCCTTTTTGTACCAATTATCAGTTATTACTTTTTACTTATTAAATATTACTATTTATTTAATAAAATCGTTCAACCAATATTATACTCCATTAAAATATCAAATTGAACCAAAGTAATGCATCGTTTTTTGTTTGTTTTTGTATTTTTGTATTCCATAGAATTTTTTTAGTATTATAAAAATTGGAAGCCTAAAAAAATATGGAAAATATATATCAAGCGAATGGTTTGTTGAATTGAATTTATTGGGAAATTTAATAAATATAGCATATGAATATATATTTATATTTTTAATATTAATGAGTAATGGATTATATAATTTCATAATGGCTATTATTCGTCGCTTTTGTACAGTTGAAATTGTTACTTTGGTCTGAAAGTACTAAGTATTAAATTCAGGAGAAAATTTTTAAAATTTTACCATCCCATGTTTTAGCATTTTGGGTCAACGAAGTGTTGGGTCAACACTATGCTAAATTTCCCAAAAAAAAATTGATCGAAATAATCAGTATTTATTTTTAAAACATATTTTATGAATGTGCAGAGCAAAAATGACAATAGGTTCGATAAATGTATTGGAGAGTGGCAAAGACTCATTATTCATAATACATGCACAAAAAATATTCAATTTTATAATATTTTTTATTCTTCTAAAGAATAAATTTCTCTTGCGAAAATATTTATTGCACCCGAAAAACTGCCTGTTACATAATATATAAGCTCTAGCTTAGAATCGTCTAATTAAATCCCTTTCTAAGTTCACATAGGTCCCAGAAATGAAACTTCTGCTCTAAAGAATTCACAATTATTTGGGTTTAACTATAGATTATATTTTTGCGGGTTTGTAGATTTTTTTTCTTTATATGTGAGGTGTTTTTCGATTGAGTTACCTTTAATGTTGTCAATGCTTACTATAATGTCGTCAATATAAATACATCCTGAAATCTGAGAATGCTAAATTAATCATTCTTTCAAAAAATTGGAGCCAATATTTAGTACATCTAAAGCTTCCTTTTTGAGTGGTAAAAAACGAGTAGTCTCTAGAATCTTCATTCAGGGCAATTTGATGAAAATCTGATATCCATTATAGAGAAGTGTTGTGATTTTACTGCCTATTGTATAAGTTCGTCGTATTCTTGGAAGTGAAACATGTCACCAACCTTTATTTTATTTTGTGCTCTGTAATCTATTACAAGTCTCCATTTCTTATCATTTCCCGTTAAGGATTTCTTTGGTACGACAAAGAAAGGTGATGAATGAACTCTAAAGTACTTGGTTTTACTATTTTATTTCGTATTATTTGTCTTAGTTGTTTATTGACTTCGTATCTTTGTGACACAGGTACTCAATGTGCCTTGACATTAACTGCTTTTTAACTTTTGCCTATAAAAATTATTCTATGTTATTACTTCTTCAGGTAGAATGAACTCATTAGAGTATTTATTTATTAAAACCTTTAATCCATTTTGAGTTGTTCATGTAGATTATTATTTTTATTGAGTATGAGGCCTTGTAGTCTATATTTTCTATCATTATTTGCATAATTTGTCATAGTAAATACTTTTTTTGTTTCTAGTTTATCTATAATATTTAAGTTTTTTATTGGTATACTTCTAAGTAATATTTTGCTTAGGTTTATTTTAACAGGTATATTATTTGTATTTAATATTTTAACCATTGGATTTTTTTTTATTACGCTGGCTGAACTCTCTGTTTCGTTCATGTTTTTCATGTAATGCTCTTGTTACCGTGTTTTGCGATGAGAATAACTGTAGAGTTTCCAAAATATATGATCGTTCGGTGTTGTTTTAGTAAATTGGTTCCTACTATAACATCAAATGGTATTGGAAAGTCTGTGTGTAACAAACAAATGGTAAGATTGAACGAAAACGTTATTATTAATATCGTTAAGTTCTAAGTTAATTGACCCAAGTGTATACGGTATAACCATGGGTAAACTCCTTTTAGTTAGATGAATGAAACAGTTTTGTTTTAATACTGATAATTCTGCTCTAGCATCTATAAGAAATTTGAATAATTTATTTTGTCCATAGAATTCGATAAAATTGGTTAACTTATCATTTAATTAAATAACTTATTTAGTTCTCCTTCAACTTTATTGTTTGTTGTTGAAACCCCAATTACTTTGGGTTTTCAGTTTTTTGTATACTTGGTTGTCGTAGCTATTGAAGTGATTTCTATAGTCTTTATTGGTGTTATGAACTTAAAATAAAATACTAGTCAAAAATTAAACCTATTTTAAAATTTATGCATGTTTAAGGTCAGGAGCCCTTTCATTTAATGAAACAAAGAATTGTTGTTGACCTCTACTTTGTATTTGAAAAATTTAGCTCAAAATATTTTTTACCATGTAAAAGAAACTGTTTGGGAATATTTTTTTAAAGGTCTATTCTATTACCTTTCAAACAAAAAAACTCAATTTAGTCGTTCTCCAGTAATTGAATTTTAATGTGACCTTGGACTGCATAATCATCTTAATTTAGGGTGGTCCACATTCTAAAAATACGAGTCTGAAATTTTTTGTTAAGAGAACTAGTTTTATTTTGTTTCATGTGTACAACTCATAAGCCAAATTTGAGCTCAATCACAGTTGTTCGAGCTTATGTATGGTCTTGCAGATCACGATTTTCATTTATTTTGTTTTTAGGAAGGAAAATAAAAAATTTGGAATGGCTTGGTAATGTAAATATTTGCATTCCACATCTTTTTCTAGAAAAAGTACAGTGAAAAGTATATAAACATTATTTGTTTTCTTATCAATTATTCTAGATTGGAAGGAATACGATTTAAACAGGTTTTTTAGACAGAATAACTTAATTATAAACGAAACGATGTATTATGAACATAAAACCGTGTAAATAGATTTAAATTGATTTTTTAAGTGTGAATAAAGTTTTAAGTGTTATTGAATAAAAATATTGTATATTATTTTGGCCGCTTTGTTGGAAATTTCTGCAATCATTTGTTTCAGTTTTTAAAGTTTTTGAGGAATATTCTAGATAAGAATATTGTTGCTGTATTGTTTTTCTGTTGGGGAAACAGTAAAGGTGCTGAAAACATAATAAATGGCCATAGAGCGTATGAGACTTAGAGTCTGGCGCTTATGAGCGTTCCCGAGGAATAGTATTAGGTAACTTTGGTTAGATATATTTATTTTTAGAAAGAAGAACAATATCTTGTCTAGCAAATGGGTTAAGACCAGGTCTAACAAGCCATTGATAAAGATGAATCGCTAGTATGGGATTCTTACTTGTTGTTCCAGTGCTTTGAGTATCAATCATTTATTATTAATTTCAAACCAATCTGGATTTGGTGATCTCTTGCCTTTCAAATAATCAAATAATTTAATATTTTTTTTAATGAAAATTTATCTTTCAATAAAACAAAACACAATTTTTTAAATAAACAAATATGATTTCTAGTATAATTAATTAAATAATTTTTTTGATAAGTTTGTATCTTAGCATAACTAGACAATTTTGTTTTCTATAAAAATATCGTAATATTTAGTTCTTAATATAGTTAATAAAATAACCGTACTTTTTCTGTAAAAAAAAATTCTATAGAACTATGGACTATGATCTTATTGAAGCTTAGTATATAAGGTTTTAGTACTGTTTTCAATATTTCTGCATACAAACTTCCGGTTTGTCACTTCCGGTTAAAAAGTTTTTTTTTCAGGTTTTTATCCCTACTGTAGCCCACAATTACCGATCGATTTTCATGAAACGTTGCTAAAAGCTTTTAAATAACATGAGAAAGATTTTATAAGCTTTTGGAGCACATTGGATAAAGGGTTGGGGCGTCCACCATACAACAGGTGGTTTTTATGTTTGTTTTTATGTTTGTTGGGAGCATAAAACATTCATTCGTGATTGAATTTTGATGACACTTTGAAAAAAGATGCAAACATGTATGACAAAGAACTGATTAGTTTTTGAGCAATAGTGAACAAAGTGGTGGGGGTCCCTGGAGCACCTGTTTTCTTGTAAGCTCTATAACATCTGTACCTGATAAGCGAATTGGATGAAACTTGGTACATGAGCATGTAGTACGGTTCATAATAGTTCTGCATCCCAACTTTCGGTTTTTCACTTCCGGTAAAAATAATTTTTTTGTACGTTTTTGAAGTTTTTTCAGTGTGTTTATGCACACTACACCCTACAATAATGAAGTGATTATGATGAAACTTATGGAATAGGGTCCAATTAGTGTGAAAAGATAATTGTCATGTTTTGGGACACATTGATCAAAGTGGTGGGGGGTCTACTATACAAATGCTGACTTTTCACACTTTGTTTTTAAAGTTTGTTGGGAGCACACAGACTTCATTCATTAATTTATTTTAATGACACTTTGGAAAAAGATGGAGACTTAAGTAACAAACAACTGATTAGTTTTTGGATAATATTGGAATAAGTAGTGGGGGTCCTCCCGAACACCTGTTTATTGTTTCAATGTTTGTTGGGAGCATACAACATTCGTTCGTTAAGTAATTTTGATTACACTTTGCAAAAAGATGCAAATATGTATGGCAAGGAACTGATTAGTTTATTCAGCGATAGTGAACAAAGTGGTAGGCCAAGCACCTCTTATTTTTGAAGCTAAATAACATCTGTACCTGATAATCGAATTGGATAAAATTTGGTACATACACATTTAGTACGGTTTACAACAGTTCTGCATCCTAACTTCCGCTTTGTTACTTCCGATAAAATTTTTTTTACTTTTTCTCGTACAACAGAATTTATGTTTGTTGGGATACTACTGCCTGCTTTAATATTTTTATCATTAGAACTACGAAGTCCATAATATTGGTTAGCTTTTAGTTAAAGTATTTTATGGATATTAGCTCATTATATATCCAGAATACTATGTTTCCAGAGCTGTGGTGAAGTCAGCCTATGCATAAGCGTCGCAATATTTTTTACTTGTATCAATACTATAAACTGGGTAATGTAACTATTGTGATAGAACGTATAAGCTTTCTTCTTAATGAATTATGGTTATTCAATATATATTTTTTGATTTTCGTATTATAGATTGGTTTTATTTTATAGTATGATATTTTTGAGATCATATGATGGTATTGTTGTATTGCGCGTAAGAGTGACCAAGTTATATAAAAAAGAAACAAAAGATAAAAAATTTTAGCTATAAATAGTCGATCGGCCAATTTATATATTTATATAAAAAAGATAGTTTGTTATCAGTAGTGTTATTGTACCACATGTTTTAATGTATATTGTTTAACTAATTAGGTGTTCAAAATAAATTTGTTAGAGAATTAGTAAAAGAGTTAGATTTGTTAGAGAATTAGTAAAATTTTCATTGCATTTTAATTTAATTTTGTGTAATAAAATTTTTTAACTGGTAACAACTTTTGAAATGCAAATAAATAAAATACAAATTTCAACATTTTTGAAATACTATAAATAATATTTTTTTTTATATTTTCAAATATTAGGGTCATTGTTGTTTTACCATATCAGGTATTGAGAAAAAAATAAACTCGATCGTGTTGAAATGTAAAGGATGATTACGAATTGAATAGTAGAAATGGTGTTTGAAAAGGTGATGTAGAAAATTTAATTTTGAAAATGTGTTGATAATATGGATAAGACCAAAAAAGAAAATACAAAAAAAACCTATAAATTTGAAATCAAAAATTTTATTTGGTTCAATCAAAATTAGACAGTCGAAGTTTATTATACTGAAAATATTGAAATACTGAAAATTTATATAATATAAGAACTGAATCTAAAAAATTATGGTGCAAATTATGAAATTTTTTGCAATCCATACAATTTTAGAGCGATCTAGTTTCGAACCAATGAGAAAATTTTTAAACTTTAAAGAAGTTTATCATTCTCATCAGGGCTAGCCGACTAGATAAACTCTACCAAAAAATGTCAACGCTAATGAATATAAACCAAAAATTAGGTTACAATTCTAGCGAAGTGTAAAAAACAAAAAATTTACATAAACATACATTTAATAAATTCAGGTTTAGTCAATTAATTTCTCTGGTGATCACTGTTTTGTTATACTCTAGACATTCTAGTATTGAATAACAAAATTGTATCTGTGAGAAGAAGATGACTAGTCTTCACTTGTGTCTATTGACACATGATCAACAATTAATTCAGTAAATTATTTGTGATATAACATCACCCCGATGGAAAATCTCCCATCAAGAATAATATAAGAACTGAATCTAAAAAATTATGGTGCAAATTATGAAATTTTTTGCAATCCATACAATTTTAGAGCGATCTAGTTTCGAACCAATGAGAAAATTTTTAAACTTTAAAGAAGTTTATCATTCTCATCAGGGCTAGCGGACTAGATAAACTCTAGCAAAAAATGTCAACGCTAATGAATATAAACCAAAAATTAGGTTACAACTCTAGCGAAGTGTAAAAACAAAAAATTTACATAAACATACATTTAATAAATTCAGGTTTAGTCAATTAATTTCTCTGGTGATCACTGTTTTGTTATACTCTAGACATTCTAGTATTGAATAACAAAATTGTATCTGTGAGAAGAAGATGACTAGTCTTCACTTGTGCCTATTGACACATGATCAACAATTAATTCAGTAAATTATTTGTGATATAACATCACCCCGATGGAAAATCTCCCATCAAGAATAATATAAGAACTGAATCTAAAAAATTATGGTGCAAATTATGAAATTTTTTGCAATCCATACAATTTTAGAGCGATCTAGTTTCGAACCAATGAGAAAATTTTTAAACTTTAATGAAGTTTATCATTCTCATCAGGGCTAGCCGACTAGATAAACTCTACCAAAAAATGTCAACGCTAATGAATATAAACCAAAAATTAGGTTACAACTCTAGCGAAGTGTAAAAACAAAAAATTTACATAAACATACATTTAATAAATTCAGGTTTAGTCAATTAATTTCTCTGGTGATCACTGTTTTGTTATACTCTAGACATTCTAGTATTGAATAACAAAATTGTATCTGTGAGAAGAAGATGACTAGTCTTCACTTGTGTCTATTGACACATGATCAACAATTAATTCAGTAAATTATTTGTGATATAACATCACCCCGATGGGGTGATGTTATATCACAAAATTTTTTGCAATCCATACAATTTTAGAGCGATCTAGTTTCGAACCAATGAGAAAATTTTTAAACTTTAAAGAAGTTCTTATATTATTCTTGATGGGAGATTTTCCATCGGGATGATGTTATATCACAAATAATTTACTGAATTAACTGAAAATTTAGAATAGAAATTATATAAATATTAAATTTAATAAAATATTATTTATATTTAATTTAATATTCAATTAACAATAAAACAAATGTAATTATTACAAGGATCTTAACTAAAGAATTAACAACGTAGAAAGTTATAAACAAAGAAAAAAAACTTTACTACGGACATTTATATAAATAATATTAAGTAACATAAATGTTTTTAATTTAGTCTAAAAAACAAAAAAATCCCAAAGAAATGCAATTTCCAATATGTAATCATAGATGAAAGATTCAACTTAAGTAAAGATGAAAAATGATGAAGTTTCAATTTAGAAATTATCTGAGCATCAAAATTAAAATATGGTTCGTCATCACCGCTTTGGCTAAGTTGTGTAAGACACACGGGATTTGAACATGTGTCTGTGACGAATGTGAGTTCGAATCCTGGCACGAAACACAAAAATTTTTTCTAAAGAAATTTTAGAGAGAATGAAAAGTTATTTCGAATTGCAAAATTCAAGTGATTTCCAATATGTACTTAAGCTTAATTGTTCACAAAAAAACCCATCCAAAATCAAAAATTCCCTTAAAATTGTCTATATTTCCTAACCAAAAATATAGCAATAAATTGACTTTACGTCAGATATTAAGTCGCATTGATTGAAAACAATCAATAATGACTTAACACTCGTGACTTAGGATGTTGATTAGAATGTTAAATTAGACGTTGACGAAATATTCTCTCATCCTATGAATATCATATCCTATGAATTCATACACCGTAATATCTAGAAATTTAATACAAAAAAAAATCCCAAAGAAATGTTTTTAATGTTTCACACAACATTAAAAACATTATTAAACGGTTATACATATCTAATTTGTTTTAGAAAAAAAAAAATGAAAATAAATTAATGGTATAAATTAAAAAATAAGGTAGCGTGATTTTCTTTACACGTTGAAAACATTGCAAGAATACTGAATTGAATTAAATTGTTAATGATTATACCAGGGTGTGGTAAAATTAAATATATATGAGTGCATTATATTTTTAAAATGTCAATAGATGACTCTCCAGGTTGTTGAATTGACGAATCGACTGTAATTGACATTTCTTTCACAGGGCTTGTTTTTAGCCAGATTAAAATGCAAGCGTTTAGATTATATAATTTTTGTTTTTTTTAAAATTATTTTTATGTTCAACATTTGTTTGGTTAATATATAGTTTCATAAGAGTTTCATAAGAGATTCATAAGAGATCTTCCCGGTCTAGATTCTGTTATGAAACTGTTCACCCCGTAAACGTTCATTTGTTGAAACTCTGTCTTATTCACGAACCAACAAGTGTTCAAACTGCTTAAACGGGACACACAACTCATCGTCTTTTTTTTATTTTTGCAACTTTTTTACTCACAATGCACAATGCAAAAATTTGTTTTCTAAACAATTTCTTGGTCAAGGTTCAACATTAATGGCCTAGTGTTACAGCTGAGTCCACGTTCTGGGAAATTTTGCTTTCTATCAATCTATTTCAGTATTGTTAGCAATAAAAATAAAAACTGGAACATGTTTGCAAATAAATTCTGATGTGATTTTAAAAAAATTATTAACTCACATCATTGTATAATCTAAACTTAGTGATATCCAATTTCTTTTCGGATGACTGAGAATGGAGGGAATCAATACACGCTTCTGTTATAAATGAAAACAGAGAGGTTGTAATGGTTGTTGCCGGATGATCTTGTTCAGCAATACGTACAACGCTTTTCTGAATATTTACTATATTGGCTCTGGGTTCATACCAATGGTGGGATTGGTTTTTTAATGCACGTCATCTAAATGTCAACTACAATCGGTTTAGTGTGTTGAGGAAAGTTAAATTAGTCTCAAAAAGTCATCAACCGGCAGTTACCTTTAGCGCAACGAATATATTGACTTGGTCCGATTCATCACCTTTAAAAAAAATAAAAATCACCTTTAAATTATGATTATAGTTCAACAATCGCCTTTGCAGTTGACGCAACAAATATATTGAATTGTCATTAATGGTCACATTGAAATTATGATTAATGTTCAACAATCGCCCTTACATTGATCTTATGATTATTACCGCTCACTTTTATTTCATAAATGTTCTTCAACAATTGCCTTTACACTTGGCGAAACAGTTTTAGTTGATTTATTTTGTTATTTAAGTTCAATAAGATACCCGTGATGATAGACTAGGAAGAAAGGGGATGAAGATTGGGATCGAACACGACCTAATGGGGTCTACTCTGTCTCAAACGCGTGCATATCGCTTAATTTGAGCAGGACCGAAGGATGTTTATTCCAGTATCCACATGGCTGTCGCTCTTCGGAATACAACCTCGCTAGGCGCACAATTCCCTGATTGCTTCCTGTTGGTATTCCTACTAACAAGATCAGTGTCTAATACAATTTATCTAGAAACAGATCCGGTTATTCATTTAGTTTGCATTTATTCGTGTTAATAACGTTCACTGTTACACCTTGGCTAGATTTAAACCGTCAACCCTAAGATGTGTATTGTATAGTATTTAGCACACATGCCTATAGATTGCTTTGAAATTTTGTTTGCCACATTTTATTTTGACCAACAATAAATACACATTTTTTCTTAAAGATTGTGTCAGCTGGTTTAAATTTTTATTTAAATTTGTATATAAATATAAACGACTTAAATCAATAACCTGAATCTTTAAATAAAACAGCTGCTCAGATTTTCCATCTTTTAAATTATAGCAAAACTTCTTTGGCTATACAAGATAATAAAACAAAGAGTTATCTTTTATTCAAATTTTATAACGTTAAATCACTTGTTTTAACGAAAACATAAAAAATCGTGACGGAAAAACAAATAAATTTTCTTTCGTTTTAATTCGATTTAATTACGTTTATTTGTTATTTTATTTGACTGCTTATACTTAAGAAAACGTTTTTAAAACGAATGGCTTAAGGACTTGCTTTTTGTTGTGTTCTTAGTTAGAAGTGTACACAAACAAACAAAAATAAATAAACAGTTTTAATAATTAAAAGATTAGAGACAAGTAAGATAAGATCAAAAGATAAATGAATTACATTTTGGATTTTTGAGATCAATTAAACTCAAGTAAGTAAAGAAGTAATTGGAATATTTTCAATTCAAAGGTATGGTTTGAAGTTTCTCAGAAAAAAACTACAATTCACATTTTTTACGTGTTTCGATTCGGATCGAAAATCCCATATAATATAAATGAATTAGTTTTTTGCTGTTTGTCATCTATATTTATTATAAATACATTAATACTATTTTTGTGGTATCTTTTAAGTTTGTGGTATGTGTGTTTGTGGTACCAATAAAAGCTATATATATTCAATATTGTTTAAAAAAAAATATTTATATTGTTGGAATGGTTTTTGTCAGCATATGTGTAAAAAAGACTTTTGGAAAAAAATTGGGTAAATGTGTGTATCCCAGTGCCTCAACCCCGAGTACCCCAATCTCTGCTGGTGTAATATGTGTTAATATAAGATATAGTACGAGCATTCGCATTGAGACTCCACTAACCCATGGCGATATCTTATGCATGTTGACGAATGAACTATATTGAACAATCGGTAGTACTACCATTGACATTAGTAAGAAAATATTCCTTGATGACGAAAACAAGCGTCGTGTAACTCTATGTGTTGGCTTTGATCATTGGGGAAGACTATGCATCACATGATCAAGGAATATGCCACTAGGTTGATTATTGGCAGTCCCTGAATAGTTGCAGATTAAAACATTTGGATTGCCAATATGACTACTCCAATCCGCATCCAATCATTTTACCATAGGGTCACAAGTTAAGTCATTTAGTCATACTGCATACCCACAAGCAGAATCATCATCCTGGTTTGACCCTAACATTTGATAGTAGGAGGTAGAAGCAGCATACGAAATATCATAAACAAATCTGAAGTTTCCTTTTAAAAACAACGACAAAACATCCAGCAGCTGATAGGAGATCTGCCATCAGCAAGGTTGAAAGCTGCTAGACCATTTTCATCTTATGGTGTTGATTATGCTGGTCCTATTCAAATCGCATCATAAAAGGGAAGAGGTGCCAGGTTTTCAAAAGGATATATTGCGCTATTGGTTTGCATTCAATGGCCGTGGCAAGTCCAGTTGCACTATATAGTAAAAAAATAATAATGTCGTTGATTGACGTTTGCAATTCTGCCTAACGAAATTTCCATCAGTGCAGAAAAGGTCCCCACTTCTCATTTTGCGTGATTTGAGCCGGATTCGATCCTTCCAGGGCCGTGATTCCTTGAAACCCTGTTATAGCAGACATGTTTATCAATTACACCATTATCGCCATCATTAATTAATCGCAATTAATTTCAAGCTAGGATAGCTGACTCTACTTATCACGTATAAGATAAACTTTTTCTACAAATTGTAACATTTGTTATACTACATCTGCATTGCAGAATGTTTTTGAGTTTTACACTTCTCTCTTCGAGTCGAAACCGTAAAATATGTTGTCATGTCAATGCGCTAAATGCTAACGAATTTATTATGATCCACCCGTGATAACAAGGGTTAATAATAATATTTCTCCCTTTAAATTTGTTGCCGGTTTTAATTAAAATGAATTCAAGAAAATTATTCAAATAGTGGCTAGTAGTCCACGATTGATTACATTTGAACTCTAAATTAACGTAAATAGTTTATAATCGAGGATAAAGTATTTTGTTTTCCTTTCATGCACTCTCTGTTCACACAGATAATTTACTTTCAAACTGCAGTTTTTAACCCCATTAATAGCAACCAACTTTATTTGCTTGAGGAATAAAGTTCTTGTATGATTTCAAGCACTTGGAGTGGTATGTTCTTTATTTTATTTATTTTAATTTAAATCAGGAACGTAATTAGATGTAATTCATTATAAATTTTCAACAAAACAGCCAACTGTGTGTTCGGTACAAATTTTCCATTTATTCTTTGTTTTTTTATTTTCTTTGCTTGTCAAGAAAATAAAAATTTCTATACAAAACTTTACAAAAAAAACGACATAAAAATTAATTAAAAAGGCAAAATGAATAAAATAAACTAAATATGTTCAGAAAGGAAAATGCACGAACTGTCCGAAGAAATGTTGTTTGTTTGTTTTTTTTTTCAAAGAATTTTGTTTAACATTTCCTTTGCATTATTTACAGTTTGTCACGTTGGGAAGATAAAGAACTCACTCTATTAGTAAAAGAGATTGGAGGTTTTTTGATGGAAATTAAAACAAAATTTCTCTCTATGGGCCTCACCCATATAAATAATAATTGAATAAACTAAGTCTTCAAGTGAAACTAAAACTCGTACCGTTGTCATATATGTTATATATACAACATTAAAAATTATAACTAATTTTTTTCAGTTATTTCACTGTGAATTACGTTGCTGTTTGAGGTTAATTAATCCGAGTTTAAAACGAGGCAAAGCTAGATTTAACAAAATCTTTCAGTTAAATAGCTTTCTCATGTTAACTTTTTGGGGGTTCTTAAGAGTAATTTAACTGTCTACATATTCAACATAGTTTGATAAAAAGATATAACTTTATCTTAACTTGTTAATGTTATGGTCTAGTATTACCCTTTATATTATTACTTGTAAGACCATACACTTGCTTCTACTTTTCATCGTTGTTTAATATATTTTCCTTCGTTCTTTTCACTCTGACAAATCAAATTTGTAGAAAAAATAACATAGAAATAATAAATTCTCATTTATCTATGTCTTGGTTGTTGTTTTTCTGTTGTCACATTTGAAAACAAAAGATTTAGAAAAATATAAAAGCTGAAAACATTTTCATTTTTCTATTTCCGTTTGATTGAAAAAAAAAAACAGAAGAAAAGAAGAAACTACAAGAATATACCCAAGGATTAGTATTTGTAAAATAAATTTTTTATTATTATTTCCTTAGTTTTTTGCACTGTGCCACTCATCAAATAAGATAGGATTGTCTTTTATCCATTCCGTTTTTTTTTTCGTTATGCTATTGTTGTTACTGTAGGTGTATAAGTTTTTTTCTATCATCTTTTATAATACAATTAAGAAAATGTTAAAAGTTTTCTTTTTCTCTTGAACTAAATTTATTCAATAAAAATTACTTTCTTATAATATGAAGCTTTCATTGTTGTTTTTAGAATGATTTTTTAAGATTAAAAGTTTTAATTATGTGTACTTTTTGCCATTGACATAAGTTGCTGTTTGTTTTGCTCAAAGCATGTTTCATAAAAAAATATAAATAAGTTTTAATTTACATAAATAATTATTTTAATCTGAAAAAAATTTTTATCTTGACCTCCATGAAGCTTTTGGCATATCACAGTGCAAAATTTTTGAAGTCATCGAATGTAACAAAAATTCTGACATCCGTTTTTGGAAGTATATACCTAAACTAGCAAAACCGTATAATGGGTTTTTGTATCGATTTTCTGTTTTATGACGTCATCAATTTTGTGCTCGAGCTTTGGTTTTGCACGGCTATATATCGTAAAGCATTGAGAATTTCTCAATGCACTCTTCAGACGAAATGTTCTTCATACTAAAATACACCACTTTGTGAACCTGTGTCGAGGTCAGATTTTTACTATTTCGGTGTGTTTTTAGTGCAGAGAGCCCTAAAAAATGTCATTTTCTTAGATTTGCGACCATAACTCACAGACCGTGTATATTTTAGCATAACTGTCTTTGACAATAATATTTTCCGCATCCACACGAGTAACTTTGCTGCACATTGCAATAACCTACAATCGATCCTTAATTTGTTCTAGCCGTTGTGAGTAATTTCGCAACCAAATAGTACATTTCATATTAAAATTTCAGCTTTCATAAAAAAATATGTCTTTTTTTTGTGTTAAAGTTTATTTTGCAAATTCGTATATGTACATTTTATAGAGCTATGGAAAATTCAAGATTAAAAAAAAGGCAATTAAAAAAAAATAAAAAGGTAATCGCCTACAATGTGCAAACTACAGAGGAATCGCTCTCCTCTGCACAGCATATAAGATCTTTTCCTACATTTTGCTATCCAAAATCAATCCTTTTGCTGAACAACTGTTTGGAGAATATCAGTGTGGTTTCCGGCGGGGCCGAGGTACCACCGATGCACTTTTCTCGATAAGGATGATTTTGGAAAAGTGTCGAGAGTTCAACATACCTGTGCACCAACTTTTCATTGATTTCAGGCAGGCCTACGACTCTCTCGAACGAGAGACTCTATGGTCTGCTCGGGTGTCAATGGGAATTCCTGGTAAACTGGTATCACTATGCAAAATGACAGTACAGAACTCTCAATGCTGTGTGCGAGTAGAGAACGAAATATCAAAGTTTTTTAAAGTTGACTCCGGATTAAGACAAGATGATGCTATCTCTCCTATACTTTTTAATCTAGCCTTGGAATATGTGTGCCGTTAAAAGAAACTACCGACTTATAACAATATCTTGTCAATAAACTCAGTACAGATGATTGCTTACGCTGATGATGTTGTCATCCTCGGCCGAAGTGAAGCTGTTATGAGTGAGACTTTCAAGTCGCTTGAGAGTGGTGGTAGGAAAATTGGTCTGCAAATTAACTATAATAAAACCAAACATATGAATGTTTCAAGAGAGGCTGAGAAGAAAGATTTGATGTGCGGCGATGAACGAATTGAGGGAGTTGAATCTTTTAAATATTTGGGATCAATGCTTGACTCAAACAACAGCATACTTATAGATATTAAAGCTCGAATCGCTGCAGGTAATCGAACTTTCTACTCAATTAAACCTCTCCTTGGATCATCGTATGTATCAACTAACACCAAGCTCAAGTTATACAAGACATTGATTAGACCGGTTGTGATGTATGGGTCACAAACGTGGACCCTTACACAAAATGACGAATCGCATTTATCTGTATTTGAACGTAAGATCCTACGCTACATTTTTGGTCCACTTAAGACAGACGATGGGGAGTATAGAACCCGGTATAACTTTGAGATCAGAGACCTTCTTGAGGGTCCTGATATAATAGGTTGTATCCGTTCTAATAGGATTGCTTGGTTTGGGCATGTTCTACGAGCCGATTCACAGTCTGGAATGATTAGAAAAATGTACGTTAGTACCCCAGGGAGTGGTAGACCGCGAGGAAGACCACGACTACAATGGGAGACTGACGTAATAGACGACCTTAAAAAAATCGGCTGCCATGGTAATTATGATTTGTTGCACGACCGTGGTGAATATTCAAAGCTGATTAGCCTGGCAACGCTCCTACATGGAGCATGAACGCCTAAAAAAAAAAAAAAAAAAAAAAAAAAAAAAAAAAAAAAAAAAAAAAAACAAACCTAATGAAATTAACCTATTGTGTAATGAAAATTTTCCTATAAAGAAATTATCATTATTCAATTGGTATGATTCCAATTGTTTTGATTTTGTTAAAATTATTTTCAAATTATTATCACAATGGCTTTGATACGGTTTGTTCAAAAATCAAATTTTAAGTTAAATTCTCTTATTTCATTTGGTTGATTGTATGGTATGGTGTTTTTTTTTACCATCGGGGTTCTTTTATTCAGAAATTTGATTTATCAATTAATACTTATCAATTTGAAAAAATTTATCAATTTGATTTATTGTTTTAATTGAAAAAAATGTTTTCATTTTATATAATATACAATTCTTTGTCAGAGAATAAAGTAGTGTAATCAATTCGTGTAATGAATTTTATTCTCTCGCAAATTTAAAATTTTCGCTTGTGCCTTGCTCAAATTTTAAACTTTTACTTGAGAATAACCTATTTGCTTACACACTGATCGATTAAAATACTATTAATATAGACATCTCAAACTAATAGTCCAGTCATTTTAGAAGTTTTAAGCCCCAATCTGCGGAAAAATTCCTATTGAGCTGAATTTTTGTATACACCTTTATTACGGCATTTTAATTAATATGTGAAAAATCGACATTGATATCATGCCGGCTAAAAAAGTTATCAAGGTCAAAAGGTCACGAAAATCTGTTTCCGCGAATATCTCGCGACTATTGCTCGGAGGTCAATTGAGGTCAAACAAAAATTGTTTATCGTCCAATTATCTACAAAACATGACTTACGACTTACTCACTTTTTTGTAAGATCAACCGTTTTTAGGGTAGAGCGCTGAAAAAGCGACTAGAATGCATTCACATACGATATTGTATATCGTACACCAAGGCGTAAATTCAGTTACTTTTTATTCATGTTGTCAAGTGTATTAAAAACATTCATCTGATGCTCGGGTGTTTTGTAAAAAATATACTTATACTATAGAGGATTCGGAAACAAACGACCTCCACTGGCAGATGTTTCGTATTTTATTGTTCCGAGACCCGCTGTCGGACCCGCTGTCGAGAGTGTCTCTCCGACGGTGTTTAGCTGAGTTGAGAAATATTTCTTGAGTGTTAAAGACGTTATTTTAGTAGTTTCATGCTATTGAACAATTTTGCATAATGAGTGATAATTGTTTTATATGCAGTGAATTGTTGTCGGATTGTGATTTAGTAGAAGCTACACGTGGCTTGCAAACATTAAAAAATGCTAGTATGGAAATAGGTGATGGTAATATTGAATATTTAAATACTGTTGCTTCTGTAAATGTTCATCGTAATTGTCGTAAAAATTATACGAACAATTTGAGTATCGCAACCTTTAAACTACGTCAGCAAGAACCATGTTTATCTCAAGTATATGACAACCGCTTAGTTTTTCGGTATTCCATGCGATGACCGGATGTGATACAACTTCAACACTTTTTGGCAAAGCAAAAATTAAAGTCATGAAGATGTTTGAAAAAATACCTGATTTAAAATTCCGCAGAAATATCTCCAAGAAAATTGCGCTTGAGAAGTAGTTGTCGATGCTGCAATACAGTGCTACTAGCAATGTACGGTGCTCCAAAATCAGAACATTCGATAAATAATAACAGATATTTTAGCTTTGGTAAGCTAACAAAACAAAACACAGGTATGAAATTTTCGTTATTGGCACCTCCTTCTTCAGCAGCTCAACATCATATTTTTCGAGTGTATTATAAAATGCAAACTAGGAAGAGAGATTGATGCAAAATAGTGGGGTTACGAGTAAAAAAATAACATACTTCAGCCAGTAACAACTTTATTATCCCAGCACCCGATGATCCACTAAACACAATCTATTGTAATTGTACAAAAAACTGTGGCGGCAAGTGTGGATGCAAAAAACTAGGTTTGAGATAAACGGGGAATGAAGATGTCGACTACTTAAGTAAAGGAATAATTCCACTCAACGTTTTGTCAGCAAGTTTTAATGATAGACAAAACTGAGGATATCGACTATGAGTGAAAAAAAAAAATTATGTATGCATAAAAATTAGTAGTCAGTATTAAGTTTATTTTTTTGTATTTTTCAGATTTTGAATAAAAAACTCTTCATTTTTAAATAAAAAAAAAGCTTTTATTACATATCATGGATCATTTTCACTGTGAAAACCATGTAAAAAATACGTGGTGCGGAAACTAGTGCATAATCATAATGTATCGTCGTTTTCTCAGCGCCCTGCTAAAAAAATGGTCGATCTTTCAGAAAAATGATTAACGTATGTTTTGTAGATAATTGGACGATAAACAATTTTTGTTTGACCTCAATTGACCTCGGAGTAATAGGTCGCGAGATATTCGCGGAAAACTGATTTTCGTGACCTTTTGACCTTGATAACTTTTTTAGCCGGCACGATATAAATGTCGATTTTTCACATATTAATTAAAATGCCGTAATAAAGGTGTATACTCAATAGGAATTTTTCCGCAGTTAAAACCTATAATGACTGGACTATAAATCCAAGTAACCATTTCAATATTTTGTCAAATAATAATAAATTTCCTATTCAAACTTTGATTTTTGTTTTGCATAGAAATATAGATTTGTTTATTTTTGTCCTTGGATAAAAATGATAGTTTTTGGGACTGCCACCATGACAACTAGATGAAATACACAAATAACATATTTTTTGTAAAATATACCCAAACAAAAAGTACAATTTTTTGTCCGGTTGGAGAAAATAGTACAATATGATGCAAGGACGTAAAGCTAAGGTTGTTAGACGTATGTGGATTTGCACCCACATTATGTTCAAAATGGGTTACGTCCGTGCATCATATACTATTTTTTATTCGCCGCAAGCAAAATATTAAAATAAAAATTGTTTAATCTAAATAAAAATTATAAGTTTTATAAGTTTTGAAATAAAAATATGTTGAACAAGTAGCCTTTTATTGACCAATATATTTATTATTTCTTTTAAAAGATATAACTAGTTAAGCTTACTCTCCATTAGTCTTTTTCATCTTTTTTTCTAGCAAAAATAGAACGAGAAACCATGATTAATTTTCTAAAGAGAGAACAAGACGAATATCACAATTTTTCATGGAAAAAATATTTTATAGTATTGGAATTGTGACATTTCACTATTATTTTTAATAAACATCTAATTTTATTATATATTTTTAACAATGTCGTATCCAACATAGACTGTATAGTAATTTTAAATACATTTTTTCAGTGTAAAAGTCGTCTTTTTCCATAAAAGAGTCTTGCTCTATAGACTTTTTTTATAGTAGAACATTTTTTTATAGTATATCACTTTTTAAAAAAAAAAGTCATGGAAAATAAAAAAAAGACATGGAATAAATAAAAAGTCTTCATCTTTTTTCCTTACGCACTTATATGATTTTCATATCTTCTATTTCACAAAATAAAAAGACGGGAAAAGAAGACTAATGGAGAATGACCTTTATATGTTTTTGTATAACTATGACAACAAAGAATAACAAACATGTATTTTAATTGGATTAGGAAATTAGGGATCGAAAGGTTGTTTTGATAAAAATTTCTGTTTTTTATAGAATTTAAACAAATTCACAAACGTGTTTTACTTTTTTGGACGTAACTACGACAACAAAATATATGGTTAAAAAGTGACACTATAAGGTCGCAAATCACAGTAATAAGGTAAAAATTAATTTAAAGTGAAAACGACCATGCTTCTGTGGAAGAAGATTGGCTATTTTGTTGGTTGTGTCTTTCAATTTTTAATCGAGAGTCATCATAACGTGAATCAAAGACATCGCCAAGTATGTAAATGTCTGGCAAAACCCACTTGGGTATTTATGTTGTAGAAAACGGACGTATCTCAGATTGTGGTGTATTTAATCGCACATCGTTTTTCACATCCTTCACTGTCCACTGATGATAAATTACATTTGCCAGACTGGCATCTGACATTATTTCCTTGTTGCTAATGATGCCCTTACCGTTTACCAATAATTTACTGAAGTCATATGCGCAACGAAATTTTAAGGGTATTCGAACTAATTTTCAATTATCGTTTATCTTGTGAAGGACGTATAGTAGATAATTAAAACAATAGCCGATTATACACCAAGAGCAAGAAGTGCATATCTTCCTTGTGATGTATGTTTGGATATCCTGCTGTACAACTAAAATTGACAACACGCTCCTTCCCAAAGTTTATATACCATTTTTTCCACGACCACAATAGTATCTTGTAAAACTAATGAGAACGGGTTTTCAAAACAAGAGTCTAACTTACAGCACAAGCAAAGCAAGTTCTACAATCACTCACGTGTGGCAAAACAGTTCGCGCTAGTTATAAACAAGAGTTTTTGTAGTAACTTCACAAAACTTAATGAATACATTGATTATATAATTAAAATATGTGCAAAAACTAAAGCGTGCTTTCTTCATTGTAAGCTCTGTATTCAAAATTATTACTAATATATACTAGGTACATATATGGTTTAGTTTGTTCTTAAATTAAACTAGACGGCTTCATTTGAAATTAGTTTTAGTATAATCGACCAATTTTTACTGTCCCATATTGACAAACATGTAAATTTTCTTAAGTTTATTTAGAGAAAAAAAATTGATTTGGTCAAACAAATAATCTTATTATGTAAATAAATTTTAAAATTACAAACAAAACATTGCAAGCTATGTATATATACCGACTATAAAAGACGCCAATACATTTTAGTCGACATCTCACATGAAGATGGCGCTCGAAAACAAAAAGGTTTTTGTATAAATATTTTGATGTGTTACATTTATGTCTCCCGTGCAACAAATATTTTCGCCTGAGAAATAATATTTTGATGATTAAAAAAATATTTTTTTGATGTATGTGTAAAATATATATATTTTTTGGTTATTTTAATATTACTGTTTTAATGAAAACTATCATTGTTGTCTGTTATCTTTTACTTTCTAATTGTGTAGCAGGGCAACCCATTTTATTATATTATGAATGTCTATATACCAATGTTCAGACAAATATCAAAATAACGCATTTCGCAGAAAAGCAAAATTTTCGGAATAACTCTCATCATTATTATAACATGAATCACATTATTCGACAATATCTGTATATAATATATCTTCATAATACAGGCATCTTTTTAACAAATTCTATTTTGTGAATCTCAATATTAAAATTGTTGTTGAATATAATACAATCAAATTGTAAATATTTTAATAAGACACAATTCTATCTAAAAAAAAAAATAGAAAAAATTTAAATAAATCATAAAAACAAAACCGAAATTTACAAAATAAAATCATAATAACCCTCTCATCCGAATCTCAACAAATCAAATCAAAAATATTTGCTTCTAAATCTCATCGTCTTCATCATTTAAGATTCATAATAACAAAAGAAAACAAAAACAACCCTCTCAATAAAATTCATGTTTTTTTCTTATTTTTTCCATCTAGAAACGAAAACAAAAAAAAATTATGATTGACTTTATATCTTTAACATTAAATCCATTTTTACAAACAGAAAATTTTCATCCTTATTCCTTACCGTCTCCTAAATTTATTTATATTTATACTTCTTGTTTTCTGTTTCCATTCCGTTAAGAAGATATTAAGGTTTTTATGTTTTGTTTGGTTTTGGTGTTTACAATCTCTGTTGTTCGTTTTCGGTGGTTCTTACTAGTTGATTTGGCTTTATTTTGGTTGATTTGATTTATTTTTTCTCGTTTGGGGGACATCGAACACTACTTTTGTTATTTTCGTGAATATTGGTATTAGATATTGGCCAGAACGAGAATGTTGGTCAACGTACAGTTCGTAAGATCGGACTTTACCACCATAATCACAATGGCAATAGACAAGAATGCAGCAAACATGTCAACTATTTAGTCTTCATGGTGGATTAGTTTTTTGTTTATTTGAAGATTGTTTTTCAGTTGTGATATACGGGTGTGAAAATCCAGGCTATGAATATATTCCTTGGCTATGAAATATTAGAGGCAGTTTGCCTCCATATGTAACTCTATGTGTGTGCTTAAATCATTAGGGAAGACGACACAGTATCTTTATTAAGACAAAAAAATATGCGACTAGCTGGATTAATGGCAACTTTGTAGATAATTGGACTATTATATGAAAAATACTTTAATCCTGACGATTTCCTTGGTCTTATTTTATCACAAAATATACCTATATAAACTATGTAATAAACACATGATGAAAATAATTTAACAGAACAAAAATAAATTAATTAAAATTATATAAATCAAATCAAATGGCTTACATTAATTAGTTGTCTACATCCAAAACCAGTCCCGTGGAACAAATGTTGATTGCAGGCTGTCACAAATTGCATCCCAAAAATCACTCATTTAAAAATCTGAAGCGTCATCCATTGAAGCTTTGTAGAATATAATACACTATGTTATTAGTGCCAAAGATGCCGAAGATGCCAAAGATGAACAAAATCAATAGATGAACCAGCATGACATTCATACATATAAGAATCATTTGTATCAAATCATCACTTGATACCCCAATAAAACACTGTGATATCATTAAAAAGTTTCACTGTTGTTATGATGTTATAAATTCCTCAAATATTGCTTTATACATATATGTTTTCGTTGAAATAAATCTATCACATCCAACTATTGCCGACGAGCCAAATTGGTAGGTGCTAATTTACAAATTAAGTTAAATAAGTATATTATTTTTATACAATTTGTCGTTTACATTAATTCAAAGAAATTTTGAGGAATTATATTTCACCTTTTTGAACACAAATCGAATTAATAATTGCATTTTTTTCAGCCACTATCGATTTAATTTACTTCAGTAACCGGAATGGTACAACAATGGTTTCGCTATCTTCGAAGCCGTTTTCTAATACAAACTCGCTCATATCTAAATATACCAAAATATTTTATTCCAAATAAACAAAAATGTTGAAATTTGTTTGGATTATTTGTTCAATTTTAAAAATTCTTGCTAGATGAACTTCTTAACACACAAAACATAATAAAAGGCAACAAAAACTTAGCACTGTTAAAATAAAACACAAATTCCAAAAATAAATTAATTTAACAAATTTAATATCAAGAATATACATTTTACTTGAGCCACAATAAAACTGCTCTATTTGATTTAAGTTTACATAATCTGCTTCTGGATCAAAAATGATCAAGAATAAAAAGTAAATTTTTCAGTTTTTTTTGTTTCTTTTCCTATTGTCTCTTTTATCGTATAAAAATTATACATTTAAACTTCTATATATCATCTCACGAAACAATTCCTTTACAAACAAAACAAATTGAACAGTTGTATTACCCCTACACGCAATACCATTACAACTTTACAAACAAAAATGGTTCTGTGTAGATAAAAACAAGTATTATTAATTGGTATTGAGTGCAATAAACTAAATATATTATTGATATGTATATATAAATGCTTTTATCTCTGTTTCATTTTAATTGGCCGGAATTGAAATAAATTGGCAAATTATTAACGAATTTTTTATATATGAATATTCTTACTTTTAGAGAAATATTCGAAATAGTCAGTCGTTACAACTTCATTTTAGTTTTGTTCCAGCAAATTTTTAAAACCAATTTTCTTTTATCTCTTATTCTATTTTCATTTTATCTATCCTATCATGAAATATTGGCCTATTTTATGTCATTGATGGCTATCCAATGTTATAGATTTCGCGTAGTTCTAATTATATAAACATTTAAGAAAGCTGTAGTATCCCAACAAACATAAATTCTGTTGTACGAGAAAAGGAAAAAAAATGTTTTACCGGAACTGAAAAACCGGAAGTAGGACGCAGAACTGTTGTGAATCGTACTTAGTGCTTATTTACCAGGTTTCATCTAATCAATTATCAGGTACAGATGCTATTGAGCTTTCAAAAAACAGGTCTTTGGGAACCCCCTAGCACTTTATTCACTATCGCTCAAAAACTAATCGGCTTCTTGCCATGCATATTTGCATCTTTTTCCAAAGTGTCATCAAAATTCATTCATAAACGAACGTTGTTTGCTCCCAACAAACATTAAAAACATAGTGGAAAACCCCACTTGTTGTATGGTGGATCCCTCAACACTTTATTCAATGTACTGCAAAAGCTACAGAAACAATTCTCATAGTATTCGAAACCTTTTACCAACGTTTCATAAAACTCGGTCTGTAAATGTAGGCTAGAATAGGGATAAACACCTCAAAAATAAGCTTCAGAAGTGAAAAACTGGAAGTTGGAATGCAGAACTGTTACAAATTATATTGTAAGCATATATAACAAGTTTCATCAAAATCAATTATCAGAGACGAAAAAACTTATCAGTTCTTTGTCATTTAAGTTTCCATCTTTTTCAAAGTGCCATTGAAATTAATTAATGAATGAAGTCTGTATTCTCCCAAAAAACAAACTTTAAAACAAAGTGAGAAAAGCCACCAGTTTTATGTTGGAGCCTCTGCCTATCAATTATCATCAAAGATACCGCCTTATCAATGTGTCACTAAAGTTGATCACTATCTTTTCACACTAATTAAAACCATTTTTATAAGTTTCGTTATAATCGCTTCATTATTGTAGGTTGTAGTGTCAATAAAGACACTGAAAAAAGATCATAAAATTGCAAAAATTTTTTTTACTGGAAGTAAGAAACCGGGTAGCGAAATCCGAAATTCGACGTCCACGCCGTGCTGCCTGGGTAATGCTGACAGAATTAGGTTGGTGTATTGGAGACAAGCAGAGTAAAAACTGCTTAGTCAATGACGCTACATCACGGCGAATTGGCGCTCTACAACCAATGCGACTCAAGCGTCTGCTCTCCATGTCAGGGGCGGCTTGGAGCGGGCGTCTGTCTTGAATCAAGCGGCTCGCTATATAAACATGTAAAAAGGTTGTTTCTGGTGACCTTAATATGCAGAACGGACCCATTCACGACAATTTGGGTTGGGCCTAAGGTTAACACTCTAACCCCGGAAAAAAACTAATATGTTAAATTTGGTTATCAGAAACAGAAAAACAGACCCGGAAACAACAACAGAATTTTACCTGGACGTGAAAAAGGACCAGACTACCGAATCGGAACGTGGAACGTGCGCAGCCTGAGCGCTCCTGATGCTCTTATAAGTCTAGAAACAGAGGCTGAGAGGTATAGGATGAATATTATTGCTCTACAAGAAATTAGACAGCCGATAATCGGAAAACAAGATTTGGATAGTCACTCTCTATACTGTAGTGGTCATCCTTCTCGAAGAGAATTTGGAACTGGCTTTCTTGTTGGTGCACGCATACAAGAAGCCGTGATAAAATTCATCCCGGTCAGTGAGAGGATCTGCTACCTACGTGTACGCGGTACATATAACAATATTTCTCTTATTGCCGTGCATGCTCCAACTGAAGCTAAGATCGTCGACGAGAAGGATAATTTCTACATAGCACTGGAAGAGGTTATGAAACAAACACCAACACGCGACTTCATTATGGTTCTTGGTGACTTTAATGGACAGGTTGGAAGAGATATCTCTTATGGAAATGTGGTGGGTCCCAACAGCCTGCATTTGAATTCGAATGATAAGGGTGAGAGAATGACTGAGTTTGCATTATCAAATAATTTGAGAATTGCCAGTACGTTCTTTCCGCATCGATCGATTCATAAGCAGACTTGGGTCTCACTGAATGGAAATACTCGAAATCAAATTGATCACGTTCTAGTAACAACACGTTTCTTTTCGAGCGTTCTGGATGTGCGATCCTTTAGAGGTGCATACATTGGAAGTGACCACTTCTTGTATGTGCAACGATAAGGTTCCACTTCCCAAATCCAGGCATTCCAAAATTCAATCAACGGAAACGTTTTAACATCTCATCACTAAAGAATGCTGAAACAGAAGAGAGATATCAAATCCATATTGCCGAAACATTGGGGAAATCAGAAACCATTAATGGAGACGTCGATAAGTCATGGTATTTGCTCAAAGATGCTGTTTTAAGCGCTGCTGAGGGAATACTTGAACGACCACAGAACCACTCCCAGAAGCCATGGATGGATCAAGCATGCCTTGATGCTATTCAATACAAAAGAGATTGCTATCTGAAGTGTCTACAAGGACGCAACACCAGGTCCACGAAGGAGAATTATAAACTGGCAAGACAAGCCGTTACAAAGCTATGTAGACGAACGAAGAGAGAATGGTGGAAGAGACAGTGTGAGGAGTTTGAAAGCTTCAATAAGGAACATCAATCGCATAACTTCTTTCAACAGGTTAAAACCTTAAAGAAGGGCCCTCAAACTAGATCGACTGCTATTCAAAACGAAGATGGGGAGCTACAAGTAGACCTTAAAAATATTTTAGATACTTGGGCCGCTTATTTTGAGAATCTTCTCAACTTAAGTGACCAGCAACAAGTCGGGCGACGAGCTAAGCTTATTCGTGCGTCAAAGGTACATGTAGAAGAACCCACCAGAGAGGAATTCGATGCGGCGCTGTCAAAATTAAAATGCAATAAAGCACCTGGTATCGACGATATAACATCCGAAATGATTGTACATGGTGGCGAAACTCTATCCTTAAGATTGTTTGAACTTGTTCAAATGATCTGGAGGACTGAAACCATGCCACAGGACTGGAACACAGCTATGCTGATACCAATCCATAAAAAAGGTAATCGCCTACAATGTGTAAACTACAGAGGAATCGCCCTCCTCTGCACAGCATATAAGATCTTTTCCTACATTTTGCTATCCAAAATCAATCCTTTTGCAGAACAACTGTTTGGAGAATATCAGTGTGGTTTCCGGCGGGGCCGAGGTACCACCGATGCACTTTTCTCGATAAGGATGATTTTGGAAAAGTGTCGAGAGTTCAACATACCTGTGCACCAACTTTTCATTGATTTCAGGCAGGCCTACGACTCTCTCGAACGAGAGACTCTATGGTCTGCTCTGGTGTCAATGGGAATTCCTGGTAAACTGGTATCACTATGCAAAATGACAGTACAGAACTCTCAATGCTGTGTACGAGTAGAGAACGAAATATCAAAGCTTTTTAAAGTCGACTCCGGTTTAAGTCAAGGTAATGCTATCTCTCCTATACTTTTTAATCTAGCCTTGGAATATGTGTGCCGTCAAAAGAAACTACCGACTAATAACAATATCTTGTCAATAAACTCAGTACAGATGATTGCTTACGCTGATGATGTTGTCATCCTCGGCCGAAGTGAAGCTGTTATGAGTGAGACTTTCAAGTCGCTTGAGAGTGGTGCTAGGAAAATTGGTCTGCAAATTAACTACAATAAAACCAAACATATGAATGTTTCAAGAGAGGCTGAGAAGAAAGATTTGATGTGCGGCGATGAACGAATTGAGGGAGTTGAATCTTTTAAATATTTGGGATCAATGCTTGACTCAAACAACAGCATACTTACAGATATTAAAGCTCGAATCGCTGCAGGTAATCGAACTTTCTACTCAATTAAACCTCTCCTTGGATCACCGTATGTATCAACTAACACCAAGCTCAAGTTATACAAGACATTGATTAGACCGGTTGTGATGTATGGGTCACAAACGTGGACCCTTACACAAAATGACGAATCGCATTTATCTGTATTTGAGCGTAAGATCCTACGCTACATTTATGGTCCACTTAAGACAGACGATGGAGAGTATAGAACTCGGTATAACTTTGAGATCAGAGACCTTCTTGAGGGTCCTGATATAATAGGTTGTATCCGTTCTAATAGGATTGCTTGGTTTGGGCATGTTCTACGAGCCGATTCACAGTCTGGAATGATTAGAAAAATGTACGTTAGTACCCCATGGAGTGGTAGACCGCGAGGTAGACCACGACTACAATGGGAGACTGACGTAATAAACGACCTTAAAAAATCGGCTGCCATGGTAATTATGTCGCTGTTGCGAATGACCGTGGTGAATATTCAAAGCTGATTAACCTGGCAACGCTCCTACATGGAGCATGAACGCCTTTTAAAAAAAAAAAAAACCGGAAGTTGGTATGCAAAAATATTGAAAACAGTGCTTATACCTTATATTCCAAATTTCAAAGAGATATTAAGCCGTGATAAGAAGTTATTGAAGATTTAAATTTAGAAATGTGAGGGAGATCCTCCACCATTTTTTCGGATTTCGAAATGAATCCAGATCTTTCATTTTCAAGTTAACCGGCACTATATGTCAAAGTTTCATCAAGATCCTATGCAGGAATGTCACGAATTGGAATTACTGTAATTATTAAATTTTTTAACTATTTTTAGTCAATGAAATACTGTCAATTTAGAGTACATTGATGTTTTCTATTTCTCCATTTTTAAAATTTAATTTTTCAACAACAACAAAATTCAATAAAAAATATTTTTGTAAATAATTTCCTTCTTTCATAATTTGATGATGCTAACTAAATAGCTATACCAAATTCTGACATTTCGTTGTGGGGAAATAAAAATTCAAATGACAAAATTTTGACCCATTAATAATTTGCATCTGTCATTGTTTCGCACAGAGCCATAATAAATTTTGGTAATTTAAACTCATGACTTTACTTGCTTGAATAGTTCTCAATATTTTTAACAGTGTAAGCTTTTTACTGTGTAATTTCTTTTGGATAGGCTTCTACCTTTCCAATGCACATAAAACCGTTCATATCCGTTCATAACCGTTCATATTGAGCCATTCTTTTGCAATTGAATTTTAAAGATACCATGCATTTGAAAATCAAAATGTTCTAATTTTTTGTTTTTTTTGTTCTTCCGTCTCCGCTTATCATTCATAGTCGTTTGGCATCAAAATTTTTTCCGAAATTCCGAGATGAAGCCCATTGCAATAGGTAGATTTTTATATGAAATCTACGTAAAAACTGTTTTGGACTAGAAAACAATTCACCTTTCATATGACACCTCACCTCCCGTCAAGGTCAAAAATAATCTTTTTTTCAAAATTTCTACTTCCAACCTACTTCAAATAACATTTCAAATAATGAGTACGACCGCTAACTTTTCATTCACCCTTTACACATTTCCAACAGTCGAGAATTGTTTAATATTTTTTCTTTTGTAACGGTCGAAGTTGAGGAGGGGTGGTAGGTGAAATTTTCACATTTTTGAAAATAAGTCGAAAACTGTGCTTTCGAAAATTACATAAATAAAAAAATTGTTTTCGACTAGAAAAACTCGTTAAGGTCAAAAATAATTTTTTCAAAATTTCCGCTCTCAACCTCCTCCAAATAATATTTTAATTTATAAGCTGACCGCTATAGTTTGTGTTTAATCTATACAACATTACCTATAACCATGAAGTTAAGGGAGGGGGATAGGTCAACAAACTCACGTTTTTGGTAATAAATAAATCAAAAACTAGGCTGTCGATAATTTATTAATTTTTTTTAAATATTTCAATCTTTTTCGATTTTTCTAAATCAAACTCGATTCCTTAAAAAAACATTTGTTTTACTATATCCTTATCTTTGTCTATAAAATACAGATAAAAACCAATATTTATAATTATATCAGAAAATCGATTATGTAGAAACTCGGACGGAACCGAAGTTTCACCAATGGGGTACCGTTCTTACTTGAATAAAGAACCCTAAGAAAGGGTTCGAATAAGAATAAACAACCCTAAAATAAGAATAAAGAACCCTAAAAAGATAGGAAATGCTACAAAAACCTACCAACGCCATCATTAAAATTTTAGCTCTTAATATTTTTGACAGTGTAGGTAAAAATTTTGCTGTTTATTTTTTTTGAAAGGCAAATTTTTTATATTTCCATCGTTTAAAACAGATAACCTCGGGAGAGTTCTCTAGAATCCAGTTCCAAAAATAGTCTGGTTTAAATTGGTTTTCCAATTGGTTTTTGTAGGCATTTCAGATCACAGTCTCATTTGTATTGATTAGCAACCTGTAAGGATTCAACTGCAATTGTAACTTCTTAAGAAAAAAAACTACTACATTTGACCAAGTTGCCTTAGTTAAAATAAAAATCCAAAAAAATAGTTGGCGAGAAAAACGTAAAAAACAAAAATTGGAGAGGTTCGTGAAAAATGTACAACAAAAAAGTTGATAAATTTTCTGGAAAAACAGAATTAATTAAAAAAAAATGTTTTAAGTGTTTACTGGTATTTTAATGTTTCAAATATAATTTCTAATATCAACTTAATGTTTAGTATTATAATAATTGTGTGTAATATTAGTTTTTTTTTAACTAAATTCTAGAAGACCATTATATTGGTTAAAATACATTAATAAATTTGTGAGCTCATATTCTTTGAATAGTCTAAACTAAAGGTCATTCTCCATTAGTCTTTTATTCTCGTCTTTTTTATTTTGTTAAATAGAAGATATGAAGATCATATAAGTGCGAAAGGAAAAAAGATGGAAACTTTTTATTTATTCCATGTCTTCTTTTTACTTTCCATGACTTTTTTTTTAAAAAAAGTGATATACATACTATAAAAAAGTGTTCTACTATAAAAAAAAGTCTATAGAGCAAGACTTTTTTATGGAAAAAGGCGACTTATACACTGAAAAAATATATTTAAAATTATTATGCAGTCTATGTTGGATACGACATTGTTAAAAATATACATATAATAAAATTAGATGGTTATTAAAAATAAAGGTCATTCTCCATTAGTCTTTT
Source organism: Diogma glabrata (assembly GCA_963693315.1). Taxonomy (NCBI): domain Eukaryota; kingdom Metazoa; phylum Arthropoda; class Insecta; order Diptera; family Cylindrotomidae; genus Diogma; species Diogma glabrata. Next base: position 163,193,054 of record OY856187.1, read on the forward strand.
TTTCTCGTCTTTTTTATTTTGTGAAATAGAAGATATGAAAATCATATAAGTGCGAAAGGAAAAAAGATGAAGACTTTTTATTTATTCCATGTCTTTTTTACTTTCCATGACTTTTTTTTTAAAAATAAGTAATATAGTATAAAAAAGTGTTCTACTATAAAAAAAAGTCTATAGAACAAGACGTTTTTTTGGAAAAAGACGACTTTTACGCTGAAAAAATATATTTAAAATTATCTAGCAGTCTATGTTGGATACGACATTGTCAAAAATATATAACAAAATTAGATGTTTATTAAAAATATTGGCGAAATGTCACAATTCCAATCCTATAAAATATTTTTTCCATGAAAAATAGTGATATTCGTCTTACTCTCTCTTTAGAAAATTAATCATGGTTTCCCGTTCTATTTCGGCTAGAAAAAAAGATGAAAAAGACTAATGGAGAGTCAGCTTAATGGTGAAATGTCACAATTCCAATCCTATAAAATATTTTTTCCATGAAAAATTGTGATATTCGTCTTGTTCTCTCTTTAGAAAATTAATTATGGTTTCTTGTTCTATTTTGACTAGAAAAAAAGATGAAAAAGACTAATGAAGAGTCAGCTCAAAATAAAAGAGTTTTGACCTTTTTAACTTGAAAAACTGATTTTTAAAAATACATTTTTATTTAATTAAATTTGAAATGGAGAACGCCGATTTATTAGGAATAATGGAGCATGGAAGTTTGAACTTATAAAAGTTATGTAATTTTTATACAGTTTGTAATTAATTCTTGCTATCAAACTAGCGCAGGAATAGTGAATTTAAGTATGGATTGCTTATTAATACTAATTGATGGTTTAAGGTTTATGATTCCACCTCATTATTCCTAATCCAAAAGTTCCTAATCCCATTATTCCTTTTCCCAATATTCCTTATTCCCAAAAATCCTAAAAATATAATTTTATACCAAAAATCCTAAAATTACTACTGAAATGTAAAAAAGTATAATAAAAGTACTTTTCTTATTACTCTTGGAATTGATTCCAATGGGTTTTCAATCACTTGAGTCTTCAGGGCTACGGTTCGTTATATGGGATCCGCCCCCTGGGGGTGGGGATGGGTTTGTTGGAAAGCTTAGGTGGTGGGGGGTTATATATTTGTAGGAATCATAGGCGGGGTAGGGTTTAGATTATTTGAAATGAAATATTTTGAAATATAATATTTTATGATATATTATGTTATTTTTCACTCGCTTCTGCGACCCTGCAGACCTTCGATCAATAGCACCCCGTTTTCAGTAGGCATGGACAAATACATTTTATAATTATATGAGAAAATCGGACGGAAACCGAAGTCTCACCAATGGTATCGTATCGTTTTTACTTTTCAAAATACAGAACGCTAAAACTTAGAAAATGCTACGAAAACCTACCAACGTCATTATTAAAACGTAAATTCTTTGGGATTTTTGTGAGCAATTAAACTCAAGTAACTAAGGAAATAATTTGAATTAGAAATAAATCAGGAAAAAACTATGTTTTTCTCTTTTACGTGATTCGGCTGGGATTCGAACTCATTCAGTCCAGAGTGAATTCAAATTCTTTGGCAGACATGCTATCCACTTCGTCACCAATGCGATGATATTTTGAAGTTTAAACTTCAACATCACACTATTTACTTAAGTTGATTTCTCAGCTGTCATTAGACTCCCATTTATCGGAAATGTTTTAACATTATTTTTGAGGATTTTTTCATTAAATTTCTAGACAGCACTATGTGTGAATTCATAGAATGTCTAATATTTCTATCAGTGTTGCAAAACGTTACTCGTAACGTAACGCAAAAACGAAATAACGAAATGAAATAGCGTTATTAGTAATAATTACGTTCATAACGTTTTAAAAATTAAACTACGTTACAATAACGTAAAACGTAACGATAACTCAATATTTTATTTCGTTTTTCGGGTGACTTTTTTTATAATTATGTATGTATATGAAAATCAAAACGCAAAAACCGGTTGAATAAAATCCAACTTTTCTGCTCCTTATCAATTTTTGCGGACGCTTAAACTACAGATTTTGGTAGTTCTAATGCCCGATTTATAGTCGGTAACGTTAACTTAACGTTAACTTTAACTTAACCGTAACTTAAGACATCTAAAAATTTTGATTTATAGTCGGTAAGAAATTACGCATTCATTGACGTTTGATCTGATATTAATTATGGTTTTGTAATCAATGTTACAAATCAATCAATTCTTTAAAAGTAATAAACTGATTTTAAAATCAAAATTTAGAATAATAAAATTCGAAACATACATTTGATACAAAATTTAAAAATAAAAAAATTTATTTTCATATTAATTTTCTGCTAATATTTGGCTTTAAAGTCGCTCTTTTTATATCCTTTGCATTTTTTAAAAAATAAAATTTTATTTTTATGGACACTTGCAATTAAATATTACTTTTCTTCAGTTTTTATACCAAACGTCAAAAAATCCTTAACAAAATCTTTAAGATAGAATGAAATGAACTTTACGTTAAGTTAACGTTAAGTTTGCGTTAACGACTATAAATGCTCTAGTGCATTTTCATACATTTGTACTTTACGTTAAGTCAGAGGCGTAGCTAGGGGGGGGGGCGGGGGGGCGGTCCGCCCGGGTGTCACCCGTTTTGGGGTGACACCCGAACGTAAAAAACTTAAACAAACCATCACAATGTTTTCAACGATAAATCACTTCGAAACCGTTTTGGGGTGACACCCGAACGTAAACAACTTAAACAAACCATCACAATGTTTTCAATTATAAATCACTTCGAAACCGTTTTGGGGTGACACCCGAACGTAAAAAACATACACAAACCATCACAATGTTTTCAACGATAAATCACTTCGAAACCGTTCTGGGGTGACACCCGAACGTAAAAAACATAAACAAACCATCACAATGTTTTTAACGATAAATCACTTCGAAACCGTTTTGGGGTGACACCCGAACGTAAAAAACTTAAACAAACCATCACAATGTTTTCAACGATAAATCACTTCGAAACCGTTTTGGGGTGACACCCGAACGTAAACAACTTAAACACATCACAATGTTTTCAACGATAAATCACTTAGAAACCATTTTAACCAGGTTATCCATATTATTTTAATTTATAAATTGTGATAACTTATAAATGTGTTCTATAAATGTGTTATTGGTTCAAAAAGAATCTATTCTACTTTTTAAAATTTTTGAGTTATTACGTGAAATAAAATTTTAACAATATTAATCGAATCAACATGTTGAGCATTGAATCCCATCACCACAATTACTCAATAGCTTTGAATATTCCTATAGATACCATATTGACCGTTTTTTACGATATATTATTTAGTATGCAAGCATGATTATTTAATGACCAGGTCTGAAAACACATATGCTGAATAATGTATAGGAAAAGTGGTTTAAGTCGATAATGTGGCACCCTTTGTCGATAGGGTGGCACCCTTGAGTTACAATGTCTCTATTCCAAAATTATTTCTATAATATCCGCTTAACCTTACTACCTAATATATGTTTTACATTTCAAACAAATTAATTGCAAACACCTAAGGAAACTAACAAACAATCAAATTACCGTGTTTGTAAATGATCTCAAAATAATTTGTTTTCCTTTATCTTGAAACTCAAAGAATAAATTGAAATAGATCGTTTTTCAATGGACACAAAAATAATTACTGTGGAATAAAATGGCAGTTATGCAATTACTGCAGTTTTGCAAATTTTTGTAGGTTGATACATACTCATACTGTTTGTTTTCAGTTTTATATATTTATATATTTGAATTAAATGAAAGTTTATCATTTAAAATTACATTTTGTTGGGTTTTAAATCCCTTGGAAATTTCAAACTCATCAAGTGATTCTTTTAAAGATCCTTGGCTACATAAATGTAAAGCCTTCCATTTTTTTTTTAAAGTGGTGTAGCTATTGTTATTAACTATGTAAATGGTTTGCAAAAATAAACTTTAAATTTTGTTTATTTTTCTTCTTAGGAAGGTATTCCTTAAATCAGTCTTTAAAACATTTTCCGGTTTTCCCGATGTAAAATTTTTTCACAAAAATCACATTCAATTTTGTAAATTATTGAGCATGATTCTAATTGGATATTTAATTTTGGTTTCAATTCTTTATATAAAATATCTTTTAGGATTTCATACTTATATTTTTTTAAATAGTTCCTTATAATATTAGGCTATGATTTGTATATTCCATTTTATCAAATATTATTTAATATAAGTTGTTACAAGGACATTTAAATAAATTAATTTTCTTGACGGTGTATTTAGTCGGTAACACAGTGTACTTATTATGAACTATGTACCTATTATGTATCCTACAAATATATTTAGAATTAATGCTTTGCTGATACCTATACTATAATTAAAAATATTTTTTTAGATTTCGTTTAGCAAATATCCCAAAAAATAAATATGCCACGAGGAGTTCATAATTTTTAAAGAAAAAGTTGGTTCCAGCAGAGAAAGACCAAATCTATAAATATGTTACAAAACCCGATGATATCCAAGGTTCATCAAAAGAAACTGACTATCACGTTGATGCAACGAATGTTTCAGAGAATATTGGCTCACCTTCGGAAAGTAACAGCAACAATACAGAATTAATAATGATAACCTATGATGACGAATTAGAAAGGAATAATGAAAATGACAGTGATAATGCCGCTAATGCTTCTACTATCGAAGACGGTATTTGCATGGGTGAATCACTTCAGGATTTAAGAGATGTATCACATTGGAATATACTCGTCTCTGGTAATGTTCGCATTGAAATCATAAAAAAAGAAATTGAACATTTTCAAAATAGAGAAGGGTCGTTTGTTACTGTATCTAGACACGGGTTAGACATAAAAGGTGATGTTCGCCATCTTTCTAAAGAATGGTTTTATAAAATGATGAATAATGGTGAAAAAATTCTTCGGCCATGGATTGTTTATTCTCCTGTAAATAATAACTTGCGTCCTGTATTGCTTCTGTTGTCGTGTATTTGCTGTCACCAATAAAAATAATACAAAATCAACATTTACTACTGGATATCAGAAGCGGTGGAAACTAAATCCCAAAGTTGCCGAGCATGAAACTTCAAATGAACATCTGGAGAATTTTGAAAAGTGGAAAACTTTGGAAATGAGGTTAAAAATTCATAAAACGATACGAAACGCAGCCTTGAAATTAATATATAATAAAAAACAGAAGTGGAAACATCTTTTATCAAGATTATTGGATATAACTTTGTTTTTATCTAAACAAAACCCAGCATTTCATGGACATGATGAAGGACAAAGTTCTTCAAATAAAGGCAATTTCTTAGAACTAACCAAACTATTGTCAAAGTATGGTGTAGTGTTAAAAGAACACATTTTGAATTTGGAGCATGGTAAATCACCAAAAGTATCATATTTCTCACCAGATATACAAAATGAGTTCATAAATGTTTTAGCGATCCACGTAAAATTTAAGCTTGTCAACGAAATTAAATCGGTTAAATATTTTGGAATTATGTTTGATAGCACACCTGACATTTCACATATTGATCAAATGTCAGAAGTGATTCGTTATGTGAAAATTGATGGTAGTAAAGTGGATATCAAGGAAGCATTCCTTGGATTTTTTCCTTTACGTGGAAAAAAGCCGCTGATTTAAGCGATGAAATTCTTACACTGAAAAAAAAATTGAAGTAATGATAACCTCATCTCGAAGATGGCAGTTTATTATTCATGCAAAGAAAAGATATTTACAAACAATTTCACCGTGATTGGGACAACTACTCAGTACTCAGGTACATTTTCCTGATAACAGAATGAGGTGTAATTAAAATATAAAGTGCTATCCAATATAACAGTAGTTGAATAAAGTTAATAACTATTTCCATGAAAACATATTTCTTTGGCCTTATATCATGAATTTTTCATTTTAAAATTTAAGTATTTGAGATTAATTGAACTATATTTTATTTTCACATAAATATTTCATGTGATTGTCTCAACTGCATCGGCTTATCATTGTATGGTTGTTGAATAAATCTCGTATTTCGATTCGCCATATCTGCCCGCACGGTGAGGTTGAGACAACTGCACTTCGATTGGAAATAGGACATGTTTTTTTCAGTGTAAAAATCTTGAAAATGATGGTATAGATGTTATGAATTGTCGCTCCCAAAGGTTATGATAATGCAGCTGTTATGAGTAGTATACATGGAGAAGTGCAAGCTATTATTAAAGCAAAAAATAACAAAGCAATTTTTGTGGGCTGCAAAGATCATTCAATTAATTTATACGGCCAACACTCGTCAGTGGAAGCCATTTTTACATGTTTTTCTGCTTCGACTAGCCGCTTGGAAGTACTTGCTAAACACAACAAAGCAACTGTTAAAATACTCTTAACAGTGCATTGGAGTGCTCATTATGCTGCAGTAAAAGTATTGGCCGAAAACTTCGATGGGATTGTGACTGAAATTGAGAAGTTAAGTGATCAACAAGAAAATGCACACACTAGAGGCGCTGCACAGAACCTTATCAATGCAGCATGTGATTTTTCGTTTCTTTGCTATCTTTTGTTTTGGAATGATATTCTAAGAGAAATAATATCTGTGCTCAGATTGGATTGCAAAGCACGGGCTTGAATATTGATCAATTAGCTACAAAACTAGAGTCAATTCATAACGAAGTCTCATTGTAGAAGAGGCAATAGATCTTGCTGCGAAAAAATCGGAGGACTATGACATTCCAATGGAAAGCCGAATTCGTCATAAAAACGCAACAAACGAACGGGTGGTGAGTTTGCACCTGATGTTGGACTGACACTGAGAGCTCAACTTAAAAAGGACATGTTGGAATATCTTGACTGATTCAGTGTTGAACTCCGAACTAGACTGAAGTCAGTTAAAGATTTAGCTTCATTGTTCGAGGTTGTGCAGACAAACACTTAGCTTTTGGCGAACAGTGAAGAGTTAAAATTATCGATATCAAAATTTACTGGTTTTTATGATGCGGTATTGGCAACAGAACTCCTCATAGAGATACAAAGGGTGAGGAGGCATGTAAAAGCGGCCAATGTTACAGTTTCTAACTGGGTGTACCTAGACTTTTTGAAATTCATCGTAGAATGGGATTTTTTAGAATTTCTTCCGAATCTTACGGTCGCACTAAAGTTATTTATGACTATTTGCGTATTAGTGGCTTCGTGTGCGAGGAGTTTCAGCAAATTAAAATTAGTTAAAAATTACTTGCGGACTTATAATAATAATGCTCATTTATATTAATTAAAAAAAATTATAAATTACGTTTATCGGCTTTTTATTATTATTGACAGTTTTTATTTTTGGGGTGACACCACAATATCCGCCCCGGGTGCCACCCATGCTAGCTACGCCACTGCGTTAAGTTAACGTTAAGTTAAAGTTACCGACTATAAATCGGGCATAAAATGTTGTACAATTTTAAGTTTATATTAAATAATTTCAAGTCTGTAGTAGCCGTTTTGCATCACAGGTGTTTTGATAATTTTAAGAAAGAATATTTTTATGCTGGCCGAGAAATCAATCTGAAGATCTATTAAAAGCAACTCTAATAGTCATAAACAAACTATCAGATTTGTGAAAACCCCTGATAAGATTGCTTAGTTTTGGTAAAAATTTATTATTTTTAATATGAAATGATTTCAAAATATTCGTCGGAGTGACGTGAATAATCCATTGTATAATTATTTAATTTTAATTACGTCAGTTACATATCTACGCCCGTCGATGATCTCCACGAGATCAAAACTATAGTAGTGTGAATTATAAAAAATATATATACTTAAAAATTTTTAAATTATTGTTTTTTAATTGTTTTTTATATATAACAATAGTAAATAACAAAAGGTGTCGTTATTAAAATTAAAGAATTTGAAATGAGTCAGATTTTATAGTTACGTTATTTTAAAATTAAATTGTAATGTTTAAAACTAATCTGTTAAACATTACATTTAATTTTAAAATAACGTAATTATAACGTTATAACATAATAAAATATAATATTTTTCTGTTTCATAACGAAATAACGTACCGAAAAAATAAATATACTGTTACAAAAACGAAACGCATACCGTTACGATTTTTTTTTTCGTTTTGCAACACTGATTTCTATTATGCCAAAATTCTAAGTCACGAGAGTATAGTCATTATTGATTGCTTCTAATCAATGCGGAATCAATGAGTGACATTTGGTCAATTATTGTCAAATATGCGCTTGCGTATTAGTCTCAGGAGCTGCACTTAAAACATTGTCTTTAAGTAAATATCATACCGTATCGACGTCTTCATAAATAGTTACTGACTTTTCCAAAGTTTCGGTAAAACGGCTTGATATCTCTTTCCAGTTTCAGCATTCTTTAGTGGCGGGACGTAAAAAAGTTGCAGTTGATTAAATTTGTGAACGACTGGGATTAGAAAGTGGAACATTATTTCGGTACACAAAAGGAAATGGTTAGTTTCATTAAATGTACCTCAAAATCTCGAACACTCGAAATAAAACATGCTATTACTGATACGTGACCAATGTGATTTCGAATGTTTTCGTTTGGCTAATACCCAAGACTGCTTATGAATGGATCAGCGAGGAAAGAAAGTAATAGTAAATCCCCAATTAATTGATAATGCAAAGCCAGCCATTATCTTGCTTTTATCATTTGACTTCAAATGTAAGCTGTTGGGATCCATCACGTTTCCATAAGAGATATTTCTATCAACTTGACACACATAATTGCTTAATCATAGTCCGATTACAGTTGCTTTAAAGTAACCAAGAGCTATATTGAAGTCGCGAGCTTGTGTTGATTATTTTTGTTTTAGAGTTTTAAAGAAAAATGTAAATTAAAAGTGAAAACATAAGTTTGGAGTTTGGATATTTTCTTTTGAATATAGTAATTAGGTTTTTCAGACCGAAAACATGAAAACATTTTATAAACGTGAAAACTGTACGTAGAAAAACACGCTTAACCAATTCTCAAACCATTTTCATTTCCAGCAATTTAATACAAACGAAGAAAAACACATCATTAAAAATAAGCAAACCCACAACGTTTTTTAAAGTGAAATATTATTAAATTTTACCAAGATTCTTTTCATAATGTTTAATGTTTATTTGCTCAAAATTAAAAAGTTTTTAACTTTTTTTTGTGTATCAATAAAAAAAATAACAAAATTGTTATTTCTTGTTCTCAATTGAAAAACTTTTTTCATAAATTTCATCATTTTCCCTTCATTAAACTTTCTTTTACTTTTAAAACCGAAGTTGGCCTTGTAAGCGACATTATAAAAATTAATCAAAATTAAATGGTAAAAGTAAATGAATGAAAATTACAAAACCAATTGTTGTTCTGATTTTGTGGAAGCGGAAGTTATTTTTGCATAATAGCTGTTTTATAATAAATGTTATTGGAAAAAGTTTGGCAGTTTTAGGGAACAAAGATGTTGTTTGAGTAGACTATTTGATATTTGTATGAATAACACAAAAGGAGACACAGACAAACCTGGCACGATGGTATCATTCAAGATTTTCGTGATATACGATGTCAAAACAGAAAACAATTGACAAGAAGAAGATTACCACAAGGAAGATGATTACAGAGAAGGCAAAATTCATACACGGGATGTAAACTGCAGAAATAGAGAGTTAAAGAAAGAGAGAGAGAGAGCACAGTACAACCGACAAACAAGAGCTTCAGAAATGTCCCCAACATTTGTCGTCCAAATAACCCGTTGTAGAAGAGTTTCTTTTCAGAACGATTATTTCGCGAGTCGCGAAATTGTGGAATTTGTTGTCCACCTCCGTTTCTCCCGACGAATTCACCCCTTAAACATTTAAAGAAAAAGGCATTGCTATTTAAAAAAAATTAGCCTAACTATTTCAATGTCCTCATTCCTTCCACTTTCTAAATCTCCTACCTTTTCTATCTGACATGGTTCCTTCGCCTATTCAAAGAGTCTAAGTAATAAATACATATTTAGGTTGCTAAGCATGTCCAACTAAATCGTAAAAAAATTAAGAATATAATTGATTTTGGATATATTAGAGATCTCGACTTCGTTTCGATCTCTAAACATACGGCCTTTCACTATAACACACTCCATCACCTTGAAAACGCTACCATTAATACTTATATAACTTTTGCCAAAATATATTTTCATTTCTATGAAACAGTAATAAGCAAAAAGAAAAAAATTTAGATTTTCCTAGAGATAAAATCTGAAGGAGGACAATTTTCTTAAATAATTCATCTAATTTTGTTCTATTCTTGCTTGATATCTTCTTATATTTCCTTTTAAATTCTTATTAAAATGAATGAATAGAAAGGAAATAAAAAACCGAATGATGTGTCTTTCTTACAAATGTGATTTTATCACATCATAGTGTCACATATGAGACTGTGAACTAAAATAGAAATAAACGTTGGATGAGGATTAATAAAAAGTTTTAAAGATGTAGGTAATAATTTTTACTCTTTGTTTAACAGGATTACGTCTTTTGTTCCTAATTTTGTATTTTTTACATGCCTTGAAATTTTTCGACGTGTTTTTAGAATTTGTACCTGTCAAATGGAGTCTGGCATATACATTTTTAGATAATGGAGTGCAGGACCATTCCAGTGACGCTCCATGTTTATAACTTCGGAGATCCCCATTTACTTCAAATATTTTAAAGAAGTTAAACGCATAAGGTTAAACAAAGAAGCATAACGTATTAATGGCGGATGTAGTAGTCCAACAATCTTCTTTGTCTTAAAAGTTCAAGATGTGAGGCCTTTAGTCTGTTTAGTTAGTAAGATATAAAAAAAACGGTAATGAAATAATCTAGAAACCAAAAAATCAATTTCCTAAAGATAAAACATTTTCTCTAAATTAAATTCACACATTAGATACCTATTTTAATAATAGTTTTTTACGAGTGAAGATCTTCCAAAACTATTTTCAAAAAAGTGAGGGAATAATAAATAATTGTCCAGCAAAAAGAACATTATTGAATGGTTTTTATATTGATTACTGCTCCAACTTTTTTATTGCTAATATCAAGTAGAAAGGTTTGTGGTCGCAGCCAGTTGAGCGGTACTTACCGATCACACTCTAATCTAATGTGTGGATGTAATTTGGAAAAAAGTGGTGAGTGTAGAATTATTAAATCGTTTGTCTACAAAACTTGAGACAGTCCGCTTCATAGAATGAGCTAAAAACTTAAAGTATGTATGTATATATAAAGAGAACGTAAATACAAAAAACATATGAAGAGGAAAAAATTCGTGATGTCAAATCTGTCAAAATAAATTTTGTTTTTCTCTATTTTATTTGTTTTTCAATGTTTATATTTAACCACATACTTTTAGTTTTTTATTAAATTATAAATTAGAAACGATTTTAAATTTAAAATGCGAAAGACTATTAAATGTTTTCTTCATAGTTGTACTCATTTTTATCAAATGTATGACAATAATTACGAGATTAATTGAAATTTATTGAGTTATTGCGAGTGACTTCTTGATTAACAACCGGACCCCTGTAGTCTAGCTTTTATGCAGCCACATTTCGCGCTGTATTTGGTGCATCAGCAGAAAATCAGTTTTAGGAATGACCTGCCTCCTCAGATGTATGGGTGGAAGATTGAGAACAACAACAAGAAGAACAAGAGGATCCTCTGACCGCTTCCCTACAGGGGTTTGAGGGAGAAGATGACAGAGAAAAATAAGATGAAAACGATGTCGAGGATCAAGGTCCTTTCCACCAAAAAAAATTCATGGGTGTAGAGGTTTTGCTAAATCGAAACTAAAACTTTGTTTTGGTTGTTATATTTTCAAATGTTCATTAGAGGGGGTTTAAAGTAGAAATTTTGAAAAAAAATTGTTTTTGATCATGGAATGTTGGGTGTCATATGAAAGGTGATTTTTTTTTGTAGTGCAAAAGAGTATTTTTTGTAATTTTCGAAAGCACAGTTTTCGATTTATTTTCAAAAATGTAAAAATTATTTTTGTCCCCCCCCCCCTTATTTACGAACATTACAAAAGAAAAAATTTAAAAAATTCATGGGTGTAGGGATTTCGCTAAATCGATACTAAATTTTTTTTTACTAGTTATAATTTGAAATAAACGCAAAACTATACTAGCTGCACTTGACTGCCTTTTTAAATTTGAGACTAATCACATAATAAGAAGTTATCGAAAAATTGATGACATAATTCAAGCCAACATAACTGTCAAATCTTAAGTTAAATAAAAGTGTGTTATGATAATATAATAGTGTGTAAAAAGGTATACAATCTTTAAACAATAATGAATAAACGATCTCATCCCATTATATTTGTATGCGTTCTCAATATTATTTTTGTTTTTATTTCATTTTATTATTGGGAGGTGAGTTTCACTAGCACACAGACATAGTCCCTGGCCCGGCGCCGATTTCATGTGATGATTACTACATATTTTATACTTCGTAACCCCGAAAACATTTGTTCTGCGATTTTTCTCAAATCAGCCGCAACCGTTCGGAAAGCTCCGAAAAATGCCGAGTGCTCAGGATCTTGTAAATTTTTGTTTTTTTTAACCATGGAGGTCAGAAATTTGATTTAGAACACGAGGGTAATCTTGTCCGACCAAAATTTGTCTGCGGTTATCTAGTCCGACAACCCAAACATACAAAATGTCTTTTGTCGGACTCGACAATTGCAGACACATATTGGTCGGACAAGCTTACCCTCTTGTTCTAAAACGAATTTCCAACCCCCACAGTTAAAAAAAAATGTTTTAGCAAATGTGCAGGATCACGGGCAATCGACATTTTTCGGAGCTTGTCGAACGCAAAAGCGGACGATTTGAGAAAAATCGCAGAACAAATGTTTTCGGGCTCGTCAAGGACAGGCGCCTCACGAAATATAAAAAATTTGGTAATCATCACATGAAATCGGCGACGGTCCAGGGACTAATAGTATATTTGAATTTTTTGAATTTTATCTTATTTTTACTCTGTCCGTTTTTTTTTAATATTTTAACCCTACCTTCTTTTTTGATATGCTAAATGGAATTGTGATAGGTGAAAAACACGTGAAATCATCAAGGTCTGGATATGAGGTTTTAACTTTGTATATTTAGTTATTGGAATTCGTTGACATCAATAAAAAAAATGTTCTGCGTTTTTTGTTTTTTTACCTTTGTCTTAAGATACAGGGTATTGAAAAATCAAGAAATTGTTCGACCCTGGTGTATTAAAATGGCTCTACAGTCAAAACTAATGAACTGATTTTAATGTCATATAACCAGTGTTGCAAAACGAAAAAAAAAATCGTAAAGTTATGCGTTTCGTTTTTATAACAGTATATTTATTTTTTCGGTACGTTATTTCGTTATGAAACAGAAAAATATTATATTTTATTATGTTATAACGTTATAATTACGTTATTTTAGGGTTGAATGTAATGTTTAACAGATTACTTTTAAACATTGCAATTTAATTTTAAAATGACGTATATAACTATAAAATTTGACTCATTTCAAATTCTTTAATTTTAATAACGACACCTTTTATTATTCACTATTGTTATATATAAAAAAACAATTAAAAAACAATAATTCTTAAATTTTTAAGTATATATATTTTTTATAATTCACACTACTATAGTTTTGATCTCGTGGAGATCATCGACGGGCGTAGATATGTAACTGACGTAATTAAAATTAAAGAAATATACAATGGATTATTCACGTCACTCCGACGAATATTTTGAAATCATTTCATATTAAAAATAATTAATTTTTACCAAAACTAAGCAATCTTATCAGGAGTTTTCACAAATCTGATAGTTTGTTTATAACTATTAGAGTTGCTTTTAATAGATCTTCAGATTGATTTCTCGGCCAGCATAAAAATATTCTTTCTTAAAATTATTCAAAACACCTGTGATGCAAAACGGCTACTACAGACTTGAAATTATTTAAAATAAACTTAAAATTGTACAACATTTTATGCCCGATTTATGGTCGGTAGCTTTAACTTAACGTTAACTTAACGTAAAGTACAAATGTATGAAAATGCACTAGAGCATTTATAGTCGTTAACGCAAACTTAACGTTAACTTAACGTAAAGTTCATTTCATTCTATCTTAAAGATTTTGTTAAGGATTTTTTGACGTTTGGTATAAAAACTGAAGAAAAGTAATATTTAATTGCAAGTGTCCATAAAAATAAAATTTTGCTTTTTAAAAAATGCAAAGGATATAAAAAGAGCGACTTTAAAGCCAAATATTAGCAGAAAATTAATATGAAAATAAATTTTTTTATTTTTAAATTTTTTATCAAATGTATGTTTCGAATTTTATTATTCTAAATTTTGATTTTAAAATCAGTTTATTACTTTTAAAGAATTGATTGATTTGTAACATTGATTACAAAACCATAATTAATATCAGATCAAACGTCAATGAATACGTAATTTCTTACCGACTATAAATCAAAATTTTTAGATGTCTTAAGTTACGGTTAAGTTAAAGTTAACGTTAAGTTAACGTTACCGACTATAAATCGGGCATTAGAACTACCAAAATCTGTAGGTTAAGCGTCCGCAAAAATTGATAAAGAGCAGATAAGTTGGATTTTATTCAACCGGTTTTTGCGTTTTGATTTTCATATACATAATTATAAAAAAAGTCACCCGAAAAACGAAATAAAATATTGAGTTATCGTTACGTTTTACGTTATTGTAACGTAGTTTAATTTTTAAAACGTTATGAACGTAATTATTACTAATAACGCTATTTCATTTCGTTATTTCGTTTTTGCGTTACGTTACGAGTAACGTTTTGCAACACTGCATATAACTCAAAATGTAGGGATTTTTCCTATGTAACGGAGGCAGGTTACATTGCTAAACGAAATCAACTAGCTGATAGATACGCCAATTTAAAAACAATTCCGGGAACACGAGGATATCACTCATACATTCCTACAAATGATGGAACAATCTTAGCTAGACATTATTCTAACTCTACGGAATTTAGTAATGTAAATTAAATAAATGATAAAAAATGTGTAAAATATTTATTTTGAGTTAAAATTAAAAATTTATTATAAAAACATATATGTAAATCCAAAAAAACTGTTCATTTTTTAACTCCACTTTTTTTATGATGAAAAAGTTTAAGGCGTGTTGCAATAAAATTAATGAAAAAAAAATAAAAAATTTTCCCCTCCCGAATTTTTTATAAAATGTTAGTAACATATGTACCTTTCATATGTTAAAAAATCAAAAATTTAAAAGATACGAATTTCTAGAAAATCGAATTTGAATTTTATACCGTTATTTTTTTAAAAGAAAGTTTTCAAGGTCATATAATGTGAATTATTATTTTAGTTAGCTCTGGTCAATACCTACATTTTGAGTTATATAACATTAAAATCAGTTCAGTAGTTTTGACTGTAGAGTTATTTCGATACACCAGGGTCGAGCAATTTTTTGATTCTTCATCACCCTGTATCTTAAGACGAAAAAAAAATAAAAACGCAGAAATTTTTTTTTTATTGATGTCAATGAATTCCAATACCTAAAATACAAAATTAAAACCTCATTTCCAAAATTGCATGTTTTTTGCTGATTTCACGTGTTTTTCACCGATAAGAGAGAGAAAATAGCTTAACTTATTATATAACTGACAAACATTCTGTGCATTGTGCACGAGTCTATGCACGTTTTGTGCACTTTTTTATTTTACTATTTTGTATTTTTTTTTTGAAATATTCAGTTGTAATACCACGAGCCATTGAAATTTTTTCGATAATATTTTGATTTCACGAATTAAATTATTTAGTAACACTGCGAATCAAAGCGCACAATAAACCACGATTCCGAAGGACGAGTGGTTTAACTAGTCGTTTGATTGAGCAGTGTTGCTTAAAAATAATTTAATGAGTAAAATTGAAAAACTTTTGACAAAAATTTCTACGAAGAGTATTTAATGAGATAATTTTTTTTAATTATAATTTTATTTAAACGATAATTATTAGTTTCTAAATAAAATTTTTCTACAAATTGTTCAATAATACAAAATTATGTAAAAATGCATATAATAAAAATGTCCGTTTTCATTCAATGGTGGTATGTTTATGTCTATTTGTCAAAAATAAATTACAAATTCATAGCATTTATGCGCCTACCAAGATGAAATTATATTTCATTTTGTTAGAAGAAAAAATGAAAACAAAGAATTATCATAACGACAAAGCAAAATTATCGACGACAAGAAGAATTGTGGACAGTTAAAACAAACAACTGTTTAAATATCATAGTTTGTATGAATGAAAAATAAAATTTCTGACAGCAAAAAAAATTATCGGTTGTAATACCACGAGTCATTGAAATTTTTTCGAAAATTTTTTGATTTTACGAATTAAATTATTTAGCAACACTGCGAATCAAAGCGCACAATAAACCACGAGTCCGAAGGACGAGTGGTTTAAGTAGTGGTTTGATTGAGCAGTGTTGCTTAAAAATAATTTAATGAGTAAAATTGAAAAATTTTCGAAAAAATTTCAATGAAGAGTGGTATTTAATGAGATAATTTTTTTTTAATTATAATTTTGTTTAAAATATAATTATTAGTTTCTAAATAAAATTTTTTCTACAAATTATTCAATAATACAAAATTATGTAAAAATGCAATTCACAAATAATAAAAATGGCCGTTTTCATTCACAAATGGTTGCATGTTTATGTTTATTTATCAAAAATAAATTACAAATTTATAGCATTTATGCGCCTACTAAGATAAAATTATATTTCATTTTGTTAGAAGAAAAAATGACAACAAAGAATTTTCATAACGACAAAGCAAAATTATCGACGACAAGAAGAATTGCCGACAGTAAAAACAAAGCCTACTGTTTAAATATCATAGTTTGTATGAATGAAAAATAAAATTTCTGACAGCAAAAAAAAATTATCTAGTATATATTTCAAATTAAGTTGAAGTTTTAAAGTATTTGAGTGCTTACGTCTAACGTCATACCTATTTGTTTTAATTCAACATTTTTAAATCATGTTAAAATGTTTACAAAATATGCATAGAACTTTCAAGCATAAATGGAAAAATATTGGATGTTTTACTTTAATGATTAGGATCTTCTGATACGTTATGCATTCTTCCTAAACAAATATTGTTAGTAATTTCTTTACGACAAATGAATATTGCGGTCGTATTTTTAAGTTCCAAAATGTAAATGTATGTGTGTGATTGCATTTGTAAATGAGGCGCCCATTTTTTTAACGATACAATTTAAATGAAAAAAATCAGAATTCAAAAAATTGAAAAAATTGAAATATTTGGTTATAAAAATAAAAAATATAAAAATATAAAAAATTACATTATTTTTATACAATTTTCTTAATATTATAAAAAAATAAGTTTAGATATTAGTAAACCAACATAAAAAAATGACAAACAAAAAATGTAAAATAAACATAATAATTTTTTGGAATCACTAAAAGCAATTATTTAAAGTGGCCGTTTGTTTTTTGTGAATTTTCTTATTTTCTCTCGCATATAATTTTAGATAAAAGTAAAAATAAGTTAAGTCATATTATCTCATAGAAAGATAAATGGAACCAGTCATTTCGATTTTTTTATTTTTTGCCTATTATTCTTATCATTAAATAAATTTCGTTTCGCTTAATTTTTTCGTGAAAATTCGTGAAACATACGGCTAACCTTTATGTGCACATATGGACTTGTGCACGGTATGGTGCACATTATGTGAATAACATCTATTATGGACAATTTTGTGCACGAGGATATTGTAACATGCACAATCCATTCACATTTGATGCAATTGTTTTACGGGATATTCATACTCCGATGGTTTGACGCCATATAAAAAAAAATATATGTAAAATACAATGAACCAAACCATATGCACAAAAATGGATTAGTGATTTTGATTTCATTTTTTTTATGGAGGTTTATATTTCAAAATGGCGCTATAGGGCCACGATTTTTTCAGTACTAAAAAAAGCAGGCTTACAATATGGAAAGTTTTTCATGATAACAGGAAAACGAGAAATGTTTTGTTCTCTTTATAACTCGCTAGTGTATGTAGACCTTAAAGGTTTGTATGCACTAACATTTTTTTGGTACTTGGCTAGCCCAAATGACAAAATGACAATTTTTTAAATTTTAAATTAATGCAATACAATCGGGTTATCATAATTTTCAGCTTGTGATTAGATTCAGTTCTTATCAATCATGATGGTAGATTTTTTTTGTAGATAAAATAAAATTTGTTTGACTGTGGTGTAATTCTTGATACGTTTATTAATTTTTTTGAGGTATTATAGTAAGGCACTTTTAAATATTTGTTTAATTATAAGTCTGGAGTACAACAAAAAACTGAACCATAATGAAAATATGCCATACTTCATGCAGCTTATTTTAGCTGATTGAGATTGAATATATGTATTTATTATCTGATTTAATGGTATGGTGGTAAAGTCAGTACGAACGTGTCTGCATATAACTCTTTATTTGGGATTTAATGATTAACAAAGAAGGTGCCTCATAGGATCAATACTCATGCCACTAAAAGGATAATTTGCAACCCATTTTTTTTTCCTTCATCCTATCGTAAAATATAATACTTTAAATTTATTGTTAAGGTATACATTATGTAAAAAGAAATATATAAAGCATTGTGTTCATCAATACTTATGAACGCATGTTTTACGTGTTGTTGCGACACATATTGTAATTTCTATACCACCCAACACATTTTATTTATAAAAACTAAATATGCTGTGTATTTGAAAAGACTGATATATGTCTAATACTTTGAAATGGGAATTATTTATATTTTAGTGTTCAAACAAGACTACTTTGAACTAGCGTAGGAAAAGTGGACAGCACAAGGACACTTTATAAGTGCAGGAGCTAGGGAATTAAAATTTTGTTTTTCTTTAAAACATGGCTCCTTGATGTCTTCAAAATAATTAAAATAAGATTCAGTGCATAAAAATCACTGGTTCCTCTAAAAGGACGTGTGGATTCTTTACCCTAGTGGAATAAATTGAATGACCGAGCTATTTGACATAAAAATGAGATTGAAAAGAAGTCGAGGAAATATATTTTATGCTACACTTTTAAGATCCTACAGCTAACTTGTTTTTGTTGTAAAAAAGTCTATACATTAAAGTTGTTCCCAAAACAAACAGAAACCATTTAAAATAAGTAAAAACTTATAACTCAAAAAAACACTGGTTATGTTTATTTAGGAAGAAAATGTTTTATTCAAGGGAAAACTTTCTAATTTGTTTTTTTCCTTTTTATATTATATTTATTTTTGTTTACTATAGTTTCGAATAATAAAATTTAAAAAAAAAATAATCTAGATAGCAAAAAGTTTTTTTTAAATAGTTTGTAGATTGTTAACAAGATGACCTAAAAATAAATATTTTGGATACGATTGTAAAAATATAAGTGTTTCTCAACGATATACATATTAAAATTTTTGTTAGATAACATAAAAACCACATGATTACTAATAATGTAGAGAAAGTATCAAAGCTGACATTAGTTCGACCCTGGGTATTAAGTTTGCCAATAAATTTATTAGGTGCAAGAGATATTTTTTATGTTCTGCTTATAGGTGACATTTTTTTATTATTTCAGGTAGGTTTCATTAGAACTTTTAGAATACATGCAACCCACAATAAAAACAAACAAAAGATTCTTCGCAAATACTACATTTAACATATTTTAGCTTACTTTTATCGACTAGAAAAGCAACCTTTTACGTAAACGTTTTACTTTTGATATTGCAAATTTGATTTTGGTTAAAATTTTTGTCATTCAAACAAAACACTTACATTATATTATATTATATTGTCCGGAAAAATAAAAAGATTTGATTTGAGGACTAAAACTAAATTGCTTCGGTCATAAAAACCATCAACAAGTAGAACGAATCCATAGTCATTACTTTATTTTATTAGCTCTTATTTTTGAGGTTATATATAACTTAATTTTAATATCATGCATAAATGAAGATATCTCACCTAAACTTTAAACTGTTGTTTAGGATTTAAACAAATAAAACACGAGGTTGTCCTCAATACCCTCAAGTTTGGGGAAAAAAAAGAACGATGTATTACGCTTGCTGGTAAGTATGCAAAAAAAAAATGTTCAGTCGATACCATTGCTCCATGTTTTGTAATGAAGAGCTTTCTCATTGGCGAACCAATGAGAATGGCATAGCAGGATGCGTACCTAGAGTAATTTAACGCCGTAACGACTAATGCTCAGCCATCGTGGATTTGATAGATTTTTACCTGCTGTTTCAACACAAATGCAGAAATGTACGCAATTTACGAAAATATACAGAAATGGAAAACAAATACAAGTGAAAAAAAGGAGACTCTGGCGACCCCTTTTGCGAAAGAACCACTATCAGTGCGTCCAACCCACACAATCACTCACAGACGCTCACACACTCACGCTTCATACACGCTAACATTCACCCACACACTCAGACTGCGAAGCAAGACAATTAAGCTTTAAGACCCGCAGCAAGTATCGCAAGTGGTAGTAATCACTATTTCGTTGTATGGCTGGCATCTGACCCATATGATACAGCTCGTAAACCACTGCCATTGCTGGTACACCGTGAATCAGATCTTAGAGCACTGGAGAACGTCACACGCTATATTGAAAGTCTTTATTGATTATTTCCCTTTTTCTTTATCAATAACATTTTTAAAAATTTATAAAACCATAAGTAATTCCCAAAAAAAAATATTTACAACTCAAAAAAAATTATAATTTTATTTATAAGTTAAACAAACATGTCCAAACCAGTTTATTTCAATACCAGTAGTTTACAGTTGGTTAATGTATAATATGGTTAATAAACATAAAACATGACAAGGATTTGTTTTTTTTTTTGTTTGTATTACAGGTTATTTGAGAATGATTTTTGATTTACTTAAAAATATAAATTCATAAATTTAGGTAATATAATAAAAGAAAAGGTATTTGGAATATTACGTATTACCTCGGAGCAAAAATATTTTGATTAGAATCATTTCCAATTTAGACTATATGTGTCTGGCTATATGCACCGCCAGTTCACACACATACGCAACGACAAGCACGCCCCCATTCAATCACTGATACACCCTTTCACACGCATTCACACTTCTACGCAAAAAAAGTAATTAAAATAAACCAAGTTCGCTCACCCCATGTTTAATCCTCCAGGCTGCAACGTCTTAAGGTCCTAGCCCTCCATCAGCAGTGAATAATCCAACAGGCAAAGTATCACGGATAATATTGTATGAATAATACAGATGTGTTGAAATACGGTCGGAATGCGGCAGCAATAGCACCAATAATTTTAAACAAATGTTGCGTTGTGATACGGTTGAAATCCAGTAGTAACAGCCAAAAATTTGATATCAATGTTACGTTGAAATAAGTGGTAATAGCAAAAATTTGATATCAATATTGCGTTGAAATCTGTATAATATCCGGTAGTAATAGCCAAAAATTTGATATAAATGATGCGTTGAAATATGTATAATATTCGGTAGTAATAGTAAAACTTTGACACAAATGTTGCGTTGAAATAAGTAGTAATAGCATAAATTTTATATTAATGTTGTGTAAATACGATGTAAAAATTGTATCAATAAATGTTGATACAAATGGTTGCTGATGACATTCAAGTTAAGTTGATAATTTATATAGTGTGATGAATTGATTTCAGTTGCGTAACAATGAAGCACACCGACAATGTACTAACAAGCAGCTTGTTGATTCAACCGAACGAAGATACGTTCAAAGCCGGCTATTTATGGTAGGCGACTCAAAAAGTCGGGTTGATATAGAACCATACAGGCGTTGTAATACGGGTGATGTTGATGTACAAAAATGGAAATTCGAGCGATGAAATGAAAATGTAATTTAGTTGACCAAAATTGCGGTCGGGCGCTGAATAAATCAGGTGTAGAAATAACGAGTTATATTGTTTCCACTTAATTAGTAGTTAGAAGTTGGATGCACTTGGTATCATATATTGCGATTGACTCCGAATGTGGATGAATGATCAGCCAGGTATATGTAATAATAGTAAGTCCCACCCTACATACACATTACATCAAAGTTAACCCAGGCAAATCGCAACTCCGACAAAAGATCGACAACTTGTCACGGATGGCACGATCAAAATTCCTCATCGCACTTTAATACGGGCTTAAGAAGATCACCTATTCAACCGATATGATATTACTTCAAAGAAATTTGTTTTGATTGATATTGTTCTTTATTCTAATATAAAGTTTAAAAAAAATATTGGGTATCAATTATACAGTATAATATTATCACCGTCACCTTGACAATCGTAAAGTTAGTTGTATTTAGCTAACTTTTCTCTACTTAATTTAATTAGTTTATTAAAAGTAGGTTCGAATTTTATTTATTACTTAAAGTCCATTAAACATCAAAATCAAAAAAAAATTTTCGAATCATAGCCAGAGTTTATGTTATTTAATTGTGGTTATAGGTTATGGTTTTTTTATAGAACTAACAGTCCTCAGGTATTATACAAAATGCACATTTCTTCTTATTTTCTAGGCATAGAGATAATAAACATTTCACTAATTAAGTTCACGATATTTTACGTTAATTAAAATATTTTAAGACAAAAACAGAATAAAAAAAAAACATGCCGGACTTCAGACTAATAAGTTAACACATATTTATATTTTTACTAGATAATACAAGGCACTTTAGGGCTCTTACGCTGTTTCTGCTAAACAGAATTTTAATCCATGTTACTACCCGGACAATTAATAACAATTTTAGATGATAGTCTCGTTTTATGAATTAAAGTTTGTTTTAATTGGTTACCTGCATATCCTGTTCATAGACCGATCGTGGGCAAGACATCAATTCATCAGCCACACACAACGGATCTCTCCGGATTTCCGAATACGTTCTTTCACTCGGGTATGTTACTATAATTTTTCCTAATTATCACCGAATTCCTTTATCAAAATCACAAAACTGAATATTTTATTTTTGGGCATCATTTAAAACCAAGAACTGAACAAGATTTTTACGTTATTTATCATATATCTCACCGACAGTAAAACCGCACCCAAAAACAGATGTCAAAATAAAACCAACGAAATAGTCGTGTGGAATGAAAATGATCGACTACCAGTCATAATAGGTTAATATTAACAGCGCGTTTACATGCGTAGTAACTTTCGGTTATATATTTTGTTTTTAATTTTTTTTTTATTTGTTTTAAATTAGCTAGTACGGCACAAACATATAGAAATGTTTTCTTTGAATTTTAATTGATGGGACAAACATATATATATATATTCTTTTTCTGTAAATTTTTCGAATTCAATTCTGTTAATAAACGAAACTATATTAATAGTATAACTTATAAATTTAAACATTTCACGACTTAAGTTAATTAAAGAAAAAACACAACGTGGATTTACAAGCGATTCCACCAAAAAATTTTGTTATTTACGAGACAAGTTTGAAAAGCAACAAGAGACAGATAGTATCGTCATCTCCTTTTATAGTAATTTTGATATCGAAAAATTCGACAAAGTGTTTCTGTTGAAAGGAAATTTATATTAATTTATGTTATGTTAATAAATGTTAGGACCTTTTCCGTTAAAACAAAACTGTTTGTTATTTTGTCATACATAAAATTGTAAGATAATTTAACGAAATAAGTTATTTCCAACACATTTGTTATGATGTTTATGTGTTATGAAAGAATAGCTTACTATAGTATTACAGTAAAATGTAGATCTATAACGGAAAGATAAATTGATAAAAAAATATTCATATAAGAAATCGAATACATAACTAATTGTAGGATAATAATTTTTAGCTATCGCGACGATTGGACAAATATGCGCAGCCGTTTGAGGTTTGAAAATTTTGTTGAGCAAGTACGGTTAGTGTCCGGAGAATTCAAATTTTAGTAGTATGGTAAAGCAATGCGGGTGAAAACGCTGTGTGAGTCAGGGGATAATATAATAGGGGATTGTATATTATAGATAATAATAGGGGATTGTAGAGGAAATATTATTGGTAATTGTTTTATGCTAAGAACAAATTTATGTAACGGAAACTATATGAAAACATGACTATAGATTGTGGATGAACGGGAAACTACTATGAACTACGTATGGTAAGCAAAATTGTGAATTATGAGAAAACAGACATTAAATAAATCGGAACTTTACCGCTCTACATTATCATACTCCAGTCTACATAACAGTTTATAAGTCCTATATTCGTCCCTGTATGGAGTACTGTTGTCAAGTTTGGGGATCTGCTTCTGTTTCCATCTTGGCCCTCTTGAACTCTGTTCAAAAGCGGGCTATACGAATTGTGGGTGATCGAGCTTTGACATCAAAACTTGATTCCCTACAACATCGTCGCACAGTTGCTGACCTCGTTGTTTTTTACAAATATCGTTATCAGCAGTACTCAGATGAAATCAGCAGCATCATGCCTCAAATTTATTCTTACCCCCGTTCTACTCGGCAATCGGCTACCGCAACCAATCAAACGGTTGAGATCCCACGCTGTCATACTGGCAGATCGCAGAAAGACTTTTTTGTCCGAACTCCATACAAATGGAATAGTTTACCGGAATCCATTGTCTCAGGTGGTTTCAATCCGCAGAGGTTTAAAAAAAGCGTTCATCACTGCCTTAGAACGCAGGTTGTTGTAGGGCCTAAGTCTTAAAAGGTATTTGTGTGTTGTTGTGACACATATTCTAAACCCTATAACACAACACATTTTATTTAAAAAAAAAACAAACACAACAGCTAGACTTCAGTGTGTAATATACTATTCTGACAAGTATGGAGTACGATGTAATAAAAAATTTGTGTTATAGAGAATACCCTATAGAGAAAATAATTCCACTAAAACAAAGCAAAACGCTTCAATAAATATGTGATAGATGATAAAAACAAAATAGCAAGCAGCAGAAAATTGTGTTTTTATCTAATAAGAAAATAAAATAAAACTACGCAGTCTATGATAAGTAGGCAAATAAACACAAAATGTCAAAAGATATTTCTAAATTTTTGGTTTGGTTTAACTTTAGTATTCCTTTAAAATTTAGATTTACAGCAAGATTTGTAACAGAATGACTTTTGTTTGCAGAATTTGAGCGCACTAGATAAAGCAGACATAAAAACTCTGAAGTCAAATACTTTAAGGAATGCTATTATTAATATATGCAAAGGAATTGTTTGTATAATTAACATTCACGTTTCAGTTTAAACAGTTTTTAATTAACATTATATACACATGAACTATGCATAAATTGTTAATTCAAATAAACGTTTCCTAAAACTTTAATTTAAAAAGTTAAATAACACAAGCAAAAAGCACTGTGAAAGGAAAAGCTAAATCAACTTTTCCTGTATATTCTCTCCACAGTTGTAATTTCTGTCTTATTCATATTTCTGGTGGTTTTAATAATTTTTCATTTAATTTTTTTTCTTTTTTGTTAATCAGTAGAGGAAAAAAAATATGAAAATAAATTTTCCGTCATATTTTTTTGTCTGGTAAATATTATGATTTTTAAATCAAAACTATATCATACAACCCAGTGGTTTTATGTTTATCATTGTAGACAAAAAACATTATATATACTAGAATTGGTTCAAAATTACGCTTCAAAGTGGGCCGAGTTTATGTTTCCCAAATTATTTCTTAACGCCTAGTCCATCTCTGGCTTACATCACATTATATTTTGAATCAAACCATTAGGTGATATAATAAACTGAACAACTGTCAGGAATCATGATGTTTATTCATACTTTAAAATTAATATTTAAGGTGTTATATTTCAAACATTTCTTAAACATTAAAACAAATATTTTTCATTCCCTTTTCAACGTTTTAGTTGAAGATAAAATTGCAATTAAAAAGACTTTGATAAATTAATGAGTCCAACATAAACCAGTAAAACTTTGACTTTGTCTAATATGATTATATCATAACTTCAAGGGTTTTAGTATGGTTGTAATAATGATTGAAATATTATATAGGGAAAGCTAAGGGTGAATATAGTTTTGGTTTTAGGTAGATTTCATATAAAAATCTACCTATTGCAATGGGCTTCATCTCGGAATTTCGGAAAAATTTTTGTGCCAAACGACTATATATGATAAGCGGAGACGAAAAAATAAAAAAAAAAAAAATTTATATATATATATATACATATATATATATATATATATATATATATATATATATATATATATATATATATATATATATATATATATATATATATATACAGTAATCCCTCCGACTGTGCGGTAGTTCCGTTCCAGAAAAACAGCGCGCAACAAAAAACCGCGCAATGTGAACCCTATTTTGTATGAAAATGGGGGTTCGGTTCCGAATTTTGAAAAAATTTCAAAAAAAATAATTTAAAGTTATAATTAAACAAAAATGAATATATACAGCCTGAAAAACATGTATTACTTCGACAACTCTTAAAAAGAAAACACTTCATAAGTTAACAGATAAATTAACATAAAGAACATTTCAAAAAACAACTCAAATTAAAAAAACTAATATCAATAATATGAATTTGTTTAGAATATTCTACCCTCACTGGCTTGAAATTGAATTTGATCTATATTGAATGTTCCAGCCACACAGTTAAAAATGTTTTCCTTTTATATAGGAAAATTCCCATTTACCAAGAAAAAAAGATATACTTGCTCGATAATTTTTTTTTCGAAAATAAAGCGGTTCTAAATATCGAAGATTTCGTGATTTTTTGCTGGAGGACTTATTTGCAAAGATTCATAACTTGGGTTCTGGTAATGATAGAAATTTTTTTCTGTTTTATTTTAAAGGTAAAAGATGAACTTTAAAAAAAAATTGTTATCTACAAAAATTATTAACAAATTCCTATGTGTAAACAGTTTAGCAATAAGTCAGATACTTTCTCTCTGACACCTGCAATTTTGCTCTCTCGTGTTTGAGTAGCATTAGAAATAAATTAATTTATCGAGCGTGGAAAGACAAAAATTCCATAAATTTTTGTTGTCCCGCGCTGGATGAATTAATTTATTTCTAACAGTAAAACTATTTTCTCCATTGAACGTAGGATACGATGGTTATATCACATATACTCTTTATTTTTGTAGGGCAATCACTAAAAATCGATTTTAACATTTTATTTGTTTATAACAATCGGAATTCGCTAATAATTTTTATTGAATATATTTTTTTATTAAAATTTCATCTCTCAACTTTAAAATAAAATAAAACAAAAGCTTCTATCATTAATAGAACCGAAGTTATGAATTTTTGAAAAAAAGCCGTCAAGTCAAAAATCACGAAATTCTCGAAATTTAGATCGCCTCTATTTTCCAAAAAAAAATCCTCGAACTCGTATATTTTTTTTAATATCGTACCCGTAAAAATTTTTTTAAGCCAAATAACAAATGCGTCGGTCAGATTTTGTTTAAATCTGTTCGATTTGTAAAAGAATGACCCATATGGCAAATGTAATTTTTTTTACGCACAAACGAATCGTAAAACACATTTTACATCCTAGTCATCGTGGCTGAAAGTTGAACTATAAATCCGTGAAATAAAATCCCGTTGCTATATGAAATATTAAGATATTTTTATACTTTACCGCCCGCCCGTAAAATAATCACCCGTAAAATATTCATAAAATTAGAAAAAACAAATAAATTATTGTATGAAGTTTATAGACAAAATCATGGCATGTTTAGCATAATTTTCAAAATGTCTAGCGAGTTTAAAAAATTCAAAAATTGATTTATAACAGGTCGTTCAATAAGTCCGTAGGATAAGTAAGAAAAAAACAACATTTTGACAAAATTCGATTTTTTTATTCAACATAGTTGCCTTCGAGGGCGATACAACGAGTATAGCGATTTTCCAACTTTTCTATACCACTTTTATAGTACGATTTCTCTTTCTTGTCAAAATAGGCCTCAGTTTCAGCGATTACTTCATCATTGGACTTAAATTTCTTTCCAGCAAGCATTCTCTTGAGATCTGAAAACAGGAAAAAGTCGCTGGGGGCTAAATCTGGAGAATATGGTGGGTGGGTAAGCAATTCAAAGCCCAATTCATTCAATTTTGCCATCGTTTTCATCGATCTGTGACACGGTGCATTATCTTGGTGAAACAACACTTTTTTCTTTTGCAAATGTGGCCGTTTCTTTGCGATTTCAGCCTTCAATCGATCCAAAAGTTCACAGTAATACTCGCTGTTGATGGTGGTTCCTTTTTGGAGATAGTCGATGAATATTATTCCGTTCGTATCCCAAAATACAGACGCCATCACCTTACCGGCCGACTGTTGCGTCTTTGCTCGTTTTGGATTCGGTTCGTCGACTGCTGTCCACTCAGCTGACTGTCTTTTGGATTCTGGTGTGTAATTGTGAAGCCATGTCTCATCCATTGTCACATATCTACGATAGAATTCCCTTTTATTGCGGTTTAACAGTGCCAAAGACTCCTCCGAAGCATCGATTCGTTGTTGTTTTTGGTCGACTGTGAGCTCACGCGGCACCCAATTTGCACAGAGCTTTCGCATACCCAAATGTTCATGTAAAATGGTAAAAACACTACCATCTGCTACCTTTACAATGTCAGCTATTTCGTGCACCTTCAATTTGCGATCGTTCATAACCAATTTGTGGATTTTTTTTATGTTTTCTGGAATAACAGCCTCATTTGGGCGTCCACTGCGCTCTGCATCTTTTGTGCTGGTACGACCACATTTAAATTCAGCCATCCACTTCTCTACCATTTGTCTCGATGGAGCAGAGTTTGGATAATGTTTATCAAGCCATTGTTTGGTTTCCACTGTATTTTTTTTCATCAAAAAGCAATGCTTTATTAAAATTCGAAATTCACTTTTTTCCATTTTTTTTCAAAAACAAAAGTTGCTTCACACAAAATGCTATAACTCACGAATAAATAGTCAGATTGCTGTCAAATTTATACACGTATCGTTTGAAGGTTAGTACTAAATAAAAATCATATGGAAAAAATTCTAGTAACGCCATCTATGTGTCATCCTACGGACTTATTGAATGACCTAGTACTACAGTAAAGTTGTGCAGTTGTGCGTAAAACGTTGTACATACACTCAGGCTGAAAGGAAGATTACGCCCTTGATTCAATAAAAGCCCTCGCTTCGCGTCGGGCTTCAATATGAACCGCTGGAGTAATCTTCTACTCTCAGCCCTCGATATGTAAATAACTATTTTCATTTTAATTGTACGAAATTCACCTACATATTCTAAAAAAATTTTAAATGTCGCGCAGTGTGAAATTTTAATCGCGCAGTGCGAAAATTAGTATTGAAAACTCATCTCGCGCAGTGGAAATCGCGCAGTTAAAACCCGCGCAGTCGGAGGGATTACTGTATATATATATATATATATATATATATATATATATATATATATATATATATATATATATATATATATATATATACACGATATGAGATATAACGAAAACGACCGGCACTCTCACGGTCGCATTTGTTGAGGGAGTTTAAAAAAAATTTTCTGTGCATATGTGTTCAATTAATATCTTGGACGAGTTCGTGAATCAGCAAAATCCAACACGTGGTTAAGGAACTAGAGCCTTTTTTCTAAAAAAAATTGATTTTTTAAAACCTTTACAACGGCCGTTTGGATACTAATACTTTAAAAAATTAACGAATTTAGAATTTTTGGAATCCTTTTTATCAATTTGTTTTAAAAATAGACCTCTGCAGTTAGAGGTTCCTGAGTGAGCAGCTCCAACAAAAAATGTTGCAAAAAAAAATTTTTTTTGAAACAACCGGCACTCTCACGGTCGCATTTGTAAAGCCAGATCAAAAAACCTTTTTTAAAAATGTGCGTTTTATTAATATCTTGGACAAGTTCGTAAATCAGTCAAATCCGACACATGGTTAAGAAACTAGAGGCTTTATACTAGAAAAAAACTCTGTTTTTTAGATCCGTTATAACGGCCGTTTAGATTCTAATACTTTTAAAAACTTCATAAATTTAGAATCTTTAAAACCCTTTTAATCAGTTTTTTCCAAAAAAAATACCTCTGCAGTTGGAGGTTTCTGAGTGAGCGGCTCCAACAAAAAAGCTTGTAAAACACAAAATGAAAAAAAATGAAACAAATCGAAAAAAATCGAAACAAAATGAAAAAAATCAAAAAAATTCGTTTTTTTAATCCGTTATAACGGCCGTTTGGATACTAATATTTTTAAAATCTTCATAAATTTAGAATCTGTGGAAACATTTCAATCCGTTTCTTATAAATATAAACCTCTGCAGTTCGAGGTTTTTGACTTGTTGCCTTCAACAAAAAAGTTTGCAAAAATCCATAAATACAATTTCCAAAAACCTTATAACAGTCAATGAAAAAAAAATAAAAAGGTTTGAATAGAAGAAATTAATTTTTTTTCTTAGAAATAAACTATTTTGATATTTTGCAGTAACTGGACGACATATGATATAGCGTAGGCTTGTGTCATAAATTGTCACACACACGTTCTGTGGTAGATTTGATATTTTTTTGTTGCAAAATTGGATAGATATAGTTTTGCTTATATGTAGCTAATTTTCTTTTAAAAATTTGTTCAATATCTGTTTTAAATTAGTTTGTGTTGTTTAAACTAATCTGATACATCAGATTCTACTGGCACACAAAACTGTCTGATCTCGAAATCTACCTATTTCTAGCGGATATACGTGCCGTTTGGACTTTTTTTATTTAGTTATGATTCTGTTAGAATCGTAACAGTATTTAAAAATTAATTACAAAATCAATACGATATGCAAATCACTATTGTGCTAGAATTGTAGAGGTCAATATATTTAAATTTAATTAACTAATCTCTACAAACATAAACTTAAGACGCGAACCGTTGTAGGGCCATACGAATAATTAGGATGTACCATTTTACTCCCTGGTCCGGCCCTGATCATAATCTGGAATTGCTACTCGGAATCTGGACCTTCGTAATAAATATTGTTGTTCTCTTAAAATTCATACAAGCTTGTCAGCTGACACCAGCCATCAAAATTGAATCATTGACAAAGATATTTTTGTGAAGTAATTATAAAGTTACATTGCGGCGCAGCATTTTCGTTTATTAATTAATTTAATTTATTTTCAAGAACACATTTCTCAACGCCATTAATATTATTATTTTATTTTTCAATTTCCGAGCGCGAACTTAATTTTTGATAAATTATTAAACACGAACTAAAGATTATTCTATCAATCCCAATATTATATATTATTTTAATATTAAAATAAACGAGGTGTGAAAGAGATGATTATTCAAAAATTTGTTTATTCCTTAATGTTGCCGTCTCATCTTTCAAAACAAAGGAATTGTATCGTTTTTAGTATGAAAACCAGTCTAAGATCGTCATTCAATTATAAAAAAAGAAGGATCAACCACATAATTTGTGTTTGTTATGTTTCAGTTATTAAAATTATATAAAGAAAATGAAATGACAATAACTTATGAAATACGATATCGTTAACATTTTAGATGAACAGATGATAACCATCACTATTACAATTTCAAAACATTTTCAATATCTGATTGTATCTGATAGTATCAACAAAAAAAATAAAAAAATGCAATTACAACTATATGAGTTTTACTTTTGTTTGTTTATGATAGAGTTAAAGTAGAAGAATTTGTTTATGAATTTAAGCAATACGAATTGTTAGGGTCGTGCTAATTTTTATTGACGTCATGTGTATTTGCTGATGTTGATACCAAGAGATATCAAGTAGTTATATTATAAGGGAGAAAAAATAGAATAGTGTGGCGATCGAAGGAAACGTATCTCTGACTGTTCGTTGATATTTAAATCTCACTACCAAAGCATACCTTTTCTTCCATTCACCAGTACAGAACCTGAACTCGTTCTGGAGTGGGGTGTAGACTCTCTTATAAATACTATTGGTCCTAACTCACGTCAGATTGCGGCATAACATGTTATAAACCGATTCATGCACTCAAACACATAAACAACTATAACTAGAACCAATAGCAGCATTCGCAACCTCAACTTTAATTCAACGGTATTTGGATCTAATTCAATTTTATATAATGCAATTAATGAACTCAAAAATTAACTATTATTATCAGCTAGAGTCCCTGGGCCTACGCCGATTTCACTTGATGATTACAAGATATTTAATACTTCGTGAAACGCCTGTTCTTGACGAGTCCGAAAACTTTTATTCTGCTATTTTCCTCGATTCGGCCGCTCAAGTTCCGAAAAATGCCGATTGCCCGGGATCTGATAAATTTGCCACATTTTTTTTTTAACTATCGGGGTGGAAATTTGTTTTAGAACACGAGGGCAACCTTGTTCGACAAAAAATTGTCTACTATTGTCAAGTCCGACAACCCAAATATGCCAAAATTTCAACTGTTGTACTCGACAATATAGCAGAAATCTTTTTGTTGGACAAGGTTACCCTGGTGTTCTAAAACAAATTTCCACACCTCATAGTTACGACGCATGGAGGGATCAGTTTTTATTAATTTGTTAATTTTTTTCTATTTTTTGATCCACGGGTGTGACAACCCCGCGCACTCCAGTCCCTGTTAACGTAACAAATTGGTTCCACATTGGCTACAAATTTTGATGTATTCAAAAATGTAAGATGGATAGAACTTAAGAGATTTGGAAAACCGCTAGCTTAAATATAAGATAACGGTTTTTTAAATTTTTCAAAATTGTAGGGGCTACAGATTTTGTGATGGCGTAACAAATTGGTTTCACATTGTTTACAAATTTAGATGTATTCAGCAAAAAAAGAAAGATGAATAGAACGTGAGATATTTGGAAAACCGCCAGCTTAAATATAAGATAACGGTTTTTGGAAAAATTGGAGGGGGCTACAAATTTTTTGATGACGTAACAAATTGAAGTTTAATCGGCTACAAATTTTGATGTATTAAAAATCAAAATCGGTTGAATAGAACATTAATTGAAACTGAATTTTCACAAAAAGAACGAGAATGTGAAACTGAATCGGCTATAAATTTTGATTAAATTTTTATGAAATTGATAGTCTAAATTGATTAGATTTTTATTAAAAATTAAAATTGGGTGAATAGAACGTGAGATATTGTGAAAACCGCTAGCTTAAATTTAAGATAACGGTTTCTTGAATTTCTCAAAATTGGAGGGAGCTTCAAAAATTTTGATGACGTAACACATTGAATCCTAATTGGCAGCAAATTATAATGTATTAAGAATTAAAATTGGATGAATAGAACGTGAGATATTACGAAAACCGCTAGCTTAAATTTAAAATAGCGGTTTCTTGAATTTCCCAAAATTGGCAGGGGCTACAAACATTTTGATGACTTTGCAAATTGTAGCCTAACCGGTTACAAATTATAATTTATTAAGAATTAAAATTGGATGAATAGAACGTGAGATATTGTGAAAACTGCTAGCTTAAATTTAAGATAGCGGTTTCTTGAATTTCTCAGAACTAGCAGGGGCTACAAACAATTTGATGACGTTACAAATTGAAGCCTAACCGGCTACAAATTATAATGTATTAAGAATCAAAATTGGATGAATAGAACGTGAGACATTGCGAAAACCACTAGCTTAAATTTAAGATAGCGGTTTCTAGAATTTCTCAGAATTGGCAGGGGCTACACATTTTTTAATGGTGTAACAAATTGGCTACAAATTGGCTACAAATGCCTGACTAGGTCCTGGTTGTAGCCACCATTTTTGGTCCGCTAGCTTAATAGAGCTAAAGAAAACGTAGTTACTTAAAGTAATCATAGAATAAGGCCGTTATAATATTTTAAATCACCTCCTTCTGTAACCAGAACAAATGCCTATCTGTAGTTGTAACAATCACCATGAAATTGTTTACACCCCTCATATATCACCTTGCCTAGTGATTTATTAGTGCTTGTGCCAATAGGATGAAATATCTCACGTTAGTTTGTACGCCAATAGAAAGGACTGGAATACGCTGGGTTGTCACATCCGTCGATCAAAAGCAAAAAAAAAAAAAATCAACAGAAACTAATCACTTCACTGATCTTTTATCTCTCCAAGGTTGAAAAATTTTTAGTGAGCAAGGACTGTGTCTACATGTTTTACCGACTTCAAATTTCAGAGACAACACTACGATAAAGCAAATATAATACAAACGACTATACGGTGTCTGACTTGAATAAACTCGTAAAAACATTTATATTCATACGGCCCAATTGTGGTTTTTGGCACTATCTCATTTTTCCAACTCACTGAGCATAGAGCATTCATAAAAAGTTATACCATATATATTGTCTTCAATTTTAATAAAAATATTGCAATTTCAATTTAACTTTAAACTAACTATTTTTTCAATTTTATTAATTTAATATTATTATTTGTGTATTTCTGGTAGACTGGAAAAACTATAATATAAAATCTCTATTGACCTAATAAATAAGTAATTGAGAATTGAAAAACTATCTTTTACATAACAAAATAACGATATATAGTTTATTGCTTTTTGAATTTCAATTTGTTTTAATTAATTGAAAAATAAATATTCTTGATTTATTCATTTTTGTTTGATATCTCTGAATCTAAAAACTTTGTCTTTTTTGTAGATTTCAATTTATTGAAAAGGTATAGTAAGCTGTTTTGTCGATATCAATTATTGTTTCATTTCTGTTCCAAAAATATCAGAGTTTTTTAGCTTATATGAAATACGTTTTTGTATAAAGGGAAAACTTTTTTTAAAAGAGAAACTGAGTATTGTTCAAGACATTATTTAAATACAACCTGGGGTAACTCTGCTAGCCCAAAAACAATACGCAACAGGCACCGGCAAAAAAAGGTTTGCAAAAACGAATCAAATAGTTTTTTTTATTATGATGGCGGAAGAAAGAAAATCAAATATTTCACAGATCGTTTATGACTTCGGACTGAAAGACCTAAGTATTACATTCATGAGCTCAAAGTGAAATTCTTACCCCCACTTTTTTTGGCATTTCTCGACGTTTTAAGACCTACTGATTCTAAAAAAGCAAAAAAAAAAATGTATGTCTGTCTGTCGGCCGTCCGTCACAACCTACGAAATCTAGAAAACCGCTGGACGGATTTCAAAATTTTTTTTCTAAAAATAGGATTACTCAGTGTGAAGAGCCGACAGGACGATGTGTTCGATAACTGTACCGAAACTGTGTCTAAAAAATCAACAAGTGTGTCAAAACAAGGAAATTTGCATATTTTTGCTTAAAAAACGTTCATTTTAAGTGATTACGAGTAGGAACATTGAATTTAGAGAAATCTTGATGGTCGGGATTGGTATGTGAGACCAAAATCTAGATTATTGCATTATAAGTTTGTCAAAAAAATGTTGCCAAGTGTGTCAAAAGATAGATTTTTATTTATTTTTTTACCCAATTTTTCGGAAAAAAAACAAAATTAATTATTTGTTTGAAATAAAATTTTATTATGATTATTGAGAATTATGGCATTATTAAGTTTGTCAAAAAAAATGTTGCCAAGTGTGTCAAAAAAAGATTTCATTTAATTTTTAACTAATTTTTTGGAAAAAATGTAGCTGTTTTTATGACGTAAATGTAATTGAAAATGAAATTGGACATGGAAATTTTTGACTTTGTTATAGTTTTTGAAATATTTTTGGAATTTTGATAAAAGTTTCAATTTTTGATTTTTTAATAAATTTTGCAATACTTTTAGAATTGTGGAAAAGGTTTGAATTTTTAAGAATTTTTGGAATATTATTGGAATTTAGAAAAAGTTTAAATATTTAATTTTATTCCAATTTTTGGAACATTTTTGGCATGTAGAAAAAAGTTTCAATTTTTGATTTTGTTATAATTGTTGCAATACTTTTAGAATTTTGAAAAAAGTTTGAATTTTATTTAAGTTTTACAATATTTTTGGAATTTTGAAAGAAATATGAATTTGTGATTTTGTAATATTTTCTCGAAACGTTAAATGAAGAGGTTTTTGAGTAGTTTGCTGAGTGTATCATCTTTTCACTAAATTATGTTAATTTATGATCTGTTATAATTTTCTGGCAATGTATTGATGTTTCGTGTTAGTTGTGTAATAAATTTCTAAGCAGAGATAAAAAAATAGTTATACATTAACAAAGAGTTATCTTTGATATACACCGCTGCCCAAAACTAAAAACCATGTCCTCTTAAAAGTTTTTTGCCAAAAACTATACCAAAATCCTTAACCCAGACCGAAGTCTTGATATCTCAGAGCTTGAGATTTCAGCCCCTCCATATTTTATTCTTTAAATCACATATATTTGAATGAACAAAAAATATTCGATTTTCATACAAATTACATCTACATAGTATTCAGAAAATAGCAAATTTTATTGATTTGGTCAGGAAATTAATTTTGTTATTTTTCATGTAATACAAATAATTTATGAAAGTCAAATTGGTATGTTGTTATGACATATAATAAATAGTATTTAAGATTTCAAAATGAAATAATATGTGATATTTTCAATTTCGATGGACGTGTAGCACATACTATGTATGGAAAAAAAGGAAACATTTGTACATGATAAGATCCTAGTAGTTAAAAACACTTTCAACCCGGAATACAGAAGGTTCACAAAATCAAAATTAACAAATTGGTTGATTCCCTTGTTATATATATTTTTTTTTAACACAAACAATTAGAAAAAAATGATATTTTTGGTGTCAAATGACACAAACCACAACTCCCTAAAATTGTGTGATCCTTAAAATAGATAGAAGATTTACTTTATACGGTCATCAAAACGAAGAAGGGTGGTAAATACACTGTTTATTATATCGTATTTAAAATCTTCTAAATTTAGTTCCCATTATGCAATTCAAGTAAACTTCTATCTTATGCATTACAAAACATGTGCAGTGTGCATTTCACCCTGTTACTATTTTTAAACGAAGACCTGGAAGATAGAATCTATATTTTTAAGTACATAACCAATCGTAAGGACGTCTAATTTTGGACTCCAACTTTGTTTTAAAATTTAAGTTGCGCAAAATTCGGATGCGTATTCGTGGGTCTGAAGCTTTCTTTCAGTTGCATACGATATGTTTTTTTTATTAAATACCAGTCTTTTAATGAAAACTTCTTCCAATGTAAGAAACACTTTCTCTTTTTTAGATTTAAATTCAAACATATTACATTATTGCCTTTATGGATCAGTCAGTGGTTTAGCAACAATATTGTAGGGTTCCCCGAAATTTCCAAAATATCCTGTCAATTCCAAAAATTGTTGAACTTTTATATTTAAGGAGATTGGAAAATTGTTCACCGCCTTTATTTTTTGAACACGTGGCCTAATCTCTATATTTAATTGATCAATATATTTAATCTGGGTCTGCAAAAACTGACATTTATCCCTCTTAATTTTTAATCCATATATTTTAATCAATATGTATATCAATAGCAATATGTATATCAAGAGAAAGTTTGAGCAGTTGTTCATCTGCTACAACAAATGAATTAAACTTTATACTTTCTAAATACATTGGGTCGTAAAATAATAATTAAAGGAGGTAAATAATTCGTTAAAATCTTAAATGCTGAATACTTTTGAAACATAATCGAGCAATATAAATGAAAGCTTAAATAAGTGCATCAAAATTGAAACAATAAGCAATGAAATCTCAAATGACAGTCTCATAACTTACCGTATGTTAAATTATATATAGTTTTCTTCCATATAATTATAAAATAATTGACCCAAAAATTAAATTTCTCTATTACTACGGTCTGAAAGACCTAAGTATTACATTCATGAACTAAAAGTGAAATTCTTACCCCAACTTTTTTTGACATTTCTCGACGTTTTAGGACCTCCTGATTCTAAAAAAGCAAAAAAAAAATTTTATGTCCGTCTGTAGGCCGGCCGGCCGGCCGTCATCGTTTTTCCGTCAGCGGTTTTCCCTACGCTGCAGGGAAAACCGCTAGAGGGATTTCAAAAAATTTTTCTTTCTAAAAATAGGTATACTCAAGGGACAGGTTTGAAAGGACGCTGTGTTCGATAACATACCAGAAGTGTGTCAAAAAAATCATTATGTGAGTCAAAAATAGCAAATTTTCATATTTTTGGCTTAAAAAACGTTCATTTTAAGTGATTACGAGTAGAAACATTAAATTTGGAGAAATCTTGATGGTAGAGATTGGTATGTGAGCTCAAAAACTAGATTTTTGCATTATAAGTTTGTCAAAAAAATGTTGTCAAGTGTGTCAAAAGGAAGATTTTTATTTATTTTTTTACCTAATTTTTGGAAAAAAAATAAAATTAATTGTTTGAAATGAAATTACTTCGGTTTTATTATTATTATTGGAAATTATGGCATTATAAGTTTGTCAAAAAAATGTTGCCAAGTGTGTCAAAAGAAAGATTTTTATTTATTTCTTTACCCAACTTTTTGGAAAAAAATAAAATTGTTTGTTTGAAATGAAATTTTATTATTATTATTGAGAATTATTGCATTCAAAATGATGTTGTCAAAAAAATGTTGTCAAGTGTGTCAAAAGAAAGATTTTTATTTATTTTTTTACCCAATTTTTTGGAAAAAAATAAAATTGTTTGTTTGAAATGAAATTTTTTATTATTATTGAGAATTATGGCATTATAAGTTTGTCAAAAAAATGTTGTCAAGTGTGTCAAAAAATGATTTCATTTATTTTTTAGCCAATTTTTTGGAAAAAAAATGTAGCTGTTTTTATGACGTAAATGTAATTGAAAATA
The DNA here is from genome assembly GCA_963693315.1 of Diogma glabrata. Taxonomy (NCBI): domain Eukaryota; kingdom Metazoa; phylum Arthropoda; class Insecta; order Diptera; family Cylindrotomidae; genus Diogma; species Diogma glabrata. The sequence continues at coordinate 163,231,982 of OY856187.1, forward strand.
AAATTGGACATGGAAATTTTTGAATTTGTTATAGTTTTATAGTTTATGAAATATTTTTGGAATTTTTAAAAAGTTTGTATGTTTGATTTTGTAATAATTTTTGCATTATTTTTAGAATTTCGGCAAAAGTTTTAATGTTTGATTTTGTAAGAATTTTTGAAATATGTTTAGAATTTTGAAAAATTTTTAATTTTATTAAAATTTTCGGAATTTTGAAAAAATTTTCAATTTTTGAATTTGTAATAATTTTTGCAATATTTTTAGAATTTTGGAAAAAGTTTGAATTTTTAAGAATTTTTGGATTATTATTGGAATTTAGAAAAAGTTTTAATATTTGATTTCATTCTAATATTTGGAATATTTTTGGAATTTTGAAAAAGGTTTCAATTTTAGATTTTGTTATAATTTTTGCAATATTTTTAGAATTTTGAAAAAAATAGAATTTTTGAATTTTATATACATATATTTAGAATTTTGAAAAAAAGTTTCATTTTTTGATTTTGTAAGAATTTTTGGAATATTTTTATAATTTTGAAAAATTTAAAATTTTTGATTTTATTATAATTTTTGGAATTTTGAAAAAAGTTTTAATTATTGCTTTTGTAATAATTTTTGCAATATTTTTAGAATTTTGGAAAAGTTTGTATTTTTAAGAATTTTTGGAATATTATCGGAATTTAGAAAAAGTTTAAATATTTGATTTTATTCTAATATATGGAATATTTTTGGAATTTTGAAAAAGTTTGATTTTATTTAATTTAACAATACTTTTAGAATTTTGATTATAATTTTCCGGCAACGTATTGATGTTTCGTGTTAGGTTTGTAATAAATTTTTAAACAGAGATAAAAGATACTTGTACAAAGAGTTATGTTTGATATACATTGCGGCCCAAAACTAAAAACCATGTCGTCGTGAAAGTTTTTTGCCGAAAACTATATCAAAATCCTTTACCCAGACCGAAGTCTTGATATCTCAGAGCTGTGAGATTTCAGCCCCTCCATATATTCATAGTGATATCTAAAACGACATTTTTCGGATTATTTATGGTACAAAAAGTGGAACTTTAATGTCCTAGGACTTTATAAAATTTTATAAAGTTCTAGGACGTTAAAGTTTAATTTTTTGTACCATAAATGTTGAACATTAACGTCTTAGGACTTTATAAAATTTTATAAACTCCTAGGGTGTTAAAGTTCAACTTTTTGAGCAAAATTTAAAACTCATTTCTTTTTATTTTAATAAATTTCCAGAATGAAATATAATTTTGTATTTACCTCAGACGAAAAGTGTTTTTAAAGGTACTCACTAGTGCTAATAAACAACTAGCTCGGACTTTAAAGTTTCACTTTTCGTTCTAGATAAATAAATAACTATTAACTAAATTAATTTCTGTTTGTCCTTTTGCGAAACATTTTTATGTCCCACCGGTTAAATTTTACATGTATGAAACCCTTAAAATGTAACAGAACTAATCCTAAATTGCTCAGAAAAACCTTCTGTTTACTAGGAGAAAATGTCAAACATCTATTAACAAAACATGTCAGCTCTCGGTTAAACGATTACAGTTTCAGAAGCTTGTTTGCTGCTGATGTATATGGGCTATTATTTTGAAAACGTACATCGAAAAAAAAACGACTATTTTTTAAAAATCTGAAATTTTGATATTTTGTTGGTATTGGCGAAAGGAAAAAAGTAATTTCTGCTTTTATTTTTTGTGTACTCTGAATCGGAGTTATGCGCGGTTGAATTTTGAGGCTTTTTCACGTAGTTTTTGGTAATGGTGGCAATGTTTTGTGAATAGGTGCCACAAATTTCATCCGAATTACGTATATTTTTGCAAGTAAAAAGGAAAATAATTGAATAATTGAAATAAGTAAGTTTAAAATTAATAACTTTTCTCTTTTCCGCTAGGCGGCGCGTAAAACCTTGGTTTACTTCAAAGCTCATATCTCAAAAAGTAGGCTTTTTTTTTTTTTGTTTTTTACAAATTTTAAAGTAAACATATGCAGCTATGAAATTGAGAAATAAAAAGTCAGCAATTCAATATGGATTTTTTCTTACGATTTTTTAAAGTTTGGTATATGAAAAATTCACATGTGTTTTTTTATTAAGTTTATAATCCTGTACTAAATGTGGATCTAATAAATTAAACATTTCATATTTTAACACCTGCAATAAATTTGAACCATTTTTTGTGTATTTCTGATTGAGAAACAGGTTTTTATTCAGAATAAGAATTGGAGATCCCAATGATCGAAGATTTTGTTATAATTTCAACATCACCAACACTAACATTAGAAAAAAACATTAAAAAAATATTTTTCCTATAAACATTATAATTTAATCAATATTATAAATAAATACATTAAAAAATTAATATATATATTTTTTTTTTGCCTTTAAATTGAAATATTTATGATCATCAGAAAAAGAAAACATTTTGGCAATTATTTTATCGGGTGTAGTGTTATCCGGTAAAAAACAGTGGAATCCTTGGGTTCTTTGTTTTCTTCCAAGAACATTTCGTAGATGTCGGTGAGGGTCTATAACACCAACCGCTTTGATTTCTTAATTTTTGTCGATCCTTCTGTAATAGTAACAACATCTTTAAGGCCAGGCATTGTTCTACTAATTTCCTCTGATAAGAAGTATGTTTGAATTTGTTTTACTATATTTTGTGACAAACTGTGCACTTGTTTGCTTTGAGGCCAACTGTAAGGACCTACTGTTTCCAACAGATCCATGGCGAATTCTACCAGTCGTCTTGATGCATTAAATTCATCCTGAATACGTTGATTTGACCAAAATTTACGTGGTAGAGTTGTCAACAAAAACACTTGTTTTGATTTACGGCTGGCATCTTTAAACTCTTTTTTAAGGTTCATAAGCTATGATGTATATTCACATTCCTCGTTTGGTGATAACACTTTAACTGAATCTACTTGAAATATTCTTTGACTTATTGCCGATGTGACACTTGCAATTTTTTTATAACTTCCTGTTGTAATATGATTTTGTTTGATAGGAGATTCGGCTAACCTTCCAAGAACATTGTTAATATCTTCCAAAATGTCATTAAGTAGTTCAGGAACTGGTGGAGATATAGTATCAACCGAAACTGGTGATGGATTTAAAGATGCTGGAGGTATTTGAATATTTTCGTTCGTTGGAACATTTTCAACATCCTGATTTATAGAAATAATTTCACTATCGATAGTTTCCGAACATGAAAGCTGCTGTATAGAAAATATTAGTTGCATATGAATTTTTATTCATTTTAATAAAATAATTAAATTTACCTTATTTTTATAGATATAAGTGCGACATGTTTCACATATAAACTGGTCATCACGCAAAGTAAAATTTAGGGTTGCAGCTTTTTGAATAACAGCTGGTGTCACCAGTTCCACATTTTTTGATATCCGCTGATGATTTTTGAGACCGTACAAGTTACAGCACAATTTCTATTATTATCTTTTCTAAACGTTATGTCTTCTAAATATTTTCGAATATAATTGATTATAAGGCAATCCAATCAATATATATATATACCCTTGAAATAGTTTTGACATAGGTAGAATCAGGTAAAATTAGGTAGGTACAATTTAATATATTTTGATTGGATGCAAGTATAATTTGGTCAAAAACCGTTTGTGGGCGTCATTAGAAATTTTAAATGTTAAAATTATGAGCCTCTAATGAGATTTTAATTAGTAAAAAGGGGCTGAATAGACATTTTTTAAAATGAATAAACATTTTACACACCCTTTTAATAATTTAAATTCCTTTATTTTACCACTTAACTTAAATTAATTTTTAATAAGTTTTTAACCATTTAACCGCACAGAAAATGGTTCAAATTTATTGCAGGTGTTAAAATATGAAATGTTTAATTTATTAGATCCACATTTAGTACAGGATTATAAACTTAATAAAAAAACACATGTGAATTTTTCATATACCAAACTTTAAAAAATCGTAAGAAAAAATCCATATTGAATTGCTGACTTTTTATTTCTCAATTTCATAGCTGCATATGTTTACTTTAAAATTTGTGAAAAACAAAAAAAAAAAAAGCCTACTTTTTGAGATATGAGCTTTGAAGTAAACCAAGGTTTTACGCGCCGCCTAGCGGAAAAGAGAAAAATTATTAATTTTAAACTTACTTATTTCAATTATTCAATTATTTTCCTTTTTACTTGCAAAAATATACGTAATTCGGATGAAATTTGTGGCACCTATTCACAAAACATTGCCACCATTACCAAAAACTACGTGAAAAAGCCTCAAAATTCAACCGCGCATAACTCCGATTCAGAGTACACAAAAAATAAAAGCAGAAATTACTTTTTTCCTTTTGTCAATGCCAACAATATATCAAAATTTCAGATTTTTTAAAAATCAAAAATTTAAAAATCAACAAAAAAATGTACGTTTTCAAAATAATAGCCCATATAATATATATATAATCAAGATACCAATTTCTGTTTGATTTTAATTTCAATTACTTCAGACTCACTTTGCTTTATTTTTAATGACTTTTAATCAACACATCAACAACATATTCAAAATCAATTAAATTTTATACCTCAACATCTTGTCCACTCAAACAATTCATTTATAAAATTACAACTACAACAACAAAAAAATGGAAAAATTTTCAACTAACCTCTTTTAACTCTTTTTGTCAATTTTCCACTTCAGTATTTTTCACAACAATAACCTATAAAAATGTCTTTTTTGTTTTTGCTTTCGATCAATGGATGGTATGATGAGACAATGTTGATAGATTGGAGATGACATGATTTTTCTATAGATACGAAATGTTTTTGTTATTTTATAGGAATTTAATGTTCGTTACAAAATTCACATTATTTATTTCAGAATATAGATCATGTTCCTACATAGTGATTTCTTATTTTGAATTTATTCTTATGAAATTTTTATTTTTTTCAATTACAAGAACTACTTACGGGAGAACATAAACAAAACACTCGAGCTACAAATGATATGAGCTTATCGGCTATAGACTTAATGCAATTCACTGATGTCATGACTTAGTTGTTTGGATTTATATTGGTTGTTTTTCAGTTAAAATTAGTTATAGAGTTATCTGTTGTTCAGGTTCATTTTTTGCTAAAACGTAGAGAAAAAATGTTTCTTGAAATTATCGCAGATAAATTATCTGACCTAGATAGATTTCATCCGTATTAGAAATGTAGTTGAATTTTGTTCCAATTGTTTTCTACCTGTCGTTTTAGACTTATCGTGCAGGTCAAAATAATAAGTGTTGTAAATACCATAAGTAAACCGGCCGTCAAGAGAATACTCGTGCCGTGAGTTTGTTTCACCTAGCTTCAGTACGTCAAAAAACTTTCTTCTCAACAGAAAACAAAAAATGTTCACAAGAGGGGCTCAGGTCTTCGAAAATGTAAGAAGAAGAAAGACCATCCCTACCCTATCTCATCTAGTATCATATTTTAATTACAAAAAAAAAATAGCTTAACGCATGATCTGTTCTGTTTTCGACCCGCCTGTTACTTTATCAAATAAACAATTCATATTGCTTGATAGGTATGAATTTAAATAAAAAGTATTGTGGATTTTACAATAGTATTCAGATTTTATACGATCCTTTGTTAACGCTTATACGGTATGCCATTTCAAAATCACCAACACTTTGCCAAGGTGTTTAAATACTTGTTGCATAAAAAAGGTGATGGTTGAATATTATATATGAATCAATTTCTGGTGCACCAAAGCTAGATAATAATTATATAAATACAAAAAACCGTTGCACCCAAAAAAATAGGTGGTTGTTCAATATCAATACACTAATCGTTGCACCAAAAATGAACAGGTGATTGTTGAATAACATTAGTTTACAAAAAAAACCCTACATAAGACCCAACTTTTTTTTATAGATTTTGATTTGTTGAACACGAATATCATATTGCTAGGACATTGTTATATTTTTGAGACATTCGTGAAAAAGCAATTTTTTGAAATGTGAATTTGTACTATTTTTACACTTGAATCTTTTCACTCGAATCTTTTAACACTTAACTACGCCATTTAAATAAATTTGACTTTACACTTTACTTTTTAAAAATCTTAACTGATGTTTGAGAACGACTGAACTTGAAAAATATTATTTATGATGAGGCAAAAAGAAGAGAAAATACAGAAAAACGCGGGTGAAATAAGGAAAACTCAAAATAACTCGCAGTTTTAATTCGAAAATATGAATTAGCTGAGATATCAAGACTTCGGTTTGGGTTAAGAATTTCAATATGGTTTTCAGCAAAAGGCTTTGTTTCAGCAAAAGGACATTGTTTTTAGTTTTGGGCAGCGATGTATATTCAACCTCAAACTCTTTGTGTTGGATACTTTGTAATTAAATAAATCAAAGTATGTTTGATTCATTTAATAAATGAATCGAAGTATGTTTTATTATAAATAATTGAATTTAGAAATTATATGAATTATTAATAAATTGTACTTCAATTAAACCACATCTTAAAATATATGTTATAATTAAATATATGTATATGAAAGTTTTGTAGGCAAATAAATCTAACTAATATTAGAAATTTACACTTTGTAAGAGTACATGCATTTTATCTTTCTTTAGATGTTTATTACAAAACTAACACAAAACATCAATACGTTGCCGGAAAATTATAACAGATCATAAATTAACATAATTTAATGAAAATATGACCTCTCTATTTAGCATTCAGCAATTTCAACTTTTCAAAAACAAACAACAATTATCTACAAATTTCATGTTCGATTACATTTCATATCATACAAATAATTAATTAAATTTTTTTCAAAAGAAAAGGACCTGAATGGAATTGAATTGATTTTAAAAAATTATAACAAAATCCAAAATTGAAACTTTTTCCAAGATTCCAAAAATTATAATAAAATCAAAAATTCCAACATTCTTCAAAATTCCAAAAATATTCAAGAGAATATAACAAAATTAAACATTGAAACTTTTTACAAAATTCTTAAAGTATTCTAGAAATTATAATGAAATCAAAAATTTAAATTTTTTTCTACGGTTGCATATGAAAAGTCTATTTTCAAGCAGGCTTAAACCCCTTTGAAACTCGTTTTAATTTCACTGTAGTGTAAAATCATTTTCGCTATATAACAAATTGTAGTTGGTATGGTATTTCATGCAATTTTATAAAGATTTTAAATCAGAGCAACCATAAAAAATTCAAAATTAATTTTGAAAGTTATGTTGTCATTTTCTAATATAATAATTTACAATAAATATCGATCATAAAAATTAAAACAATAAATATTGAACATATAAATTATCGTAAAAAAATTGCATTTTCTACGCGAGATAAAAAAGTTTTTCGTTCGTAAACTTGTCTGTCACGAAAAAACAGTATTTTCATCTCTTGTAGATAATTTTTTTTTTTTATTTTTTTATTTATTTACATAACATAGCATACGGATACATCGTCCAATTACATGCTAGTAGTAGTTTATTTATAGTATATAAAGCTAACAAAAGAAATCGAAAGAAACAAAATAGAAAGAAACTAGAGTTAGTAAATTGAAAACAAATAATAAAATTGAACAAACATTACTGAAATAGAAATTAAACCTAAAATAAAAATTACGGTACTAATTTAATTTAATATACTATCTTGTGGTGGCTTGATTTAAACTGAAGACGCACCACACTTTTTAAACTTTATTTGTAAACCCTCATTTGTAAATTTATAAAAACGAGTTGTTCATAGATCGTCGTGGAGAACATATCTGAGAAAATAAAACAAAATAAAACAAATTAAAGTGCTCTCTTAATCGTAATATATTTTGTGTTAACGTTTTGAGTGCTGATCGTGTTAGTTCAGTTCCTTTGAGAATCGAGAGGTCCGGACACTGGTGACCCCGAAAGCATAAGTTTTGCAATTAACTTATCAGCAAAACCAATTTGCATAAAATCCGGCATTCTTTTGTTTCGTGAACGGCAGATCAACGACGCAGTCACAACTATAAGCTGAGCAAATTACTGATTGAAAGGCCGTGTTATTTGAAACCTGGTACGTAGAAAAACGTGCCAGGTAACAGGTAAAATTAATTTCAAAATAAAAGTATTATTTGTTAGTGTTTCTCACACGTTTTTTTTTTCAAACTTTTCTATATTCACAACAAACTGTGAAGACGCTCTCCGCTTCACCGTTATGGTAACGGTTTGCTGATGATTGAAAAGAAACATTTTCTCTCAAATTAAAAGTTGTGGATTGCTGTATAATTCAACCAACTTTATCAAACTTTTCCATATTCACAACAAACTGTGAAGACGCTCTCCGCTTCACCGTTATGGTAACGGTTTGCTGATGATTGTAAAGGAGCTCTTTCTCACCAAATAAAATTTGTGGATGTATGAGAAGATATTACTGTTACTGTTACTATTAGTCACGTCATCAATTTTATTGCAATGCTGTATAATTCATCAACTCAACTCAACAATAAAATAAAGAATTTTGCTTTTAATTTTTCTGCATGATGGTATGGATGGTAACCGTTTAGTATTTGTGAGTAATTTATTTATTATTTATTTAGATTAATATTAGGTATCTTGTTTTTATGACATATAAGTGTCAATTGTTTTTCACTGTGTTTTTATTTTGTTTATTGGTGTTAAAAAAAATTAAAATTCAAAATTGATGTCAATTATTATTTTAAGTATTATTTCCAAAATTTTGATAGAATTTTTTTTTTGTTTGTCTCAAACAAATTCTGTATATTAAATAAAATCAAATTAGATTATATATTGTCAATTAGAGACTTATATATATACATATTTATATATATAAAACTTGTGATATATATATATATATGTGTGTGCGCATAGCTCTTGATTTGGTGAATAATTTTTCTGGTTTTTTTTGGTTTTTCGTAATTATTTGTAAAATAGATAAAATAAATTGTAACCATGGAGAATTCTGGTACAGAGGATAAAGTAGAAGTACGAAATACCTCTAGTAACGAAGTGTCCGTGATGTCTATCAAGCTACCACCCTTTTGGTCAAATTCACCAAGAACTTGGTTTATTCAAGCTGAATCGCAATTCACTCTCGCGCGCGTAACTGCAGACAGTGTTAAATACCACCACGTTTTAGCTGCATTATCACAGTCGGCAATAGATTCTATTTTAGACTTAATTCAAAACCCTCCGCGGTCGGATCTTTATGTTTCTCTGAAACAAAAATTAATTGAACGTCACTCCCTTAGTGAGGAACGACGTCTTGAAGAACTACTCTCCAACACAGAGTTGGGTGATAAAAAGCCATCTGAATTTTATAGACATTTGAACCAGCTAGCAGGTTCATCAGGTACTCTCGGTGAGGGTTTAATTAAAAAGTTATGGCTCAGAAGACTGCCACGAGTAGTAAATATTGCATTAATTGCACAGTCCAACAAAGACATTTCAGAACTTTTAGAATTAGCTGATAGAATTCACGAAGCTTCAAATTTGGGTCCACATGTAAATTCTATTAACACTCCTTCGACTCCTGCCATTACTGAAAACGAACGAGCTGGTCGAATGGAACGAGAAATTTTTGAATTGAAAGAAATGATTAAAAATCTTAAATCAGACATAATGTCACATCGTCGTCAGAATTTTAATCGTTCGCGAAGTCCACATTCTCGATCCTCTAGAGGTCACAGTAGTGATCGGAGAAATCGCAATACAGCTAAATATCCATTATGCTGGTATCATTTTAAGTACGGTATTAAAGCTCGGAAATGCGATTTGCCTTGCAATTTTAGTGTTAACGAACAACAAGAAGACCAGTCAAAAAACTAGCAAGCTCTGCTGCTACGGCAGCAGCTGCTGGTGATGGTTCGACCAATCGTCTTTTTGTCAAAGATTTAAAAAATAATTTAGTCTTTTTGGTCGATACAGGTGCCGATATCTCTGTGATTCCGCAAACTAAGTTTAAACACGTATCTAAAAGTGCAGATTTTCATTTATCCGCTGCCAACGGTACAACAATAGATACATTCGGTACAAAATTATTAGAGATTGATTTGGGGTTGAGACGTAGCTTCATACATCCGTTTGTACTAGCATCTGTCAGCAAACCAATTCTAGGTGCAGATTTTCTTATTAAATTCGGTTTGTTGGTTGATCTGAAAGGAAAATATCTGATTGACAGCAAAACCAAACTGAATGTCAACACATTATCGATCGAGGATGACACTCTCTTACCAAAACACTTTTTAATTGAAAATGATTTTGATTTTCTTTTAAAAGAGTTTCCATCACTTGTTGAAAGCCCAAATTATAATCTTCCAGTGAAACATAGTGTAGCTCACTACATTCAAACAACTGGACCACTTCCATATTGTAACCCGAGAAGATTAGATCCTGTTCGTCATAAAGCTGCCAAATTGGAGTTTAATCATATGGCACAACTAGGAATATGCCGTCCATCAAATTCTAGTGTATCTTCACCATTACACATGGTTTCAAAAAAGGAAAGCGGAGATTGGCGTCCGTGTGGCGACTACCGTAGGCTGAACGCGATCACCACACCGGATAGATACCCAATTCCACACATCCAAAATTTTTCTCTAGGTTTAAATGGTTGCCATATATTTTCGAAAATAGATTTGGTGCGAGCCTATCACCATATTCCAATTGCAAAAGAAGACATACACAAGACTGCTCTAACTACGCCTTTCGGTTTGTTTGAGTTTGTTCGCATGCTTTTTGGCCTGAGAAATGCGAGTCAAACTTTCCAGCGCTTTATGAATACCGTGGTTCAAGGTTTAGACTTTATCTTCGTGTATATAGACGACATCTTGGTAGCAAGTGAGAATACAGAACAGCACAAACAACATTTGAGATTACTTTTTAAAAGATTGTCTGAATTTGGAGTAAACATTAAAGCTTCTAAATGTATTTTTGGTGCTGAGGTCTTGAGTTTCTTGGTCATACGATATCAAACAGAGGAATATCGCCATCTTCCAATCGAGTTGAAACTATTTGTAATTTTCCTTCACCGTCCTCGGTTCGTCAATTGCAACAGTTCATTGGAATGATTAACTATTATAGCAGATTCGTCCGTAACATCGCAGAGCATCTTGCACCATTACATTCCCACTTAGCTTCCATGATTAAACTAAAGAACAAAACTCGCATTTTCTCATGGCCATTAGTTTGTGAACATTCTTTTCAGAAAGCCAAAGATGCCTTAATTGCATCCACAATTTTGGTTCATCCCAAGGATAACGCAACTTTCAGCATTACAACTGATGCATCGAGCTGGGCCGTTGGAGCAGTGTTAGAGCAGTTAAGTAGTGGCATCTGGGAACCAATCTCATTTTTTTCGAAAAAACTCTCACCTGCTGAATCAAAGTATTCTGCGTTTGACCGAGAGCTTCTCGGTGTGTTCTTTGCATTAAAACATTTTCGTTTCTTTATCGAAGGTAAACAGTTTGTGATCTATACAGACCACAAGCCACTTACACGAGCTATTACATCTAAAACTGAACGAAGCCCGAGACAGGCTCGACATCTGGACTATATCGCCCAATTTACTAGCGACATCAGGCACATAGCTGGCAAAGAGAATGTTGTTGCGGATTGTCTGTCACGAATTGGTTGTCCAGAAAAATTTGATCTTCAAATCGAAAGTTGTGATCAAAAAGCAATGGTCGAGCTACAGAAGACAGATGATGAGCTTAAAATGCTTTTGAATAACGTAGGAAAGAAGAATTCTGCATCCAAACTTAAATTAGAATTTTTAAACATCTCAAACACGAGTGATGCCGTTTGGTGTGAAACGTCAACAGGACGTAATCGTCCATTTTTACCAAAACAATTGCGGAAATTAGTTTTTGACACTCTTCATTCATTAGCCCATCCTGGTATTCGTGCATCCCGAAAGCTCGTGTCATCTCGCTATTTCTGGCCTAGCTTAAACAAAGATGTCAACGATTGGGCAAGAGCTTGTTTACACTGCCAAAAAGCAAAGGTGACAAGGCATACCAGATCGGAACAGGGAACTTTCAATATACCACCGTCACGATTTGAGCATATACATATGGATTTGGTAGGTCCTCTACCTCAATCAAATGGATATTCCTACTTGCTCACAATTGTTGATAGGTTTACGAGATGGCCCGAAGCGTATCCAATTGCTGACATGACCGCATCCACTGTAGCAAAAACTTTTGTTTCACATTATGTTTCTCGATTTGGAATTCCACAGAATATAACTACGGATCAAGGCTCACAATTTGAGTCGAAACTATTCTCGGATCTGACTAAGCTGTTAGGATCCCATCGCATACGTACTACCGCCTACCATCCGCAGTCCAACGGTATGGTGGAAAGATTTCATCGAGATCTCAAGGCATCACTAATGGCTCGATGCAATACAATCAACTGGAGCGAGGAAATACCGTTTGTCTTGCTTGGTATTCGTACGTCAGTCAAAGAAGGTCTAAATTGTTCACCTGCTGAAATGGTATATGGACAGACGCTGATTGTTCCTGGAGAATTTTTTGTGCAAGATGAAAACCAAGTATCCGCTGATCCTAGCAATTTTGCTGATATCATAAGACAAAGGATGCGTAATATAAAATCTTACGAAACTCGTCAATCAGATCATGTTCCTTTCATACCAAAATCTCTTAATTCGTGCGATTTTGTCTTTATCAGAGTAGACAAGGTCAAGGTGGGATTGCAGCCTCCCTATGACGGTCCTTTCAAGGTAATTCGAAGACTACGTAAATATTTCATTGTGGACATTAAGGGAAAACACTCGTCTATTTCTATCGACAGATTAAAACCTGCTTATGGCATATTATGTGCAACCTCAACTAAAAATCAAGCACATTCGGGTTGTCGTGTAACCTTTCGTAAATAAAAAACTATCATTTACCAGTCATACAGTCTCTTTCTTTACGCTTCGCTGGAGGGGGAGTGATGTGGTGGCTTGATTTAAACTGAAGACGCACCACACTTTTTAAACTTTATTTGTAAACCCTCATTTGTAAATTTATAAAAACGAGTTGTTCATAGATCGCCGTGGAGAACATATCTGAGAAAATAAAACAAAATAAAACAAATTAAAGTGCTCTCTTAATCGTAATATATTTTGTGTTAACGTTTTGAGTGCTGATCGTGTTAGTTCAGTTCCTTTGAGAATCGAGAGGTCCGGACAATCTTTCAAAATTCTAAAAATTTTCCAAAAATAATTACAAAATCAAAGATTGAAACTTTTTTCAAAATTTTAAACTATCGCAAAAATTATTGCAATATCAAAAATTCAAACTTTTTCCAAAATTCTAAAATATTGCAAAAATTGTAACAAAATCAAGGATTGAAATTTCAAAAATATTGCAAAAATTTTAACATGTTAAAAAACGAAATTTAATCGGCAACAACTTGATATTTTCAAACTGTTCCTTTAAGTTGGGAGGAACTGAAACTGTATACAACCATATACCATGTCCAATTTCATGTTAAATTAAATTTAATATCATACAAATAATTAATTTTAATTTTTTCCAAAACATTGGGTAAAACAATTGTTGTGATCACAATTCTGCCAGGTGACGTTTGCGCAATTCAGGTGGGTTGTCGAGAAGTCGTGACTTGACAGGTCAGACAATTAGACCGATTGCATTACCAGCAAAGGCCGGCACCCTGATAACTCACCCTATATTCTTCATTCTCCAACTATAATATTACCTGTTTCGCGTTACATAAAATTTGTTTAACATGTTTAACAATCAGTTGCAAATGCGATGAATCTTTTATCGTCCAGCGTGTATTTTCCTAAATTCATTATTTACTGATATTGTTGTGATTATATTTTGTTTTCATTTAATATTTAACCTAATACACATTGCTATTTCAATTTTTTTTATCAAACGTAAATAAAGAAATAATGAGATGATGACGCACCTTGCAATTTAAAAATATCATATTAAACGTAATCATATAGCTTTCCTTTGTAAAGTTTTTTTATCTGTTATATATTTAAATGAGGAAAAAATGAAACAGAAATATTAAATCTTTTCTCTTGCAATTGTTTTTTTTAAATGCTTTAACACTTCAACAAAAACTTGTTGTACGTTTCGATAACAGAACGAATGAAAGAGACATAATGACAATGAATCAACTTTTGTCTGTTTTAGTCCGAAAAATAGAAATAATATTTATGCTAGCACATTGCTCAATTTCATTCAGTTGATTTTTGATATTCAATCAAAATATAATAAAAAAAATTAATTAAAAGTTAAAGTTAGTTTGATTTGATTCTTAAAATCAAAAAATTTAATTAAAAATTTTCAAGTTCGTTTTTGATATCAAATCAAAAAATATATATGTATATCTTTGGAAATCGCGATATTTTTTCAAAAACATTTTTAAATATAAAATTATATGCATGTTCTCGGATTTTTATTAAATATTGCAATAAACAAATTTACGGAATAAAAATATTTAAAAACATTAATTTGATTTGCAAGCGTTTTTTATTTTTATTCAAGTTTTGGAAACGATTTTAAATCGAAATAAATAAGTTGGACTAAATTGCGTAATCTTGGTTTTTGTGAAGTGTAGATAAACATTGTGGCCTTGAAAAAAAATAATTAATTGAAAACAGAAAATGTCAAATTTCATTATGACAGTTCACAAAACTGTTTAATTTTCTGTGCAAATGTTTAATCAAATGTTTAATTTTTTTGTGTTAAAAGCTGGAAGAATTTTTGGACATGCAATTGGATAAGCTTGCATAGCACATTGTGCGCTTGAATACATTGGTGATGTAGTTGTTCGTTCAGGACAATCAATGGAACCAACCTTATATTCAGGTAGCATACTACTAACTGAATGATTCTCCATTCGATTTAATTGTATAGAACGTAGAAATATAATAATAACAAAATTACTGACAAATCCAATAGTAGATATACGCAAAAGAGTTGTCGGTTTACCGGGTGATAAAATTATAGTTCAAGCATCATTTATTTTAATTCAATTTCAAATAGTCATATACATAATTCAAAAGTTGGATACAATTATGAAGACGATGAAAACAATTTCGATGAATCCACTGATCTAGACAATTTTGATGAAACATAAAGCAAAAATTAGAAGGAAAATAAGCTGGCTTGCTTACAACATTGAAGTCAACAATCAGCTATAAGATTAAGGTTAGATTTAATTTTTCTATTTTATTGTTATAAAATGTTTGAATTTTTATAGATTATATTATAAGACCATCATGGTCTTATAGACAAGTAAATTTATTTAGAGATTTTTCCCTGGTAGAGTCTGCGTGCGGTTCTTCGTGTATCATTTAACAATTTTTAAAAAAAACCTTGGATAAATAGAAACCATAAGTATCTATTTATGAATTGAAAAGCCTAGGTTTTATAAATGAAAATCATGCTGTTGTCACACTTGACGATAATTTTTTGAAACATTTATAATACAATAATCAAGCTCCTGGTCTCACATACCCATTCCGACCATCAAAATTTCTCCACATTCAATGTTCGTTATCACTTAAAAATATTAAGGTTGCTGAAATCTCACAGCTCTGAGATATCAAGACTTCGATTTGGGTTAAGGAACAAGTATTTGTTTACCTCTTTTAAGAAATTTATTACACAAGTATTTAGCGTTTCAAGAAAATATTACAAAATCAAAAATTCACATTTCTTTCAAAATTTCAAAAATATTCTAAAAATTAAAATAAAATCAAAAATTTAAACTTTTTTATTAAGTTCTAAGAACATTCCAAAAATTATTACAAAATAAAAGATTGAAACCTTTTTCAAAATTTTCAAAATATTGCAAAAATTATAACAAAATCAAAAATTGAAATTTTTTCCAATATTCTTAAAAAATTGCAAAAACTATAACAAAATCAAAATAAAATTTTTTTTCAAAATTCCAAAAATTATAATAAAATCAAAAATTTAAATTCCATAATTTTAAAAATATTGCAAAAAATTCTAAAATTCAAACTTTTTTCAATATTCTTAGAATATTCCAAAATTTATAACAAATAAAAGTACAAACTTTTTCAAAATTCCAAAAATTATAATGAAATCAAACATTTAAACTTTTTCAAAATTCTAAAAATCTTCCGAAAATTCTGACAAAATCATAAAATGAAACTTTTTTCAAAATTCTAAAATTATTGCAAAATTTCTTAATTCACAAACTCAAAAATTCAAACTTTTTCCAAAATTCTAAAAATATTGCAAAAATTATATTAAAATCAATAATTGAAACTTTTTCAAAATTCCAAAAATATTGCAAAAATTATAACAAAATCAAGAATACAAACGTTTGTTATAATTCCAAAAATATTTCAAATTCAAAAATCAAAAATGCAAAATTTTTTAGAACGCTAAAAATAGTAGACCAAGAGCCCGCAACGGCCAGACCTTCGTTATTTTATAAAAGCTGAAAGATTCTCAGCGCATACCCCCTACTCAGGTAGGAACGATTAGCGACATATGAAGTTTGGATCATAGTGGCTTTGGCAGGGAGCAGGTTCCAGAGGGGCCTCCAAAGTTTCGTGAAAGTATAAAAGCTAATTTTTGTATATATTCTTCGGGAGAGTATTAGAAGTCACGTCACCCATTGCCAGACACTTACTATCGTGGAAACCCCCTGCCAGACACCCTGGCAATGGGTGACGTGACTTCTAATACTCTCCCGAAGAATATATAAAAAAATTAGCTTTTATACTTTCACGAAACTTTGGAGGCCCCTCTGGAACCTGCTCCCTGTCAAAGCCACTATGATCCAAACTTCATATGTCGCTAATCGTTCCTACCTGAGTAGGGGGTATGCGCAGAGAAACTTTCAGCTTTTATAAAATAACGAAGGTCTGGCCGTCGCGGGCTCTCGGTCTATAGTACAAAATCAAAAATTTAAAAACTTTTCCCAAATCAAAAAAAAAACGTTTTCCAAAATTCTAAAACTATCGCAAAAATAATACTAATATTTTATTTGCCCAATCGAAATTCGCATTAAACTGTCAAAACGCAATTTTCAAATAAATTGAACCATAGAATTCGATTTGGATATCAAGTGTTTTCTGGAGGTTGGTAGTACTTGTTCAAAAAGTAAATAAAGGATATAAAAATCAGCAAACTTATTAATTTAACTTTTTATTATCGTTATAATTTGATAGTTCTGCGTGTTAATATACTTACATTATATATACTTACACTTATTATGGTTACATCATTATTAATAAATACTAAAGTAAAATTATAAAAACTTCAAAATTTTGAAATTCTGACAACTTTCGAAATAAAAAATGATGTGTAGCGAATTACGTGTTGAGTACGCGAACTAATTTTGACTTTTCAAAACCACCTATTTGATCAGATTTGGATTTGGATACATGAAATTGTTAGTGTAATTTGGCAAATAAAATACGCCTTATAACAAAATCAAAAATACAAGCTTTCTTCAAGATTCCAAAAATATTCCAAAAAAAGTAATAAAAACAAAAATTTCCATGTTCAATTTCATGTTTGCTAACATTTTATGTCAATCAAAAAATTAATTTCATTTTTTTCCAAAAAATTGAGCAAAAAAAAATGAAAATCATTATTTTGACACACTTGACAACATTTTTGTGACAAACTTACAATGCAATTATCTAGTTTTTGATCTCACATACCAATCCCGAATATCAAGATTTCTCCAAATTCAAGGTTCCTATTCGTAATCACTTAAAATGAAAGTTTTTTTTGCAAAAAATATGCAAATTTCCTTGTTTTGACATACTTGACGATTTGTTCGACACACTTTCGGTTCAGTTATCGAACACATCGTCCTTTCGGCTCTTTCTATTGAGTATACTTATTTTTATAAAAAAAATTTTGAAATCCCTCCAGCAGCTTTCTAGATTTCGTCGTTTGTGACGGCCGGTCAGCTTTTGCATTTTTAGCTTCAGTAACCTAAAACGTCAAGAAATGCCAAAAAGGTGAGGGTAAAAATTTCACTTTTGGCTCGAGAATGTAATACTTAGGTCTTTCAGACCGAAGTAATCAATGTTTTAAGCAAAAAGTTTGCATATTTTCTTGTTTTGACACACTTGTTTAGTTTCAGCTCATCTAATTTTTAAATCAAAATTTTTTAAATCGCTCCAGCCGGTTTCTCTGTAATCACGGTTGTGATGACCTGTCCGGCTGACTGATCGACATTTTTGCTTTTTAAGAATAAGTAGGTCCTAAAACGTCGAGAAATCACTTTTCGATCGAGAGTGTATTACTTGGAATTTTAAGACCGGAGCAATTTTCAAACCAAAGTAATACAAAAAATATAGAAAAACAAATTTAAACTAACAAAAATATTTAAACTAAAACACAAATATTCAAAAAAAATAAATAAATTAAAATATAAAAAACAAACCTTGTCGGTTGGCGATGTATTGAGAAAAAGGACTGGTATTTTATGGGTTGTAATTTCCCAAGGGCGGTGATAATTCGAAATAATTTTTTGCTAAAAATTTCGAAAGTAAGTATATGTATTAATTAATTAATTAAGTATATGTATTATTAATTAATTTTAATTTATTTTAAATGAATATGTTTTTTATTTAAAATATAATTGAATATATATATTTGGATACAAAAAATCAATCAAAACATATATATACAACAATCCAATCAATTAACAAAAATAAACTATACCACTTGCTTGAGAAATTTTCCAAAAAATAATGAGAATTTATAAACGAACGAGGGGAATTCGTTTAGAAATTTTTTTGCCAATTTTCATTTCTTTTTATGAATTATACGTTGGCCTACTTTGATATCAGTTAATTATTTCAAAATTAGACTCATAATTTTTAATGTCCCAGTAGGCCAGACACATAAATATTTGTAATTAGTATAATTCAAACGTTGTTGGTGAAATTGAATGATGTCATTACAAGGCAAAAAAATTTCAGTAGTAATCTCCCAAGGGCGGTGATAATTCGGATTGACGCAAAAAAATTTCTAAACGTTGATAAATTCTTATAATTTTGTGAAAAATTCCTCAAGCAAGTGGTATTGATAAAAGCCCTTGGTTTACAGCCTCGTGCTTTTATCAATATACTTGCGTTCGAAATTTTTGGTAAAAAATTATTTCGAATTATCACCGCGCTTGGGAAATTACAACTGATAATTTTTAATATCTCACTAGGCCAGACGTATAAATATTTGTTATTAGTATAATTCAAATTTTATTCGTGAAATCGAATGATGTCATTACATTTTAGAGAATTTCATTGGTTTAAATAAAAATAAAAATAAGGCAACAAATTTTTAATATAATTTCCAGAGAGACTGTGCTAGTTTGTCACGAGACAATAGGTGAAAAGGAATGATGAGGAATGGCTCCATCAACCTAGTAAAATCAGAGAGGAAAACATTTATCAATTTTAACAAAGCTGACTGGGTAAATTTTACAAATTTTACTGAAAATGAATTCAGTAAACTTTTACTACTGAATTTCTCTTGGGAGAAAAAATTCAGAGACATTTTGAATAAAGCCAAAGCACCCTACATCTCTGCTGGTAGAATACAATATTTTAAACCTAATTACCCACCAGAAGAATCTGCTAATTCCGTGCTTAGAGATGACATCCGAAACACAGATCCAGCCGATTCTAGAATCAGAGACCTAAATCAGCAATCAAACAAATTAGTTATAGACCACAAGAGGAACTAACTGAGAGAATTTGTGAGTAAATTGAATTTAAGTCAAAGTAAAAGCCTATGGTAAGTTATAAAAGGAATAACTCATATCGAAGACTAGAAAATAACGGCATCATCTCCTTCAACGATATTCCTAAAAAATGCTCTAGAAAGTGCGCCTCAAAATTTAATACACAGTTTACAGAAAAACTAAGTAAACACGAGAAGAAGTCTAGATCAGTTCTCAGACACTTCCGAAAACTAAAAGAGAATATCAATTCTACAAATGGTGAAGTTAAGACGACAATTAGAAAAACCAAACTATCAAAAACAATTGGACCTGACGGTATATCAGCTATCATGCTTAAACACATTGGACCTAAGGGAGTGAATTACCTCACTACTACACTATACATCACTTAATACAATCTAGATACCGAATGTTTGGAAGACTACTGAAATAAGCCCTATTCTGAAACTCGGCAAACCTGAAGAAGAACGAAAGTTAGACAGGCCAATCTCCATCCGTTCGTCTATCGCAAAACTAAGTGAAAAGCTTCTGCTACCTCGAATATCGAGCACTTTCTACGTAGCTTCACACCATCATTACTTCCAGAAAGGACACAGCACAACCACCTCCCTTCACAAAATTCAAAACCGAATCAGCGATGGTCTAAACCAGAAACAACCATGTGCAAGAACAATCCTAGTCGCACTAGAACTATCAAAAGCGTTTGACACAGTGTTGCACGCCGTACTACTACATGACATCCTGAATACCAACTTGCCGGGCATAATAAAGCGTTGGTTGTGTAACTACTTAAGAAGTCGCCAAACATATGAGGATTTCAGAAATACGAAATCAAAAACGAGAACACTAAGAAAATGTGTACCACAAGGAGGAGTTCTCTTACTATCACTTTTCGACTTCTACCTAACTAGTCTACCTACACCATCAGAAGGTATAACTATCATATCATATGCTGATGATTGTACGGTCCTTACCACAGGACCGTACAATCAATCTGAAACAACTACCGGGCAATCTGAAACAATTACCGAAATGTTGAACAAAAAATACCTTTAATCCTTTAATGAAAGCTGATACTATCGTCAGAAAAATCCACTACCACTCTTTTCAATACTTGAACGAAAAAGTGAACACAAAGCTAAACATCCGAATTGACAACATGCTGGGAGTGAAATTCAACCCACTGTTAAGGTTCAATGACAGGTTAACACGAGGCTGAAAAGTAAAAACAGTACATTGAAAGCGCTAGGTGGAAGTTCATGGGTCAAGAAGAAAAACACGATTATCTTAACTTAAAAAGCTATAAGGATATCCATTCTAAACTACACAGCACCAATATGGACGCCTCAAGTTTCTGATATACACTGGAAGAAGATGCAAACCTCACAAAACGCAGCTTTGAGAACCGCTACTGGATGCCACCTTATGGCTCATAGAGAGAACCTACATGAGGAATGTAATACTTGCTGCTCCATGAACACAATGAGATGCTATTTAAATAATACATATGGTCCTGACACAAAGAGCAACATATATGCAATGGCATCCTGTTAATGCTTTAACCGTTGTTAGAGAAGATCCTAAAACCAGGAGTATCGACGATGAGCTTACATATAGAGGTGGTTTAAAAAGGCTCACCACAAGTCGCTGCAGAATAAAACCAATTGCTTTGCAGCACTAGATGCATTTTGGAGCAAGTAAGATCCAGTTGGTCACGAATATTTAATCATTACATGAACCGAATCAACCCCCAAATTATTGAGAAGTGTCCCACATGTGAAGGCACTCCACATGATGTTGACCACCTATTTACATGTCCAGAGAATGCGACGGACCTGACGAAGAAGCATCTGTGGTACCGCCAAAGGGCCGTAGCAAAGCTTTTGAAATTAGAAACGAAATCGAACGAGTAACACTTAATCAACATCGCTACAACAACAACAACAACAAGAAGGATGTCAGGAGAAAAAATATTTTTTAAGAGAGGTCAAAAGGTGGGAATTTTTTCCGAGTTTGGAAGAATTTTATGAAAGAAATGTATATGGAATTGAGGTATGTGAAGTTGGCCATTAAATTGATGGATTTGGGCTTAAAAATCGATATGTTACCTGATTCTAGAAAAGTGTGGTGGTGAGAGTGGAATTGTGAAGATAGGGTTTTGGGATGTTGGAAGGAGCGTCGTGTGGTTTTAAAAAGTTCTTTCAAGGCGTTGTTAGAGTCAGCGGAGCGTTTGAAAACAGAGATGTGCTTCTGCAACCTATAGTTTTGAGTTGATGTTCGGTTTGGCCAACGCAAAAAGCACCAAAATTAGCAGAGTTTAAAAGATAGATGACGTTGGCCTGGGCCATGGTAGGAATTTGGTCTTTGAAATTGATAAATATTAGGGAATTTAGGGAAGTGGGGTAAGAGTATGCTAGGCGAACTTCAGGAAAGTTATTGTGGAAAATTCGTGAGGATGTGGTTAAATCGTCGAAATGTCGTCGAAGGAGATGTAAACAGGGTCGACATGAGAGAAATCTTTTGGATGTTTAGTGGTATATATTTTATATCACACAATGAGAAGATGCGTTTGGTAAATGAATAGCATATGTTTATTTTTGTATTCAAGTAGGTTGTAGATAGAAAGTTTAATGGTACCAGTTGGTGGTGTTGCGCTCAAGGTTAGGGATGATGCTGATATCTAGAAAAATGATTTAATCATTATTTTCCGGTTCCTGGGTGAATTGGATGTAGTGAGAAATGAAATTGAAAGCGTGTAGTGTGTCATCAATGTGAACGGATGGAATACAGAAAATGATGTCATCAACGTATTTTTGGAAGAAAACGGAGAGCAAAGAAGCTGGTCGATGGATCTATTCAGAACATGTTCAAGGACTAGGTTTGAAATTGTGGGAGAAAGGGGTTTGCCTATGGAAAGATCTTTTGCTTATGCAAAAAGGCGATCGTGGAAGGTGTAATAGAATGTTTTGACTGTGCAGAAAAGAATCGTCTGTTCGAATGGCAAATGTGGAATGGTGATGAAAATTTGGATACGGTCCAATCGATTGCATATAAAGTTCAACGCAATATCTACTGGAACGTTCGTAGACAGAGAAATGACATCAAAGGAAAGGGAGTAGTCAGTCAGGTTGAGAGCTTTTGTTTGAAGGAAATATTTGAACTCAAGAGAGTTTTTAACGTTGAATAGGGCGACATCAGCTTTTAGGAGAATGAAATTCAGAATTTTGGATAGATTGAATGACGGAAAAGAGCAGCTGGCAAAGATTGGACAAAATAGAATGCCTTCTTAATTTATTTTTAAGTGACCGAAGATTTTGGAGAGAGCCGAAGCTGTGAATCGTAAGCGGAATGAGTATTGGGATTTGGTATGGTTGAGACGGAGCAAAGAGTCTACAAATGCGTTGATGGTTCTGATGGCCGAGTGGGAGGAAGTGGTACTAGCTATGGACTATGTGGAAATGTCTGAAAGAAAGAAATTCATTTTTCTTCGTTTGTGGAAGACTACAAAATAACACTGATGTTGCCTTTGTCAGCTGGAAAAATAATTAGTTCAAGATGAGAGGGAAGAAAATAAAACGAGGAGTGTAGAGCTTGGATAATGATAGAGTCAGTGTGCTTTGAAAATTGAAACAAAAACTTATTTGAATATCCGTTGGAATCTCGATGTTGGTGTAATAGAAAGCGTGGGATGGGACACTCGAGCTAATTGAGTTTAAATATATTTTTTTTACCCCATCATAAAATAGTTGGAAAATGTTAAAACGCTACTTTGTAGATACTCTTACGTGGAATGTAGCAGAAATTAATAATTTTGATTTATGCAATTTTTTTGTAAAAATGAAAATATTCACTAAATATTCTGCCATTCCTAGACCCGTTGTTCGATTAAGCTTAAACTTCATATACAAATTTGAAGTTGCTCAAACATCAAATTTTTAATTCAATATCAATAGTAATATTAAAATAAGTAAACTAATAATATTAATTGTTTTAAACACAATTTCCATTACCAACGACTACAGTTTTAAAAATCAAATTTAATTCAATTTAATTCAATTGGTCTGCTCCACCTGTTTCATGTTATCACATTTGTATCCTATTTTTTATATTTAATTTTTAACATGGCGTGCATTAAATATATAGTTTATTATTATTGTGTTAGTTTTATTTGTAAAATATTTATAGGTTTATATAAACATAAAATAGTGAAATTATTTTACATGAACATATGTTTGTAGTGAAACAATAAAAGTTAACTAGGTGACTTTTCTACAGAAAACCAATAAAATATTACATTATTTTGTTGTAGAAAGTAAATTAAATTTCAATAAAATGAGATTTGTAAATTGAAATTTGTTCATTTTAGATTCAACAGATGAGCCGTAAGCACAATTTGTAACAGATGTTTATTTTGTATTCATCTGAGATTTCTTTGAAATATAATTAGAACTTGTTGGTCAATAATTAAATTATTATTGTTTAGGATAAGGTGTGGTGATAACTTTTCGTTATGTTTAAAAAAGTTTAACTCTTGTTTTTGAAAGGAAAGAAAAGTTGCCTGGAAAGACGATGTATTATGGGAAAACAAAACATCGTCTGTCATTATTTTTTCATAAAGTTATTCATTGTTTGTCTCTTGTTAGCAACTCCATTATTTTTATTAATTTTATTATTGTGTTGTTACGCCATTCCTTTAATATTTAAGTATTAACTAAAATAACTAAAATGTTAAATGTATTCATAAATATGCATTACTAAAGGAATTAAAGAAGTTGCTCAGTTATATGTATATGTTAAAATAAGTTGTTGCTTTTTTAATAGTTGTTGCAAAAACATTGTTTAATAATATGTTAAATTAAGCTGCATCAATTATGATAATTACCATAAAAATAAATCGATAATTACCATTAAAACAAAGTTCGATTAATTTAAATCCTGATAATATTATTGAAGATACTCTGATTTTTAGTGGTTTCAAGTAAAATTGTTATATACTTGATTTGAATTGTTTACTATTATTGATGTAACCACGATACGTCGGAGATATCTACGAATATCGGTAGAACAAGAATTCTTAGCATTATACGATTAGCATTATACGATTCACTATGCAAGTTTACTTATTTATGGTCTATTGCTGGTCGATGAAGATTTAAATAAAACAATTGGAACCTGTGCCTGTTCATCACCATCAGCTATCATCTTTGAACAACTCAACTTAATTGGAATTTATTTTCAAGATTCATCACTTCCAGCTACTAAAACTTCTTTATGCCGATAACGTACCTGGAACATTCCTACAATCAACTCAGCTACCAAAACTGGTGACCCCGATAAGAATCGATCCAGGTAATTTTTCTTTTATTTTAAAATCAGGAGTTTTAAAAAATTTTATTTTGTATTTTATTAAATATGCAAATATTTAAAGATATTTTTATTATATTCGGAACTTTGTTGGTTGCGATTTGCGGTTTTTTAATCGCAAACCAACATGCCTTGGAAGTGTTGTTTGTCGCAATACTCTTCTACCTTTTTGCCATCATTATTCGGCTTAACCGCAATTCATTTAAATTCCCAGCAGTTTCAGCAGGTAACCCAGAACCTGAGGAAACTGCTGCATATTCTGAACCCCCAACCTTTACATTTACACAAGACCAGCTTCAGGCACTGGTCGCAGAGCAGGTCGCAGCTGCTCTTGCTAATTTGAACCTTGGAGGTACATCTTCAAATCCTCCACAATCTCCACCACCTCCTGCTGCGTTACCTCCACCTCCCTCAGCTTCAACTTCTTCGGCAGCTATGCCACAAATTGATCACGTAGCTATCAAAATTCCTCCTTTCTGGTCTGAGACTCCAGACCTATGGTTCATTACATTAGAGGGGCAATTCTTGTTGGGACGTATCAGGTCTCAACAAACTAAGTATGGGCACTTACTTACCATGATTACGCCCACACTGGCGAAATTAGCCAGTGATATTTTGGTTAACCCCGACCAAGATTTCCCATACGATAGGCTCAAAGAGGCTCTTATAGCTCGCCTATCCGGTAGCACTTCAGATCGCATACACAAAGTGTTACGCGGTATGGACCTTGGGGATCTTAAGCCCTCACAATTACTCCGGGATATGACTACCGAATCCCGTAATACGTTTTCAGAGGCAGCTCTTAAAGTACTTTGGGTGGAAAAACTTCCACCTGCTGTCCGCGCTGCTATCGCTACTGTCAGTGAAGATCTTCAGAAGACAGCAGAGATAGCAGATAATGTTCTCAATGCCCTAAGGGGTTCGCAAGTTAATGCGGTATCTAACCCTGCCGCTTCTTCTCTCCCTTCTTCTTCTTCTTCCTCAAGTGAAATCATATCACTTGAGGAAAAATTCAAAAAACTGGAGGCACAAAACGTGCAACTCCTCAATGCCATTCAAAGGCAAAATTTCTCCCAACCTCCTCAACAATACCGAAGTAGATCTAAGGATCGAAACGGTAATCATAATTCGAATTTCAATCGGAATTATCGCTCTCCCATGCGACCTCGGTCCAGGTCACGCGTGCGAATGTTTGATGGTATCTGCTACTACCATCACTACTACAAGGGAGATGCAAAAAAATGTGTTCCTGAGTGTAAAAATTATCCCAAACACTCAGATTCCTCTGCCTCGACATCTTCAAAAAACTATTAGATTCATCACATGTGACGGCATGTGATGACATTTATTCTCAACTCCGTCTTCTGGTCCTCGACATTTCTTCATGCAAGACTTTCCTCGTTGATACAGGTGCCGAAGTTTCAGTTCTCCCCGCTACTATGGAGGAAAAAATTTCAAGAAAATCAGACTTCTACCTCTACGTAGCTAACGCGACTAAAGTTAGCACTTACGGTACACGGTCTTTAAACTTAAACATTGGTCTCAGACGTGTGTTCTGTCAGACCTTTGTTATAGCCGATGTTACCACTCCTATTCTAGGAGCTGATTTTCTCAATAAATACGGCCTTTTAGTGGACATTAAAACCGACGTCTTGTCGATCCACTAACTTCTCTATTTACTTTGGCTAAACTCTCCACTTCTCCAGCACCTTCTTTAACTTTGATCAACGATTCGGTCAATGTAGAAATTCTTGATTTACTCAAAAATTTCAAGGACTTAACGTCCAAAAATGATCTTGTTAAACATGTGAAACATAACGTAACTCACGTTATTGAAACACGTGGTCCTCCCGTTTCTTGTAAGTATCGTCGACTTGCTCCAGACAAATTGGCTATCGCAAAGGCAGAATTTAATCTTATGTTATCCCAAGGCATCTGCCGACCTTCTAACAGTCCTTGGGCTTCTCCTCTCCATCTCGCTAAAAAGAAGAACGGCGAGTGGAGACCTTGCGGTGACTACCGTGCTCTAAATAACATTACAATTCCGGATCAATATCCTATTCCTCATGTTCAGGATTTTTCGCATCAACTACATGGATGCCAATTTTTCTCCACAATTGATCTCGTCCGCGCATATCATCAAATTCCTATTGATGAGCGCGATATTGCAAAAACTGCAATTTCAACTCCGTTCGGACTCTTCGAATTCGTTCGAATGACCTTCGGATTGCGAAATGCTGCGCAATCTTTCCAACGGTTTATGCATTCCCTTCTTCGAGACCTAAATTTCTGTTTCATCTACATAGATGACCTCCTAATTGCTTCTGAAACCTATGAGGAACACCTCAAACATCTTAGGACTGTTTTTGAGCGTCTTTCTGACGCTGGTCTCATTATCAACGTTGATAAATGCAACTTTGCTAAAACCAACGTTGACTTTCTTGGACATTCCATTGATTCAACTGGAATCAAACCTACTTCTGAACGTGTCGATGCTATCAACTGTTACGAACGTCCCGAAACAGTTATGCAACTCCGCCGTTTTCTTGGAATGATTAATTTCTACCGCAGATTCATTCCTCACGCTGGTGGCAATCAAGCCATCCTAAATGATTTTCTCAAAGGATCCAAAAAGAATGACAAACGCGTCATTCAATGGTCTGAAGACGCCATTCAAGCCTTCGATCTTTGCAAGCGGCAACTTAGTGAGGCTACAACTCTTTCTCACCCCTCACACTCTGCCCAACTTGCCGTTATGGTCGACGCTTCCGACAAGGCACTTGGCGCCGTTGTTCAACAAAAAATTAACGATTGTTGGACACCTCTTAGTTTCTTCTCTGTTCGACTCAATGAAACGCAACAGAAATACAGCGCTTATGATCGCGAACTCCTTGCAGCTTACTCTGCAATTAAACATTTCCGGTATCTCCTTGAAGGTAGAACCTTCAATCTTTTCACCGATCATAAGCCACTCATTTACGCTTTGTCGCAGAATCCTGCCAAAGCTAGTCCTCGCCAATTCCGTCATCTGGATTTTATCAGTCAATTTACGACTGATATTCGCCACATTTCTGGAATTGATAATGTAGTTGCCGACACACTTTCTCGTGTTGAGCAAATATCAATTCCAGAAAATATTAACTACGACGAAATTGCTGACGCTCAGTTCAACGATAACGAACTAAAGGAATTAGTGGACACTAGTCCCACACTTCAATTCCGTTCCTTTCCATTATCGTTTGGCAATTCTAGTGCCAAAACAATTTTGTGTGATACTTCTTCTGGTAATCCACGACCTTTTATTCCAAAGCAATTTCGTCAGTCTGTTTTCGAAAGTCTCCACAATTTATCTCACCCAGGAGTCCACAGTTCTGCCAAACTACTTGCAGAAAAAGTCATTTGGCCATCAATTAAAAAAGATGTACGACAAATGGCTCAGAACTGCCTGGCTTGCCAAAAGGCAAAAGTTTCTCGCCACACTCAATCTCCATTAGGTAATTATCCTCAAACTTCTCAAAGATTTTCCGAGATTCATATGGACATTATTGGTCCACTCCCTACCTCTGAGGACAAACGCTATTGTGTCACAATTATTGACAGATATACTCGCTGGCCTGAAGCCATTCCTATCTCGGATATTACAGCTGAAACGGTAGCATCAGCTCTCTACTCAAATTGGATTGCTCGCTTCGGAGTACCTTCAGTAATCGTCACTGATCAGGGCTCCCAATTCGAATCCAATCTTTTTAACGAGTTGTCAAAACTTATCGGTTTCGAACGTAAACGTACTACTAGTTACAATCCTAAATGTAACGGACTAATCGAACGTTGGCACCGAACTCTTAAATCCGCGATAATGGCCTACGACAGAACGGACTGGACACGAATTTTACCGTCAATACTACTTGGTTTACGAACCACTTTCCGTGAAGATTTCCAATCTTCATCGGCTGAGCTTGTCTACGGTACTAACATACGTCTTCCAGGAGAATTCTTTAGCCAAAACTCTAACTCCACTCCACAATCTGATTTCGTTTCACAGTTGAAACAACATTTTACTCACCTTCGTCCATCTACTGCGTCAAGACACACTTCTCCTAATGTTTTCGTTTCCAAAAATCTCCAGTCTTGTTCGCATGTCTTCTTACGTACGGACTTGGTACGTAAAGCATTACAGCCTCCATACGAAGGTCCATTTAAAGTCATCAGCCGCGATGATAAAAATTTCGTTATTGACCGTAAAGGTCAACATATTCGAGTTTCCATCGACAGATTAAAACCTTGCTTTAGCGAACAATCTGAAGATGACTCATCTCAAAACTCACCTACTTCGAGTACTTATCTCAGTCGCGCAGACGAAACTTCGTCTTCTACAGATATTGTCCATCCTACTTCTTCGGACACAATCCAGTCTTTTCCTTCTACCTCCGCAGAAACAAGGCAACGCGACGCTAAGGCAACTGTATCACCTAAAAGGGTTAGATTTAATCTCATTCCTCAAACACAGATATTCTATCCTGCATCCACAATTACGCGAGCAGGTAGAACCACTCGTACCCCTGCTCGTTTCCTTCGTGCTGTAGCACAATAATTTCTATATCGTCCCATCTTCGATGGCACTAGGGGGGGAGTATTGTGGTGATAACTTTTCGTTATGTTTAAAAAAGTTTAACTCTTGTTTTTGAAAGGAAAGAAAAGTTGCCTGGAAAGACGATGTATTATGGGAAAACAAAACATCGTCTGTCATTATTTTTTCATAAAGTTATTCATTGTTTGTCTCTTGTTAGCAACTCCATTATTTTTATTAATTTTATTATTGTGTTGTTACGCCATTCCTTTAATATTTAAGTATTAACTAAAATAACTAAAATGTTAAATGTATTCATAAATATGCATTACTAAAGGAATTAAAGAAGTTGCTCAGTTATATGTATATGTTAAAATAAGTTGTTGCTTTTTTAATAGTTGTTGCAAAAACATTGTTTAATAATATGTTAAATTAAGCTGCATCAATTATGATAATTACCATAAAAATAAATCGATAATTACCATTAAAACAAAGTTCGATTAATTTAAATCCTGATAATATTATTGAAGATACTCTGATTTTTAGTGGTTTCAAGTAAAATTGTTATATACTTGATTTGAATTGTTTACTATTATTGATGTAACACGATACGTCGGAGATATCTACGAATATCGGTAGAACAAGAATTCTTAGCATTATACGATTAGCATTATACGATTCACTATGCAAGTTTACTTATTTATGGTCTATTGCTGGTCGATGAAGATTTAAATAAAACAATTGGAACCTGTGCCTGTTCATCACCATCAGCTATCATCTTTGAACAACTCAACTTAATTGGAATTTATTTTCAAGATTCATCACTTCCAGCTACTAAAACTTCTTTATGCCGATAACGTACCTGGAACATTCCTACAATCAACTCAGCTACCAAAAAGGAACTTAAACCAATTAAGTATTACTCTAATAACTCTCGTACTCTTGGAGGGGGTACCAAAATTCAATGTCCATACTGTGTTACCTGGATAAAGGAAATATGGGTAATATGGGTTAAGGAAAAGGCTATCCTCCTATTTCCGAAAAAAAAAACAATTTTTTTATGAACTCTGTAGACTGACTCAGGATTGCATTAAAGCAACCACCCCAGAAACTGTCTCCGAATTGCGATTTAAAAATTTACACCTGGAATATGTTAAGCCTCAGAAGACCAAGAAATCTGTAAAACTCACAAACCAAGTCAATAATTATTTAAGGTTCGATTTCGGTTAAATTTAGTTTTCGATTTCTCGTCGCAAGAATCAACATGTCTCTTACTTAATACCAATTAGTATGCGGCTATGCACAACAAAAATCAGCAGCAAAAAATCTACTCTCTCGATCGGCCATGTTGATGTCCCTAATGAAGACAATCAGATGATATATTGGTTCTTAATAGAACTCGAAGAAGTCATTTTAGGTAATTTCATATGCTCAAAAAGTAGAAGAGCAGAACTTAAACACATATCGTTCCTAACAGATTTTCAATTTATTTGTCACAATAACGACTTCCGCGCAGCTGAGCTGGTTGTGATGATTGATTTAGTTATTTCTATAGTCATTATTTCTTCACTCACAAGAGAAAAATGTAAACGCCCATAACATATTAAAACCTATTCTCTCTGCAATGGTTCAAATTTGAAAAAATACGTATCTTCTATTTTCAAATGAACTTGGTTTACATATCATTACCAACCCACCCCATTCACCCAACCACCTACCATTAATTTTTTATTCACCGTACAAAATTCTTCAACAGATTTGGTAACACAGCAGTTTCAAGAATATTTTCTGATAACATCCTTTTCCAGTTAGTTGGTTTTTATGAGTATTCAAGCATAAACAAACCATTATCAATTAAGAAACTGCTTTTTTAATATAGAACCAACTTTTTAGAAAAAGGTACAATGATAACCCAACCCATTAATGATCAAACTAACTGAGGTATATTCATTATACAACGATGAGAATTTTTCTAAATTAACTAAGACAATAGCAGACGAAATACAAAAATATTAAATTTTATTGCTAGCCTACATTAAAACAGATAGATACAAAAACAATATATGTACAATACAACAATGAAACCGACTTTTAAGGCAATTACAGGCAGATAATAATGAGAATTTATATATAATGAGATAACTTTTAAAAGTCATTCTGTGAATAATAAAGTGGTAATGTATCAACAAATAGAGAATTATTTTTAAGCTTTGGAACAATTTTTAGCATATAAATAAAATATGTCATAAATGGGTTCTTAAATGAATGCAGAAATAGATAAAAAAAAATTTTTATTGTCGAATGACAGCAATCATTTACTTAATAAAAACTATGCATTTGGAATAATAGAGGTAATTAAATTGTTTGTTTTCTAATATCTTTTGTGACAAACTCGTTACTCGATGGAAATAAAACTGCAATTAGTAAAGCTTTAAAATTGCTGCAGAGTGGTGCTTCCAATACAAGATTATACAAAATGTCGGATGTTCTCCAATAACAATAAAATAACAATAAAAAAACATATAATATAAATTAACAATTGTATAAATGCGATATCAGTTTGGTATTTAATTTACAATGAAATTCATAATACAATCGTCAACTTTCAGTTACTAAATTTGAACTATTGCAAATGTAAAATGTGAAGGAACTGAAATCTCAAGGCTCTGAGATATCAAGACTTCGGTCTGGGTTAAGGATTTTGATATAGTTTTCGGCAAAAAACTTTCATGAGGACATGGTTTGAAGTTTTGGGCAGCGATGTATATCAAACATAGCTTATTCTTAAAGCACATGCATTTTTTATCTCTGTTTAGATATGTATTACATAACGGACACAAAACATCAATACGTTGTCGGAAAATTACAACAGATCATATATTAACATAATTTAGTGAATAGATTATACAACCAGCAAACTACCCCAAATCCTCTCCATTTAGTGTTTTCGAGAAAATATTACAAAATCAAATTCATATTTCTTTCAAAACTCCAAAAATATTGTAAAAATTAAATAAAATCAAAAAATGGAACTTTTTCAAAATTCTAAAAATATTTCAAAAATTATTACAAAATCAAAGATTAAAACTTTCTTCAAAAATTCAAAATATTGCAAAAATTATAACAAAATTAAAAATTGTAGCTTATTTCAAAATTCCAAAAATATTCCAAAAAATAGAATAAAATCAAATATTTAAACTTTTTCTGAATTCTAATAATATTCCAAAAATTCTTAGAAATTCAAAAATTCAAACTTTTTCCAAAACTCTAAAAATATTGCGAAACTTATAACAAAATCAAAAATTAAAACTTTTTCCAAAATTATAAAAATTTTGCAAAAATTATTACAAAATCAATAATACAAACTTTTTTCATAATTTAAAAAATATATCAAAACTATAACAAATTCAAAAATTTACATGTTCAATTACATTTACGTCATTCAAACAACTAAATTTTTTTTTCCAAAAAATTAGTTAAAAAATAAATGAAATAATTTTTTTGACACACTTGACAATATTTTTTTGACAAACTTATAATGCAATAAAACTCTCAATAATAAGAATTTCATGTTCATTAGATTTTGTTTTATCTAAATAACTCATTTAATGTGTATTTCATGTTTTGGTTTAGGTAAATTTCATAGAAAATCTGACTATTTTAAGTTTTATTTTTATTTTTTATGGTGTCATAAAAACCATACGCTAAATAAAATCCAAATAACTAATTTTATTTTTTTCTAGAGAAATAAATGAAAATCATTCTTTTGACACACTTGACATTATTTTTTTGACAAACTTATAATTCATCAACTGGAGTCAGAAGAAGAAGGTTGTCTGCTAAATTTTAAAGAAAAAAAAGGAATCGAAAATAAAAAAATAAGTTGTATTTTGTTTTATTTTATTTTTACATGTATGCCTTTACAAAGGCAGAGTAAAGGTAGAATAAGATAAAATACACGTGAGTGTGTGTTAGTGAAAATAAAAGTAAAAGATATGAAGCGTACAATTATATAATTGGTAAGATTGTTCTTTATTAAAAAATTATTTGGTATTTTATATTTACTATCTACTACCAGGCGGTAGGCAGGTAAAATTTTACCTTTTATTGCTTTGATGTAATAAATTTATTATTTCAAAGCATAAATTTGTTCTGTATTGCCTGGTAACAAGAAATGTAAAATTTTGTTTTAGTTATTAGTAAGAATTTAGAGTTTTGTTAGTGTCTTTTGTGTACCCATTTTTTTACTCTTCCCTTATCGTGCAACTATTGCATGAAAACTGCTATCGTGTTTTTGTGACAGAGATACTCAGTTTTTGTTTGTACTGTGTAGTGTTGAAATTTAGGCCTGGCCAAATTTCAGTATCTATACCTGCAATGTCAAAGGGTAAGTCTTTGTCTCAACAAAATGGCAGCAGACTCAACCAACAGCTTAGCATTGACTTCACCAACATAAGAGGTCCCAATTCGAATCTAAACGAGGTTCATTACTACATCGAAAAAAATAAACTTGACATCTTGTTTCTCACCGTAACAATTGTCAGTGGCAAAATTGGATCTCGACAAATACCGGATACCTTGTTACGAATTGGAACATTCCTTTTATAACAAGCATGGTGGCTGTTTGAAATTCACTTGCATGTATGAGAATTAAGGCCTACCAGTTGCACTTTAACCATAATAATTCTCTAGCACCGAAGACTTCAGGTGTTGATGAAACTTAGTTTATAATGGGATTATAGATCTCCCCAAGTTCCCTCCCAGAATGTCCATTTTCCGATCAAATATCGGCTAATCTAGACAAAATTACCACGGACTACCCCAAAGCAAGACTGGCCATTCTTGGAGACTTTAATATTCTTAATAGAGAATGTGTTAAGTATTCATCGCGCAATGACGACGTGAGAAGACAAGCGGAACTGATACTCGCAGATTTTCACGGTTTGACGCAAATGATAGAGTGTCCCACTAGAGTCCCAGATAATTCACATCATAACGGTATTTTGCTGGATCTGCATTTGACAAACGAGCCAGATACTACGGAGACAAAAGTTGAACAACCACGCAGAATATCGGAGCATATACTAATATCAGCAATAGTGCAATTTACATCAGCGACACAAATTAAAGCAAATCCTCATCGCGTTTGGAATTACAAACCCGCTGACTGGGAGGAACTGAGAAACTTTTATGATGAAACACCTTGGAAAACTATTGGTTGTGTTGATCAAGATCCTAGCACATTGGCAATAAGAATTTCTAAAATCATAAAGGACGGAATGTGGCGGTTTATTTCAAATCGATTAATCACTCTTAAAACTGAGCCTTGGTTCACGCGGAATGTTGATGAGGCAGTGAGGAATAAACGCAAAGCATTTAAAACGCATAACTCAAATAAAATACCTGAAACCCATAGCTCCTATAAGAAAGCCAGAAATATTAGTAAATTTAAAATAGACTTGGACAAAGACGCGTTTATCCAGAAGAAAGCAAAGAAATTCGCCGAGCACCTATCTAGCTCTCGTAGTTTCTTTCAGGCAGTTGAATCAGTCCAGAGAAATTTTACTCGATCCTCTATTCCAACTTTAGTTCTGAATGACATTCCGTGAGCGACTCCAAAGATAAAGTGCATCTTTTGGGAAGTATTTTCGTAGAAAACTCAAACATAGTTGAACCTCCCCATTCTCCCACACTCATTTCCCCAGATGTAACGAAAATGAAACCTATTTTTTTCTTTAAAATATTGTACGGAAAAGGCTTCTTTCTATATCAATATTAACAAATCTGCTGGCCCGACGGTATTCCACCCCTCATTCTTAAAAACTTTGCTAGGCAACTGGCTTCAATTTTAACAAAACTTTTCTATTTATCTTATAAAACCGGAATATTTCTCGATTCTTGGAAGCTGGCCAGCGTTCAACCCATATCAAAGAAAGGCAGTAAGATAGACCCTAACAATTATAGACCAATTGCAATTCTGTCGGTTTTGGTTAAAATATTTGAAAAATATGTTAACTACAATCTAATAGATTATTTGGAAATGTCGCGAATTATTGATGATAAGTAGTATGGTTTTCGTAGAAGTCATGCAACAGGTGATCTGTTAGTCTACGTATCCCATCTCTAATTTAGATGGTATCACATCCAATATTTTCACAACCAATGCTGGGGTTCCCCAAGGTTCTGCACTCTCACCAACCTTGTGTCTTCTATACATTAATGATTTATTTATTTCCACAGTGCACCCAATCCATAGTTTTGTGAACCCAATCCACAGTACACCCAATCTATCAATAAAAAAAAAATGCCATAATTCTCTATAATAATAATAAAAATTTCATGTCATACAAATAATTCATTTTATTTGTTCCAAAAAATTGGGTAAAAAAATAAATTAAAATCTTTTTTTTGACACACTTAACCACTTTTTTGACAAACTTCTAATGCAATAATCTAGTTTTTGATCTCACAGTCACATACCAATCCCGACCATCAAGATTTCTCCACATTCTTTGTTACTACTCATTTATCACTTAAAATGAACGTTTTTTAAGCCAAAAATATGAAAATTTGCAAATTGACCCACCTTCGGTACAGTTATCGAACACAGCGTCCTTTCAGACCTGTCCATTGAGTATACCTATTTTTAGAAAAAAAAAATTTGAAATCCCCCAGAGGTTTTCTAGATCTCGTAAGTAATGACGGCTGGCCGGCCGGCAAACAGACATACTTTTTTTGTTGGTTTTTTAGAATCAGTAGGTCTTAAAACGTCGAGAAATGCCAAAAAATGTGGGGGTAAGAATTTCACTTTTTTTCTCATGAATGTAATACTTATGTCTTTCATACCGAAGAAATGTATGTCAATCTGTACTACAATATTTGAGAGTTAGTAAGTTTGTATGTGGACTATTAAGACGATAAAAATTAAAAAGCTTATTTTGAAAATTTGACCACAGAATAACTTGCCTATTTTAGGGCAATTCACTATCAACCCACCATCGTTTCAACAGTTAAGGACCGTAAATGCACTGAAAGAAATTTGTAAAGTCAAACTTATTTCCCCACTTTTTTAGCATTTCTCGACGTTTTAGGCTATAACGATTCTAAATAAACAAACAAAAAATGTACGTTACAAGTTTGTTTCTCCAAATAGGTTTCGTTAGCCATAGCCTTAGGAATTAGTATGTGTTTCAATTCATTTTCTTTCGGTTTCCCTTAAGTTAGTATGGCTTTCACTTCCGAAATAACCCTGGCCAAAAGCAGCGCAGTATGCATTGTTTGCTGCCAGAAAATGATCGGCCTGAGCGCAGCCATAACTATTTCATGTAATCATGCGAATCTAATCATACGAATTTTGCTTCATGAAGGATCCTGCTCCAGCGAATGTTTTCCCAACGTACCAAGTCCCTTTTGGGGCGGGGAATCAACGTGTTGCCCTCTTTTCATTCATTAGAACCCACCAAAAAGGTGTTGACTTGTACCTATTCAACTAATGCCCAACGTCTTTTAGACGAGGCAGCAGCCGCTTTCCAGTCAGACAGCGATCGCCCTGGTTGTATATATCGGCAAAATCCATGACTCAAGGCAGGTTTTAGACATAAAATGCATCATAAACTACCAATATTTAGCCCCAAGCTTTCAACCGCCATGCCAGTTACCCATCAAGTAAGTAAGCTGTTATTCGGGCTAGTGAGGTAAACATTTTGCGAGTGCTAGCCCGAGAAGTTGCGAGACTTTCTATATCCCGTGGTCAGAAAACTCAATCCATCCAACCTTCCAAACAGGTAGCCTCTTCCAGAACTAACCAACAGCATAATCACCTATCTAATCCTCTTTTGAATTACCAGCCCGGTCATCATTCTAATCCTCAATCCCATACAACAAACCTCTCAAGTGGCACATCCATCCGGGATCAAGTTTTTTTCGGTCCTACAAAGTCGACATTTCAGCGGAAATTCGCATCCCCAATAAATCTCACCTCTTCTAGAAATTCGCTGCAGGTTCATATTCCACCACCTCCTACACTGAACAGTGGATCGACTTCTACTAAAAAACATTTCAATATTATCCGGAATTCACCGGTCGACCGGATGGTCTGGAAGCAAAAGTATTTATTTACCGGATTGGAGCTTTGAATTACAATTTCTTCCCCGATTCAACAGACATCCTTTCTCGTCACCGTCACCTCTTATTTTTCAATCGGGCTCCTGAGTGGTTTTGGCGATATCATCGATAGACAACACAGCTACATTGGCCTAACGTTTGTTGAGCTTTACGCGTAGATTTCAAGGATTGTCGTTCTGACTGCTAGTCCCACATTTGACAAATTTCTACATGCAATTCTTCGTTTAACCGATAGATTGAACACACAGCATAATGACCGAGACCTATGGTCTCTGTTGTTGAATAACAACAACAGTGAAATTTGCAAGTACCTGATGTTTATACAAGTACAGCGTTGAACACTTGCGAAGAACCCGAAGTGTGCGCACTTAAGCCCCTATCTATTGCGAAACCTTTTGAAAAACCACATTGTTGGAATTGCAAGCGAGAAGGTCAAATTAACCGGCGAGTTTTCTGTTTCGGGTGTGGAAAAGATGACACCTATCTCCCTAACTACCATTGTTGTCAGGAAAACCGACGAGGGAGCGGGGTGCCGAACCCACTTCCTCGCTCCCAGATATTTTAAAATCTGCCCAAGATTGACACATAACCGCTCTTCAAATTTCAGACACCAATACTAATCCTTATGTTCTAGAAACCAACGTATAATTAACTCTCCCAGTTGAAGATACATCTATCACATTCTCCATCCCAACTGTGATAGACGATGCTTCTCCTATGGAATCAACTGCTGTTATCGTTTTGCCAACCACAACGGAAAATAAGCCATCAATAACTATTCTCAAACGATATCCTAACAGCGCGATAGCTCCACCTGTTCTGCCTTTTAAGTCACATAAACAAGAACTTCAAGATTACTTAGCTGCCAGGTCCCGAAAATTCATTGATGCCATTGGAAATACCAAATCTTTATCGAGATCGACTCTTCGAATGCGTCAATTCTGGCGTATTAGCAAATCATTTTGTTCTAAAACTATATCTTTTAAATTTTTATGCTTTCAACTGACTTAAGGTATCATGCCAAGGTTAAATTATTGAATCGAGCCCGGAGTGGACTGTTAGACAGTGGAGCGTCTGTCAGTGTCATCGGTGGTACTTTCGCTCATAAAGTGTTACAAACTCTCCCTTTTTACTCGCTCTACAGCCAAAATCAGCAATGCAGATTGTACCAGCCAAAAAGTTATTGGCTGTGTCACTAAACAAAAGTTTCGTTCAAGAGCCGCAGTTAGTCACTTGATCTGTATGCCATTCCTTCTCTTACCCAGGATTTATATGTCATTATTTATTTTTTTTGAAACGTTCAAACTTTTATATATCAAGTCTTTTTTGCATCTTCTTTAGATTCTATCCAATCAATTGCCACAGATCTTACTTCCGACGAAGATGAACAGCTGCAGAATGCGATATAGCTTCTTTCGTCTCTTTCTTAAACGGGTTTAGGTCAAACGCATGTGCTTGAAAACATCTTTAATGTTGGTGACGATGTCTGCATCAAACAAGGTGACGCTGTCTCCATCAGACTATGTACTGGTACAGTTGGACAAACAGGGTGCTAAGCATCCTAAAGCCTATATGTCCCAGAAACTAAAAACAGCTCAACGTGGTTCCAGACGCTCTTTCGAGAATGTTTTCCGTCGATGCGCCTACCCTGGACAAAATTGATAATTTTAATCTTAATCTAAAATCTTCTGCTTTCAACAGTGACAATTATCTAGAATTAGTAAGGATAGTCACGTCAATGGTTCTCTTCTCGATTAACGCACGTCGGATGGACTTGGGTACAAAAAACTTAATATCTCCCAGGGTGATGTTACAACCGAAGATGAAGCTTAGAACCGGTGGATCCCCGAGAAGTTAACAACCCAGTTGATTTCCCAGGCTGATGATTCTCCTACCTCTGCACATGGTGGGGTTGCATAGTCCCTATATCACTTACGTCGATTCTATTTTTATCACGGATGGCCACACAAATTAAACCCTATGTTTCTAACTTTGACGTCTGTAAGACTGTCAAAGCCCCGTGCTAGGTGAAATAAGTCAATAAGTCCACCCGAACTAAGTCCAATCATAAAGCAATTTTGATTGTCTTGGACCACCTAACTAAGTGCACGTTACTTTCCCTTTATGGAAACTTACCGTAATGCCTCTCTGCTAGAAACCAGTATGTTGCATGTTTTTGGTTGTCCTGAAACAATTATCTCAGACAATGGGTCGCAGTTTAAATCTAAATTGTTTGAAACCTTTCCTTCAAGGGAGTTCACCATACCCATACTCCCCACAAGCTGACGCATCCGAGCGAGCGAGTAGAAGTGTCATCGCTGGACTAACATCACTAACATCACTAACATTTTGCTAAGATGTACGTCCCACGTTAGTCAATTGATTGTGCTCTTCGATGTTCTGTACATCAAACACTGGGATGTTCTCCCTATTATTATTCCTTTTGGTTATCCATGATCACTCATGCAACGTTCTGGGTGGCTTTTGAGGCCCGCATTGTTTTTTTTTTATATTCTAAATTTCTTGTGCGTAGAGGCTGGTCATCAGAATTCATGCCAGCTCGAGCTAGCAGGGAGTGAATGTGTTTTGTATGACCAACTTTGTTCCTTCACGGTTCACCAGATCTCATACTACAATCCTTCAACAGAAAATTTACAAAATGCTACAAAGTATTTCACGTATGTAGAATGAAAAAAAACTGTAAACTTTATCTTTTAAGCACTCTATATAAGATTTTCAACCATCAAAACAAATTCAAAACCCACTAAAAATTTGTGTTAATTCTAAAAACAGGATATTAAAAGAAATAATTTTGCACAGAGAAACTATTGTAGAGGTTAATATATTTAAATTTAAATAATTAATCTCTACAAACCTAAACGATCACGCGGTCACTTATACTCATGACATGAACCATCTGCAAGCCTTCATAAAACTTAATCGTTCCTCTAGTCGATGTCACGCGCCATAAAATAAATTAAATTATTAATTTATTTAAAATTATGGTTATCAAAAATAGAATCAGTTGAGCATAGCAGGCAGAAGTAGATTTTTCCAAAATTTGTCTTCTAAATTGTCTGCATTAATAACAGCAGTTAGTGTATTGAGTGACCTTCCTAGCAGTTAGCAAGCTTGAGGATTTGTGCTGGGCGGGTTCTCCAATTAAATGATGGTCAACCAATATGGTTGATATATTGGAAAAACACTCTATGGTAAGCTTGCCAGATTTTTTTTGGAGGTATTCCGGGACGGAAAATCCGGGCGGTTTTTTTATAAATCCGGGCAAAATCCGGGCGACAAGTGTCAAAATTTCCATTTGAAAAGCCGGGCGAAATCCGGGCGAAATACAAAATTTTTAAAAATCGCACAGAAAAGAAGAAAACAAAAAGACTATATTTTTTCATAAATAACCTTTGAAAACTCTTTATTGCTTTGAAATGTTGAAATATATTTTGTTAATAATATTTTTAATTCTGTTTATTACAGAAAGAGTTCTATGCTTAAATTGTCAACATTGTATTCAATCAATCTCCTGAAATCAACGTAGAGCTGGTGAATGCTGATGTTGTACTCCCAACATTTTTCCAGAATCATCCTTAGTGTAAAACATTGATCTGTGGTTGAGCGGTTGGGACGAAAACCACACTGGTAGTCACCGATGATAGATTCGGCGAACGGGATGAGTCGAGCAAGTACGACATTAGCTAGTATTTTATATGCTGTGTTCAACAGTGCGATGCCACGATAATTTTCACACTTTAGACGGTCACCTTTCTTATGTAGCGGAACAATGAGAGCTGTTTTCCATTCAGCAGGTAGTTCTTCTTGGTCCCAGATTGCAAGAATCAGATCGTATATACGTGAGACCAGAGCTGCTCCTCCATTTTTCAAAAGTTCTGCGGGAATTCCATCGAAACCTGGCGATTTGCCATTTTTTAATTTTTTGATGGCAGATTCCACTTCCTCTATTACTGGGTAAGGGACAAAAATCTCCTCAGTCGATGGAGCAATTGCTCGAATAGGATGAACTTCATTCGTCCTATTCAATAGGTCTTGAAAGTGGGATCGCCACACTGCCAGCACATCACGTTCACTTGTTGTAAGTTCATTATTTTTATTTTTGATGGCTGTAGATCTTGGGTGAAAATCTTTTGTCAGATTCCGTGCATTGGCAAAGCACTCTTTTGAATTTCCGCTGGCCGCATGTTGGTTGATGTCTTCAATGCAGCTCTTCGTGTGTTCGCGTTTCTTTTTGTTAAGTTTTGCTTTCCTGGCGCATAGATAATCAGCTTGGGAGCTTCGGGTGTTTCTTGTTAACCATTTTTCTCGCAGTTTTTGTTTATGTTCAACGGATTGGTGGCACTCGTCGTCGAACCATTCGTTGTGTGATTTCGGTGGCCGCTTTCCGATTGTAGTTTGTGCTGCGGCTATAATGGTTGATTGAAGCGTTTGCCATTCTTCTTGTATGTTAAATGGCATCTCAGAAGAGATGTCATGCTCTTCTATGTTTTGTGTTATTATTTCCTGATATCTGTTCAGCGTTTCCGGATGTTTAAATGCATCGACGTTCCAGCGCACGGTCTTTTTTGCTTGTCTATTAAATGTAGATGATAATTTGCACTTGTACTTAAAGATGACAAGCATATGATCAGTGTCCATATCAGCACCTCTGTATGATCGAACGTCAGTTACACTTGTGGAGTGTCTCTTAGAAATCATGACGTGATCGATTTGATTTTCCGTTCTTCCGTCATTTGATTTCCACGTTGCCTTGTGAATTCTCTTGTGAGGGAAGAAAGTGCTGGAAATTACTAGATCATACATCATAGCCAGCTCGGCTGCGCGAAAACCGTTATTGTTGCTGGTATGATGCAAGCTGTTAGGGCCGATATGTGTTTTAAGTTCTGCAACCCTACCGATTTGAGCATTAAAGTCACCTACCACGATTTTTATATCGTGCCGCGGGATTTTATTGATGACTTCTTCAAGTTCTAGGAAGAACAGGTCTTTAATATCATCTGCTTTATCTTCAGTAGGTGCATGAACATTGACGATCGTTACATTGAATTTTTGCGTGCGGATTCTCAGTGTGCATAACCGCATATTAATTGGGCAGAAGTCGATAACATACTGATTCACGCGACGGTGTATAAGAAAGCCAACTCCAAATTCTCCTCCGTTTTGATGACCGCAATAATAAAGGGTGTATCCTTTCGCTGTTTCATGGAATTCACTACCTGGCCATCTTAGTTCTTGTAATGCCACTATATCTAGTGTGTAGCTCTCGACTTGTTGTGTGAGTTTTAGGAGATCTCCTGGTCTTCTAAGGCTTAGCACGTTCCAGGTTCCCATTTTTAAATCGAAGTCCGGGTACAGTTTCCGAGGTCGTTCCAATAATGAATCCGAGATATTCCGAGGCCTGTGTACAGAATTCATGACAATAATTTTTTTACGGAAATGGGGTGTTAGCCCTTCGCCCAACCCAAATTTTCGTGAATGGGTTCGTTCTGCATCTTAAGATCACCAGAAACAACCTTTTTGCACGTTTATATAGCGAGCCGCTTGATCCAAGTCAGACTCCCGCTGCAAGCCGCCCCTAACATGGAGAACAGACGCTTTCTACACATTTATATAGCGAGCCGCTTGATCCAAGACAGACGCCCGCTCCAAGCCGCCCCTAACATGGAGAACAGACGCTTGAGTTGCATTGGTTTTATGGCGCCAATGACTCGCCATGGTGCAGAATCATTGAGTATAAGCAGTATTTACTCTGCCCCTCTCAACTACACCAACCTAATTCCGTTAGCGTTACCCAGGTAGCACGGCGTGGACGTAGAATTTCGGATTTTCGCTACCCTATGGGCTGATCACCTATATAAAATTAATTGATTTAAATTAAATCTTGAAGTGAAGCTCGACCATCAAATTAAATCGATTAAAAATTAATATAAGTGAGAAACATATGTCCTCCATAAAAAATTTTTTTTTTTTTTTTTTTAATAAAATGTGTTGTGTAATAGGGTTTAGAATATGTGTCACAACAACACATAAATACCTTTTAAGACCTAGGTCTAGACCTGGGTCCCACAACAATTGGCGTTCTAAGGTGTAGATTAACGCTTTTTTAAACATCTGTGGGTTGAAGCCACCTGAGACTAAGTGTTCCGGCAAACTATTCCATTTGTACGCAGTTCGGACAAAGAAGTCTCTCTTAATCTAAAGCAAAAGTAACAACAATTTGATTGTAAACAAGCAGCTAAATGGAGATGTTTTCTGAAATCTGAAGTAATATCAAGAATTAGCAAATATTAGGTTTGCACAAATTTATTATATTTTTAAAGTGGTAAAACTTTGTTTTAAAAACTTT
Source organism: Diogma glabrata (assembly GCA_963693315.1). Classification (NCBI taxonomy): domain Eukaryota; kingdom Metazoa; phylum Arthropoda; class Insecta; order Diptera; family Cylindrotomidae; genus Diogma; species Diogma glabrata. The sequence goes on from OY856187.1 coordinate 163,276,157, forward strand.
TTTCTTTTGCTATGTCAATAACAACCCAATTAAATTAACTTTAGAACAAACAAATATATTTCTAACACAAAAATTATATATTTGCTCTACTGTTTGTGTGCATTACAAATGTTTATTAAATATCCCACACCCTTGCATTACCTACAAAATAATGAAAATTGCAGTCTTTATATGACTATAACTACATATATGAACATTACAAACTTCATCAAAAGTTAAATAATTATGTACATAGAGTTGTTGGAGAATAGACAAACGTTTTTAATTTTATATGTATGATAATTAAAACAAATATAAAAACAATTTTATTTAAAATTTTATTATTTATCAAACAGATTATTTATAAATTGAATATCGTGATGAGTTTTTGTGAAATCGATTTTTCCAACCACTAAAACCACAAAAGAGAAGAAAATTGTTCAATAAATTTATGATTTAATTTAGGTGAATTGCCAATTATCGTTATTGGTGCTTTGTGGGTATAAAATCATTTATATATAGCTACAAAAAACAGATGGTCACAAAAAAAATATAACGGCAGATTATCATTAACTAGTTTGGCCGCAGTGTTGTGCAAATTCTTTACAAAAAGTGATTTACGTAATTCTTTACATGTAAAGAATTCATTCTTTACATGTCCAAGAATCATTACAAAGAGTGTAAAGAATGTAAAGAAAGCTAAAAAAACTAAAAAGATGTGCCAATTTTCTCATTAGGTTAATATATAATTTAAAATCAAACTCAAAATCCTAAATAATCATAGTTTTTAAAAGTCAGTCTTTAGTTATATTTATCATTTGAATACTGATTTTTATAGTTCCTTTAAGAATTAAGACAAAACTTGTGCCCAATTCCAACAATGGTAATACAAATTTTGAATTGAAAAGAATTACGAATTTCGGTCTCTATAAAATATTTTCCCGCTTTAATCATAGAAAAAGCAAGGATTGAAAATCATAAATGATGTATTCGAATTTATGTATGACTCATAACAAGCTTGATTTACAATAGCAATTATTTTAAGTATACAAATTATCAAAGACAGGTTTTACCTGTCGATTGATAAAATGAAGAATGTCCAAACCCAAGTTTTCAACCATTCAACTTTAGAATTTAGAATAAAGATAATGTTTGTTGAGATGTCACATATATAAGCTATCTTTGTATTCAAAAACAAATGTTATTTTTAAAATTTTAGTTGTACGAACAAATGATTGATTTCACAAATTCGATATTTCTGGTATCGGGAAATTGTTTATTTATATTTTAAAAACTTTTAGACCGAAACTCGTAATTCTTTTCAATTCAAAATTTGTATTACCATTGTTGGAATTGGGCACAAGTTTTGTCTTCTTAAAGGAGCTGTAAAAATCACCTGAAACTAAAATTCTTTACATTTAATAATCATTCTTTACATGCTTTACATTATTTACATTCTCTACGTAAAAAACTATTCTTTACTAATTCTTTACATAAAAATGTAAAGAATTATTTTTTACATAAAAATGCACAACCCTAAGTTTGGGTTTATTCAACGAACTCTGATTCTTATAGGAGCAAAATATAAGATTACTTTTAAAAGGGGATGGTTCTACCCTCACCCGAAATAAAAACCATTTAGTTTTAAAACTTTTTCGGTCGGACCATCCAACCTTTGCTGTCTGTGTCTTAAAAGATTTAAAAACTGTTGCTTAACTGTTGCCTGGAATATCTCTTGATCATAATTCATAAGTGTATGATCTGCGAGCTTATACGAGGTCCGAGAACTAGTTTCAAAAAATCTCTATTATTATTCAAAATTGTTCAATATTCAAATCAAGTGAATTATTAAGAAATTCTCTACGATTTTGCCTTCAATAAAACCATTCTGTTTATCTCTCGAGAAATAACAAAAAGGAACTGCAAAGAAAAGGAACTAACTGTAAAATCTAGCTGTAAAAACTATTTGTAAAAAGTAGCTGTAGAAAATAACTATGAAACAAGTTGTGCGTGGAGTCCCTCCGCGCGGAAGAAGTGAAACTTCGTAATGTGGAAATAAAAATAGGAAGAGGTAGAAATTGATTTTTAGTGAGCTCATGCTGTTCACATTCTTTAAGACAAACTTTATTTTTATTTATTAACATTGCTTACAATCTTTTAATTATCATTTTCTAGTGGAGAAATATCCAAATCTATAAAATTTACAGTGGGATCATGATAACTAAAGTAAGATACAAAATGTTTGAGTTTAATTTTTTAAAATATTTCTTGCAAAAACTGCATCAATAATAGTTCCCCCTTTGGTTGTTGGATCATTCCTACCATTTATCATTTCCAATCCCAATTTGTCTTTAAGGAAGGTTAATAATGTTTCAGCTTCAGGTGACGAGAAATTCACATTAAAATCTCCTGCAAGGATCACAGGCCGCTCACAATTATTAATTTCTTCACCAGTAACGTTTGCCAGAGCTTGTTAACCTGTAATGAATAGTGGCAATAAAGTTTTTACAATAAATAATTTAATATCCCTCTTGGCTGCTTTTGGTGAAATAAAAATGGCAATTAGAATCAACTTCTTCGGATTATTTTCGCTGTGGTTGACTATGCACTCTACAGCACATATGTGTTCAATTCATTTTGACGTTGAAATTGTTACATCAGGATTACCTGAGTAAGGAGCTTTTATATCTAAATGTGGAGTAACAATATGACATCTATTTTTCTGATTGTGATAGATAGCAACCCCTGCATTCCGAATTTCGTTACGTTGAAATCTTACAATGAAATCAAAATTTGGTATGAGAACAGGAGGTTCATTATCGTCCATAAACGTTTCTGATAACATTAAAATGTTCGATTTTTCAAAAACTCTATCCGTCAAATCATTAGCGTGTGCACGAACACTTGGACAATTGAATGCTACGATTGATAAGTTTCTTTTCGAGTTGATAAATTTACATAGTTCTTCATCCAAGTTGGAAAGTGGATTTTGACGCAATTTCATCATCTCATTCCACAAAGCGACACACGCGCGGTCGTTACTCCCGTTCCCATAGTAAAACTTCTTATGTTTGTTGACTAGGATAATATACAAGCCTTCAATTGAAACCGCTCTCGACATGGCAACGTAAACCAACTGTTGGGATTGAATTTTTTCATAATAATAACCCACCTCATTGAAAGTTCCCCTTTGCGACTTATAAATCGTCAATCCACAGGCTGGTGCTAGTGGAAAATGATTTCTCTTAGCTGAGATACTTCTTGTCTATTAAGATAAATTTTAGCATTTCGTCGACCGATTGGGACAGCTAAAGGATTGAGATTATTAGCGATCATAAATGAACGTGCCACGGCCCGAGCTTTTACTCCAGTTCTTTCACAATTCGGAAATATCAACCATACCCGAGTAACTGCCCCGTTATCATTTCTTTCGATGTGGTCCAATTTTCCCATGACGCCGTTGGCCAATCCATCAGCAACTTCAATGTTGGTCGTTATGATGTAATACTGCCCAAGGACGAATGTCCGGTGTCTGCTGGTAATTTTTTCTTTTCAAGTGCTCTACGTGCACTTTCAAGTTATTCCTCGTTGTCACAACCTGAGATGAAATCTATAGCCTCGGATATTGTCTGATTTGGTTGATTTTCTAGAATTTCTCTGTTATATTTCTCAACAATTTGGTTGGAATAAGCTAGACGTATGCCGTGTGGGCATAACCGATTAGCCTCTTCTTCTGTCACAAATTTCGATTCCACTAGTGCAAGTTCGACATCATCCAATCGATCTCCATTTCCTATCTTCGAAAAAATCGTCGAAAATACAAAATTTGATTGACGCATGACTTGAGTAAGTTCGTGAAGTTTGAATGAGCTCCAAGTATTTGAACCAATATAATGTTTCGATTGTTTGAAGATAGGTGTGGCTTTCACTGGTGGGAGTTGTCTTATATCTCCATCCAGTATGACATCTAGTCTTCCAAAAGGGGTATCTGATTTGCCTGTTATCAATATAAATCTTCTATCAATTCGTTTCAAAAGCTCCGCTCCAACCATACTGACTTCATCGATTAACATCTAGCGAATGTGTTGAAATAATGATCTGAATTGTTGTAATGCTTCAGAGCTCAAGCTATTATCTAAGCTGGTGGATAATGAAAGAGTAGTGTGAATGGTCGTACCGCTGATTGCCACTGCAGCATTTTCAGTAAAATCGATCGCTGTTCAAGATTGGTTGGTCGCATCAGTTGGCAAAATTCTTCATTTGGCATTAAATTCTCTCTCCGCTTTGCAATCGCTAGCAAACCAATCGCCATCGCTCGGCACGACTCAAAGTTGCTAAACGAAGATCATCGTTGATGTTTGAATCGGGATCTGCATAGATGTCATTGAATGGAGGTGGCTCTGGAACTGCTCCCGGACAAACTTGATTGTCTAGTTGCCTCAAATCTTCTTCTTCACGATATAACTGTTCACATAGTCGCATAGTTTCCTCAATATTGATGTTAGATTCGAATTCCTTTCGACGCTCCATGATGATGTTCTCATTTTCTGTATAAATTTCCAGAAATTTCGCCTCAGAAAGTAGATCTATCTCTTCGTTCGGAAGGGAATATGTAGCATCACCATTTGTCTTTTGTACTCTTCAAAGTGAGTTGCCATATTATAATTTGTATATCTTATAATATGTGAGGTGCTCATTTTTTTGTATTCTTTTTTATTACATATATAATGCGCACAAAATTAAGCAAGAGTAAGATCATTTAAATCCTGAGGCCGTCTTTCGTATTTATCAATGGCGTTATCCTTCCAAATATCGGTGGATTCATTATAAAGGTCTGCCAATTCCTTGCTTGCTTTTTTCATTCTTTGTCGATGGACAGGCCGTGATGTTGGAATATACGTTACTGATCTGGATGCATGTGACATCGGTTTACGCAGCAACCACCAAGCTGCTTCTTGGCTAGAAGTTTCCACAGAATGCAATAAATTGACGCTCATTTTTCTCGTGATTTCAACCACTCCAAAATCAGGATATTTTTCAATTATTTCAAGAATCTGTCTTTGCAAATTACTTATCCCTCGGTTTGATTTATTGACGTAGTCCACTACGTACAATGCACACAAATATTCGTCCAATATGAACTGCAAATCCATGTTCGATTTCAACACATTGAACAAGAATGGATTGTATGGATTATGCCATTTCTCCGATGGTTCACGTTCTAATAATACTCGTTGCCGATTAATTCCTGCGGAAACAATTTTATAATAATGCTCGCCTGAAGTTATATTGTTGTTTTGATAGAAGTCATCAATACTATTGTAATCTGTAATTTCGTACTGGGATTTGATTTTCTTGTAATGATCAGCATATATGGCAAAATTCTGTTCTTCTTTATCCATAGGAATAAGTATTTGCGTAGATCGAGAAGGCAGGAAAGGTGCTTTGAACTGACATTTCTGTGGCGGATTACCCCGCACTTTCTTATAACCCGTAAACGTGTGTTTATGTGTCTGTAGCCTGATGTTACCTGAGGCTCCTGAGGTTGATACTGAGATTAAAGTATCGATCAATGTTATCGCAGATTCTTTGTCATCGCCTAGTGGACTGTTTGGTGCATCTTCCAACCAGAGTAAAATATGAGCGTGCGGACTCCCACGATGTTGAAATTCGATTCGTTTAAAATAATCTTTCGCTTTATATTTTCCAAATGGGCATAGGCCTTTGTTCTGTAGGAGAATCATCAACGTGCTATCTAATTTGTCAAAATAGATGGCACATGTGACAGCGTCGTCGTTGATAAGTGTACTTTTTTGCAACCAATGGAGTTCACTTGCTTCATTTTCAGAAATTATTCTACCATCTTTAAATTTCTGTAGCAACTGCAGCAACGGGATCCATGTGATTTCGTTTGCACTCATCGTGAGGAAAACCGTCAGCCTACCAAGCTGCCAAATCATGGCAAATAGATCTTTTTTTCTCTGAGACCAATAGTACAAGGAATTCGGCATCGACTTCAAGAATGCAAGATTTGTTTCTAGACAATCGTTAACATATTCTTCGATTCGATTTGTTGTTTCGTCACTTTTGTATCATGGCCGATAAACTTGAAGGCAACAGTAAGTGATGAAGCAACACGCAGTCTCATATTTTTAGCAGCCATATACAGCAAATGACGAGGATTAACCCCTTGTCGATCAGTTCGTCGTATTTTACTCGTTGCCATTTGAAAAGGTCTGACTGAAATTTCCTCACGAAATGTTCTCATGTGTCCAAGATAAATTCCTTGAAATGATAGTTCCTTGGCGTACTCGTCAAACAACAGACTTTTTGGAATTTGATTTTCTCCTGGTGCAAGTCCAAATATTTATCTTCATCCCATAATAAGGTTTGCTGCTGAGCAACGAGACTATCTTCCATTATGATCGCTTCACTCAATTCATCGTTCGGTATTTCTTCATCTGTTACAGGTCCATTCCAAAAAGACTAAACAATTTCAATGCCATGATACAGTGTAGCATCTTTCAGAAAATTCACCAACTTTTAACTGCCCTTTTACTAACCAAGCCTTGAACGTAGCTGGATTTGTGAATTTTTCTTTTCTTGATATGGACATTTATTGCATGATCATCTCCAATATCCCGGGGCAGGCGTTTTACCATTGTATTCACGTTAACAGGCACATTTATAATCTCTCCATATCCACCGTATTGTCCATGAACGTGTCTTGAGTTTGATCTGCATAAACGGGGTTCGAGGTGAGATCAATCGTTCCGTTATTATATCCAGGGGTGGTAAATTTTTTGGCATTGGTGGATATTTGAAACCATTATAAACTGCATAAGTTGGTATTTTGTTATGTTGCACTGACTGAAAACACGTTGCACACAATTCGATACTTTCTCTCGGAACATTTGGTAAGATTCTGTCCGGAACTTCTTGACAAATATCTGAAGAGAGTCCTCTCAAATCTTGTTTAAACCATAATCGATCACATATCGAGCATGCAAAACCAAAATTGTTCTCGGTGAATTTTGTTCTAATGTAGTTGTGAGCTTTCTTATGCTGATGGAATTGAGTATATGGGACTTGTGGATTTATCTTTGCATTTTCGTCACCAATATTGCTGGTATTTTCATCAGCAATCTTCATTGAACCGCCGTTGGTTTTCGCAGCCCTCGTAGATTCCCGTAGAGCTTTTTTCCTTGCTCTATATTTTCGCTGATATTCTGCGAGTGTTTTCCTCCTTGTTGGCTTTGCAAAACAATATCACTACTCGTCGAAGGCCCAGCAGTCGTTTGTGTTTTAAAAGAAGGCCTAGCAGTTGTTAGTTGGTCTACTATACTTGATTGATGAGTGGTAGTAAATCCCCCCGTCGAAGTTGATGGAATTACAGCTAGTGAATCAATGAGTATATTGTCACGTTTGGCTTTTTTACGTGCTCGGCACTCTCTGGTATTCCGCGGTTGATTCCTTTTCTTCGATGTTACTGATCCTGCGACGTTAATTGTACACGCATCAGCAGTCGTAGAAGGATCACTAGTAGGGTTCGCAAAATACCGTGGAAAATCAATCCAGGCATTTCGGTATTTTTCAGTCATAATACCGGTATACCGGTATTAGAAAATTTCAATACAAATAATTTTTTTTTTCGAATCAATTTAAAAATTCACTTTTTTTTTATTTCATCGTAGGATTCATATTTTAGTTTAGTAATTCGGTTACAAAATCAACAAATTAATAATAAATAAAAGTACATTTGAAAATTTTTTGCCTTAGTTTAATTTTAACGTGAACCAATGAAATTCTCTAAAATGTAATGACATCATTCAATTTCACCAATAACATTTGAATTATACTAATAACAAATATTTATACGTCTGGCCTACTGGGATATTAAAAATTATCAGTCTAATTTTGAAATAATTAACTGATATCACAATAGGCCAACGTATAATTCATAAAAAATGTATAAAGAAATGAAAAATGGCAAAAAATTTTCTAAACGAATTCCCCTCGTTCGTTGATAAATTCTCATAATTTTTTGAACGAATCCTCAAGCAAGTGGTATTGATAATAGCCCTCGGCCTATGGCCTCGAGTTTTTATCAATATACTTGCTCTCGAAATTTCTGGCAAGAAATTATTTCGAATTATCACCGCCCTTGGGAAATTACAACTAAAATTTACTTATAAAATAAATAAAAATTAATAAAATTAAAAGGAACCATATTCAATAATTCAGTAAACTTGTAATTCAATATCACATATAGTATAAAAAAATTGCATTTGGTTGTTGAGCTAAACTTATCTAAATTTACTGATTCACATTAGAAAAAATGTCCTTAAAAAACATAAATTGTCAATGCTCTCATCAGATAATCGCCAACGTTTTTTGTGCAAATCAGACCAGCCGCTGAGAATGTCCCCTCAGATTCAACACTAGTAGGATTGTTAACAAGTAGTTGCATACTGATTCTAAATATTTTCCACGAACATTTCCTTCACAAAACAATGTAATCTCCTGTCGAATAGTTATGTTCAGATCTTTTGAACTGCTGTTTCCATCCCTAGCTTTTTTGTTAAGCTTTTCTATTCTTGTTTATTGTAAACTGCAATTGCTCTTTCAATGATAAATTAAACGAACTAGGGCTAGCTAAATTTTTATCACCTATTTTATTGTTTTCAATAAGATTTATATCTGTTTTGTAAATGTTGTAAGCTCGCTTTTATTGGAGCGTTGTACTAAATCCAAAACCATTTTGATAAGTGACATCTTTGGAAGTTTTATGAATAAGTCTGCTTCAATCTCTTCTTCTGTACTGGAATTTGGATTATGCAGAAATTTTAGAAGACTTGATAATTGTGAACGTCTTTGCGACATTCTACATTTTATTTTTTGTAAAGTCCTTTCGCTATTCTTTCTCTCTCTCTTTGTTTACAAAAAGGCATCGTTGCTATAAAAAAGGATTATATTTTTATAATACCGAAAATACCGGTATTTTTCTAGCTCAATCCCGGTATTTTAAAATAGAAGGAAAGTATACCGGTATTTCGGTATTCGGTATACCGGTATTGCGAACCCTAATCACTAGCTCTTGAACCAGTGGAAGTGCTTGTGGTTGCCTCATCGTCTCGCCCTGGAAAATATATTTGTATTAATAATGTTTGTGAATGCGTCATAATGTAATTTCAAAAGAGAAAACCTAACAATCAATTGATATTCACAAGAGACGTACCTTGACATAACCTTAAATCCGTCGCATTGTCCGTGGGATTGTTTTCACTAATTTTTTCACTAATTTTTTACAATTCTTATCCACTAAATTTGAAAATATAAAACATATTACATTATTTTAAAAGTCATTAATTAAAATTATTTAAAAAAACACGGTCAACGAATTACCTTATAAATATATGCACAAATGATTAAAACGAAAATCTTAGATCAATAATTTGCTTAGACACTACAACAAATAATTAAACATCTTATACAAACAATTTTGTTTTGTAAATCAGGTTATCGAAATACAAATCAACAAAAAGAAAATGAGTCTTCTATCAGGAGTCTTCTATCAAAAATGAATTTTTTGGATAGAAGACTCCTGATAAAAGACTCCTGATATTGTCAGATGTCAGGTTATTGTTTAAATATCATAAAGTTATATGAAAAAAAGAAGCGTTAAACGTTTTCAACGCAACATTGTTGGGCGTCGCATTAGAAGTTCCACTTCAAAAAAAAAAATCTCTAATATATAATTCAAAATTTTCAATATTCAAGTCTAGTGAATTAAAAATTATTAACCAGTTTAATGTACAGTAACATTGTCTTTCGTATTAAGTAAATATACATTCAAATAACATCTAGTATGAAAACTGTGTGAATAGTGCTAAATAAAACACTGTAACAAAATACTAATACTCGATGCAATCAGCAAAAAACACAAAATTTTAATAACGACAACACAAATCAACGGAAGTAATAAAAAAATTAGTAATAAAACAACTCATGTTTAAAAACTATAAAATTTTTGATTAAATTTTATTATCTAAAATTAAATTGTTTTTCAATAAAAGTGAAATAAAATAAATTAATTGTTTTAATTATTTTATAAATCGAAACAGATTTAAGTTGAGGAGAATAACTGCTCCTCACGTGGTGAGCCCGACGTGATTCCTCATTCTTCTCACCATTACACATGGTTCCGAAAAAGGACAATTACTGGCGATCTTGTGGAGACTATAGACCGCTTAACGCTGCTACTGTTCCGGACAGATATCCTATCCCATATATACAAAATTTTCCTTGCAACAAGCAAGATGCAAATTTTTTTCCAAAATAAAACTGGTAAGAGCTTATCACCAGATACCTATGGCAGATGAGAATATTCATAAAATACCTATAACTACACATTTCGGATTGCTCGAGTTTACATGTATGCTTTATGGTTTACGAAACTCAGCACAAATACATTCCAGCGTTTCATCAATAAAGTAACAAAGGCACTGGATTTCATTTTATTTATTATTATTATCATTATAAAACGATACAGTTAAGGCAAGCCTTCTCAAAGTCTGTACCGAGTGATATACATTTACAAGTAATTAACAAGTAATTAACATTAAGGAAAGGACAATACAATTATTGAAATGAGACATAATAATTACTTAATACTGACATAAAATACTGATATTCACAACAATAATAATACTTATATATTTATAAATTGAACTATTCAGTAAAATCTACCAAGCAACAATTTATGTACTTAATAATAAAGATGGATAGTGAGTTGAAAATGAAAAAAAATGTACAAAAATGTATGATTGAAATAAAAAATTTAATAATTCAATAATTCAATGGCTTGATTTGACAAAATGGCTAAAGCAACTTTTCACTCGCCTAACCGAATATGGCATCCACCATTAAAGCTTCAGAATGCATTTTTGGTCAAAAATCACTTGATTTTTTAACCATTCTATTTCGGAAAACGGAATACATACTCCCATTGAAAGATAGAGTTACTGCCATCTCAAACTTTCAAGCGCCAACATCAATCCGCAAAAAACAGAAATTTGTTTGACTACAGACATACGACATATCAAAGATAAAGACATACGTCGGCTATGATTCATTATCACGTTTTAGTGAAGAATCTTCTGCAGAAATCTACACTTCTACTTTCAACTTGACAGATCTACCGAAATTACAACAGGAAGACGATGAACTTAAAAAATTTATTGATCTTAACAAACCGTTAAGATCATCAAAAGTTAAACTAAGGTTCATACAATCATCAAACAGCATAAACAACATCTGGTGCGAACATCTTCTAGTTATAATTATAGATGTAAATTTACCGGTAAAATATATTTTTGGTAATTTTATCGTAAAATTACTGGTAAGATGCATTTTTATGAATTTTTATGAATTTTTGTAAATATAAATTGAATGTTATGTTAAATATTAAAATAATAAATACCAAATCAATGTAATTCTTAATACTAATTAAACAAATTAATAAATACACGAATCTTGCCCACAGACATTACTTGTCTTTGCAAGCTATTGCGATTAGAATTAATTTTAAAATTTTTTATTAAAATTGTAATTAATTTTGATCTTAAAATAAAGAAAAAAAAAAAAAAAAAAAAAAAAAAGAATTGGTAAAATTGGTAACATTGGTAAAATATAAAACTGTTTCAAAACATTTAAATATAGATGCAATTTCATTTAACTTAAAATTGATGGTTATCACAATAATTTCTAGTTTATTAAAACATAAATTGCAAATCAAATGTATTATTATCGAATGTAATGCTTACTCGCAGAGCATCAGACAGGAAGATACATATGCAGCAATGGCAAATTCTTTTATGCCCCATCCATACATGAACGAAGTAAAGATGTTGTTCTTTTAGCAGTACATCTAGAAAACAGACTACCCGCTATTTTCAAAGCTGCAAAAATTCAACAAATCCTGAACACACTGACTACAACAATAACTGCTTTCTTCACTGTTATGCATGTAAAATTATGCGTTTTTGAGAACACTGCCGTATTCGAAAATAGTAGAAATGCATGTCTCAATGCATACATGTTTCAATAAAACTTAATTTATTAAGACTGTACGCAATGCATCCCAATCATGCTCCGTTCAACGTGTGTGGTTGAAAAATGAAACCGGTTCAATGCAATTGAAAATTGTCAACGGCGTTACACATGTCACTTTTCGCGTACCACTTATGCCACTGGCTGATACTGGAAATGATGTATAAATTACGCGTACAACACGTCACATCAAAATGTAATTCAAGCATTGTTTCTTTCTTGTTCATGGAAAAAATATAAATCGCATAAAGATATTTGCCTTCAAAAACTCAAGAAAAATTTAAAGAAAGTGCATTTCGCAAGCAAAATTTACAAGGAAGTGGTGATAATGGTTCGTTGTGTTGCGGATCTATTGCTGCTGCATCGTTCAATATAAAATTTTGTCGTAAAAAATTACTACACAAACGACCCCTTGCGTGTGATTAACATGGACAATCAGCAAACTGCCAATAACAGAGAATAAGGAAACCTTCATCATGGCAGCAATTTGATCCCGAAATGATATAAATTTAGCTTTTGCCTCATCCGGCATAAATGCGTTGTACCACTACCGCAATCAAACGGGTACCGCTATATACTTACGACAGCACACCGCTGCACGCGTTGGCCAGAAGTATATCCTAAAAAAGAGGTGACATAAAGTTCCATAGCATCAACACTATTACAGGAATATATCTCTAGGGTTGTTATTCCTTCGGTCATTACGACAGATTGTGGCGGACGATTCGAATCCAATTTGTTCACCGAGCCCACTAAGCTTCTACGATCTCATCAAATCCACACAACTCTTATCAAACGCTTTCATCGTCAACTTAAAGCATGTTTCAAGGCAAGATGCGATACCGTTCATTGGAGCACTGAGCTCCTACTGGTTTTACTAGGCATAAAAATTTCCTTCAAAGAGGACCTCGACTGCACACCTGCAGATCTAGTGTATGGTCATACTTTAAAAGTCCCCAAGGAATTCTTTGTTGACTCTCCAACAGCTAAATATTCCGATACTTCTGAGTTCATTAAGAGGGTGTAAAGTAATATGAAAACGCTAATTCCTATATCGCCCAGGCAACCCAATCAGACCGACATCTTCATCCCTAAAGAGCTTAACAACTGCACATACGTTTTTGTTCGCGTGGACAAAGTAAAAGGACACCCCACGAAGGGCCGTTTACAGTTGTACGCAAATATAATAGCTCCTTAATAGTACTTGCTTTTGTTCCCTTTCAATATTGACTGCGCCACCCACTTCTATTTTAAAAAACGACAACGGAAAATTGTTTATGAATCAAAAATACTAAAAGTGAAAAATATAATATTTGCATCTGTGCAAAAATGTATCAGATACTACTTATTAAATTTGTTTCTTCTTACAATTTGAAAGAAAATATAATTTTAAAAGACATAACGTTGGTACGAACATATCGTTTGTATCTTTGCAACATAACGTTGGGTCAATACGAAATTTATTTTTACTTTTTAGCTCGTTTCCAAAAAAGCGTGTTTAACAATTTTTTCTATTTGTTTTTTACCTCTTATTTTAATTTCATCCTATCTATCCCTACGTCTATCCTTCCATGAAATATGTTTCTATGTCATATTTTATATGTGATAAGTTATGTTTTCCTTAACAAAAAATATAAAAAACAAAAAAAAATATTTGCGTCCACCAACACCTTAGTTCAGCTACACCTTAACGCATGTTGTTGTGGGACCTTGTTCTTAAAAGGATTTTACGTGTTGTTGTGACACTTAATGTAATTCCTACTATACAACACGCGTTTAATATAAAATTAATTGAAAGGGTGTTGTTTTCATGACAAACATCTTTGATCATCCACTAAAAAAATACTGAACTTAGCTGGAAAGTTTTTATGCTCGACCCTATTTTTTCCTGTCTTAGCAAAACTGTGAAATACTTTGATGATGTCCATTTAACTATAGGACGATCTT